>JBBGZY010000253.1:4360000-4810000 GCA_037952925.1 Lithobates clamitans | reverse complement strand
ACACTGACTGAACTATCACTAGATTCACACTAAATGTGTAAGTGCATGCACTTAAATCAATGGAAAGTGGTGTTTGGTGCACTTCAACCTGAGTACTCACTACAGACACTACAATCTACTGCAGTAAAACTGCAGTAAATGTACAGTATCGCACTGAAATATACTGTGTTAAATGTGCACTAATGCACTGAACTATACTGCAATAAAACCTGCCCTGAAAAAATAAACTGACACTTTTAAACTAAACTTTTACACACATGTAAAAATGAATGGTTACTACACTCACAATGCCTGAACGATCACTAGATTCACACTAAACTGATGTTCTACACGGACAATAGAATCACTATAGCAGGGCTCAAAATTTCAAGTCCTGAGCTACTAGCCAGGCCTCAAGGGTTACTCGCCACCAGTTGCCCCACCCCACCCTGCCCCGTCCTTAATTCCACCCTAAATACGCCCTTATAAATTATCTCATGAAATTACACCTAAATGTTTTATGCAGAATTAAGTTACAAAAATAAATATTAATGACTCAGTGCCCCTCAGCACAGCCTCACCAGTGCCCATCAATGCAGCCTTGTCAGTGCCCATCAATGCAGCATGACCTGTGGCCACCAGTGCAGCCTCACTGTGCCCATCATTGCAGTCTCGCCTGCGCAGAGGAAGAGAGTGAGTGGCTGGATCATGACTGGAGGAAGAGAAAAGCCGCGGGATCACAGACCAGGACAGCACGCTGGAACAGCTTACATTACAATTGCCTCCGCTCTCCTCGCCGTCACACACAACCCCGCCTCCTCCTGACACCGCACCTCTGATAGACAGAACGCATTCCCAGGTCAGGAGGCGGGGTTGTGTATGACGGCGAGCAGAGACAATAGTAATGTAAGCTGTTAGCTGTTACAGCAGGCTATCTGCGTTCTGTGATCCCACGGCTTTCCTCTTCCTCCATGCTCTCTTCCCCCGGGGTGATCGCTTGGAAAACAGCTCCCAATCAACCCTGCCCGCCGGCAGTGCCCGACCCCTGCTCCCAGCCAGCACAGCTCCTGGCCAGCTCTCATTTTCCACTTGCAAAATGTGAGTAGGCGAGTGGAAGATTATAGCATGCTAACTCTAGTAGCACTGAACAGAGCCCTGTTCTATCTCTCTCTGCACGCCAATATCACACTACAAATGGCCGCTATCAAAAGAATAGGAGCAAAAGAAGAAAAAATTGGGATTTATCTAGGTGCAAAAAAATATCAGATATATTCGATAAAAAGTAGTTTATTTTTTATCTTGAGGAGAAAAACTAAAAATATATATAAAAACAAAAGGCACAGGCATGTACAATAGTCACAGTATTTAGCAGGACAGCATGATATAGGTTCCCAACATGTTTCACCCATTGATCGGGCTTCTTCAGGGGGGCTGTCCTTTTAGAAGTACAGGCCTTCTAAGGTGAACAACAAATGGACAAACGAACAACATATAAGAAATAAGTGAATAATTAAAAAATAGAGACTTAGAAAATACAATATTCATGTTGCATGTTAAAAATACAGAAAGACAAAGTGTTATGACAATAAGATGTACAAAATGATTTAAGTATGCACCTGTGTCTCCACTCTCAGCCCCGGTTCACACAGGGGCGGCACGACTTGCAGGTCGCCTCAGCGAGGCGACCTGCAAACGACTTCCGCGGCGACTTGCAAAACGACTTCTGTATAAAAGTCTATGCAAGTCGCCCCCAAAGTAGTACAGGAACCTTTTTCTAAGTCGGAGCGACTAGCGTCGCTCCTATTAGAACGGTTCCATTGTACAGAACAGGGGGCGACTTGTCAGGCGGCTAGGTCGCCTGACAAGTCGCCCCTGTGTGAACCGGCTCTCAGGGTTAGTGCTTCTAGCCTAATTTACCCGAAAAGGGGATAGGAATCCCACCAACAGTCTCCTCAGCGGCTAGCAGTGCAATCAGGACCACAAGCGACTGGTGGTCACAGGGGGAACAAAAGGACCAGCTATAAACAATATACGATATGTCAACTATGTAAGTATGAGGGGATACATGTAGTAATATTATACCAATTTAGGTAAGAAGAGAGACTAACTTACAATATAGACTCAAAACGGACTTGAATACCAAGGGACTTGGAATGTTATATCAACGCTACAGGTGCTCGTCAAAGCTAATGCACACAATGGAGGAAAAATGACAAACAGGCAACTAGTTATCCAGTGGGCAACCAATCATTCAAACAGTGTATAAGGCAACAAAAGGGATGATCTAAGTAACCTAGGCAGCCAGCAAGATAGGCAGCCCAGCGCCAGGTCATAACGCAGATTAGAGACAATGGTCCTTAGTGACGCTAAGAAGGTTACCTGATGGTATGTAGGAGAACGGCATGTCCCAAGGGGCTCCAGCAGAATATAAATGCCGGGGCAGCGGCATTTTATACCCCCCATCCGGTCCTGAAGGGCCGGAAGTGGACGTAGGGCTGCGCCGCACAGGCACAGTACGCTATTGCGTCATTCCACCCGCCGGCACCGGGTCCTAAGGCTCGGATGCCAGGCGGATCGGAATGGCTCCCTCCAGTGGTGGAAGAGAGGGAGATCATCCCTGTGAAGCAGGGAGATGTGATCCGGATCACACGAAACGGTGCAGAGTGGCGGGCGTCTTGCTGGAAAAGGCAAGAAAGCCCTTGGGCGTCCATGTGGCCACCAAAAATGCCAAGGGGCCGGACCACAGTGTAGCCAGAGGATGCTGGATAGGGACAGGCACCAATCCGGGGGAAAAGGGGGGAGAGATGGTTAAACAATAAAGCAGCGCCATGGGGATAGGAGAAGCAGGTGCATTGACAATGAAATATAATTAGTGACATTTAAATCAAAACAGTGTGTATATAGTGATGACAAGAGGCAAAAATAAATGAACATAAAAAATAAAATATAGCAAATAAATGACCTCAAAGGGATGAGGTAAAACTATACCATATCTAATGTGTCATACTGGGATAAAGGATAAAAAGAACTCGTAATGAAACATGTACACAAGTAAGAAATTAATACATTTTAATAATGTAAGATAATATGTAAAGCTAATTAGTAAATATCATAGGGGTTACATCAAAGGCCAGAAAAAGGGGGAGAAGGGAAGGGGGGGGAGAGGGGGAAAAAGGAAGGGAAGAGGGGGAGGGAGAAATAGACTGGGATAGGGGTGGTATCTGTGAACAATAGGGGGAGACGAGGGGAAGGAGGGAGGGAGGGGAAAGGGAAGAAAAGGGAGGAGAAGGGAAGGGGGGGAGAGGGGGAAAAAGGAAGGGAAGAGGGGGAGGGAGAAGTAGACTGGGATAGGGGTGGTATCTGGGAACAATAGGGGGAGACGAGGGGAAGGGGGGAGGGAGGGGAAAGGGAGGGAAAGGTGGGGGGGAGTGAAGAAATGAAAGTGATGTAAAAGAACAAGGAAGAGCGAAAGGGGGAGAAGGGAAGCGGAGTGGAAAGGGGGGGATGAAAAGGAAGATAAATAGAAATTGCAGCAGTGGGTCTAGAGGGTAATGGAAGAAATTAAAGAAATTTAAAGAAAGGGTTTGAAACTCAGCATTTCATTTAGTCCAGGATAGGTAGTAGCTTTCAGTGAGTGAATCCAGCGGGATTCCAATTGTAGCAACTTTTGATCATTGCTGCCTCCTCTAACATCTATGGGAATGTGTTCTAAAGCCATAAATTTAATGGTATCCAATCTGAAGCCATGGTACAGTCCAACGTGGCGACTGATTGGAGTTTCCATCCTTCGTTTCTTGATAAATGATATATGATCATTGATTCTTTTAAAGAAAGGGCGTTTCGTCTTCCTAACATAGAAACATTTACATGTGCATTGATTGCATCATGTAGACAATACCAGGGGTTTGGCACGTTACTCCATATTTAATCTTATGGATTTGACCATTAGGCAGGTTAATTTCTTTATGGTTTAACATAAAACGACAGTTATCACATTTCTTAGACGATCTTTCAAGGAACTAGCACATCTATAGGTGATTTGAGGCTGTTTGTCGACATATTTACATGCTATAGGGTCTGCCGGAAGTAAAGGCCAATATTTTTTGATGATCTGAACTACTTTTTATCGAATATATCTGATGATATTTTTTGCACCTATAAATTCCAATTTTTTTCTTCTTTTGCTTCTATACTAACTTGGGGTTTGGTGCTATTACCTAGCTATATTATCCACGACCAAATAATCTATTGAAAGAATACTTGTATAGTGTGGGGCGAGACTAAGATCAATGAGCCATGATTGGATAGAGTCGTCATTACTTTCTCCAATCATGGCTCTGACAGTGCTCTGTTCCCTGATTGGGCAAAGCTTTAATTGCTTCAGCCAATCAGGGCTTCCAATGCACTGTGCGTTGGAGCAGTGCATTAAAATCAGGTGCTGGTCGAACGGCGATCAGCCAATGTTTGGCCTGAATACATGCTCGGGCCGAACCGTTCGCCCATCCCTAGTGCCTAATTACTAGAATCCCCTGTTAAATAAAAGCTCTGCTGCACAGTGTCTTTGTTTTGTTTTTTAAAGTTATGCAGCTCAATACCTTATTTCAAAGCGCTGCTGTGCGGCCACGTAACCTCCCGCTATAACCTCTCACTATATCTGCTAACTTTTA
Organism: Lithobates clamitans; assembly: GCA_037952925.1. NCBI lineage: Eukaryota > Metazoa > Chordata > Amphibia > Anura > Ranidae > Lithobates > Lithobates clamitans. The sequence continues at coordinate 4,805,354 of JBBGZY010000253.1, read as the reverse complement.
CACAAAAACGCAAACTAGGTAACAGAAGAACAAGTTGATCAGCAAGATCTTTTCAAAAGCGGACTAAATTATATTAACCACTTGACCTCCGGAAGGTTTTACCCCCTTCCTGACCAGGGCATTTTTTGTTATTTGGCACTGCACTAATTTAACTGGTAATTGCGCGGTCATGGAAAGCTGTACCCAAAATAAATGTGTGTCCTTTTTTCCTCACAAATAGAGCCTTCTTTTGGTGGTATTTGATCACCACTGGGATTTTTATTTTTTGCGGTATAAATGAGAAAAAGACAGAAAATTTAGAGAAAAAAAACAATATTTTCTAGTTTTTGTTATAAAAAATATCCAATAAACTCAAATTTTGATATACATTTAGGCCAAAATGTATTCAGCTACATGTCTTTGGTAAAAAAAATCCCAATAAGCGTATATTGGTTTGCGCAAAAGTTATAGCGTCTACAAACTATGGTATTGTGTCTACAAACTATGATATATACCGTATTTATCGGCGTATAACACGCACCGGCGTATAACACGCACCCCAATTTAGGAGGGAATTTTAAGGAAAAAAAACTTTTAGGAGGGAAGTTGAAGGGAAAAAAACTTACATTTAAATGTCCTTCATTGCAGCCTTGTCAGTGCAGCCTTGTCAGTGCAGCCTTCCCCAGTGCAGCCTTGTCAGTGCAGCCTTGTCAGTGCAGCCTTGTCAGTGCAGCCATGTCAGTGCAGCCATGTCAGTGCAGCCTTGTCAGTGCAGCCTTGTCAGTGCAGCCTTCCCCAGTGCAGCCTTCCCCAGTGCAGCCTTCCCCAGTGCAGCTTTACCCAGTGCAGCCATGTCAGTGCAGCCATGTCAGTGCAGCCTTGTCAGTGCAGCCTTGTCAGTGCAGCCTTGTCAGTGCAGCCTTGTCAGTGCAGCCTTCCCCAGTGCAGCCTTGTCAGTGCAGCCTTCTCCAGTGCAGCCTTCCCCAGTGGAGCCTTCCCCAGTGGAGCCTTCCCCAGTGGAGCCTTCCCCAGTGCAGCCTTGCCCCAGTGCAGCCTGGGATCCCCTGTCCCTGCTGTCACATCTTCAAAATCGCGGACCGCGATTTGAAAATGGCGCCGCCGGCGCCGAAGTACACAGAGCCGGTCCTCGGCTCTTTCCGGTGGCTCTCGTTTACTTTCGGCTCCACTCGTAGTCCCGAGCGGAGCTATCCGAACCTACTCGGATAGCTCCGCTCCGGACTACGAGTGAAACCGAAAGTAAACGAGAGCCGCCGGAAAGAGCCGAGGACCGGCTCTGTGTACTTCGGCGCCGGCGGCGCCATTTTCAAATCGCGGTCCGCGATTTTGAAGAAGTGACAGCTCGGATCGCAGGGGATCGGCGTATAACACGCACCTGCAACTTTCCCCTGATTTTAAGGGGAAAAAAGTGCGTGTTATACGCCGATAAATACGGTATATATATTGGGAAGTACGCAGCTTTTACTTTTGGAGTGCCTATATCATCTCTTGAGGTGCTAAAATGCCAGGGCAGTACAATTTCCCCCCCCCCCCCCCCCCCGCAAAAAAAATAAAATTACCTCTCTTTGGAAAGTAGACGCCCCAAGGAATTTGCTGAGAGGCATGTTGAGCCCATTAAATTTATTTTTTGTCACAAGTTTTTAAAAAAAACACAAAGTTGTCACTTAAATTATATATTCCTCACACATGCCACACATGCCATGGGTATATGTGGAATTACACCCCAAAGCCTAGGCTCCCAAAAAGTCTCACACATGTGGTATCCCCATACTTGGGAGAGGCAGCAAAATGTATTTTGGGGTGTATATACCTATGGCATGTGTGAGCAATATATCATTTAAGTGACAACTTTGTGTAAACAAAAATAAAAGATTCCATGGACTCAAAATATGTCTCTCTCAGCAAATACCTTGGGGTGTCTACTTTCCAAAAAGGGGTCATTTGGGGGGTGTTTGAACTGTCCTGGCATTAGAAGCCTACGCCACACACCACTCTAATAACCATTTGAAGACCAAGCCTTTTCTGACACTTTTTGTTTACATTAAACATTCTTTTTTTTTTTTTGCTAGAAAATTACTTTGCTTTAAAAAATATATAATGTTTTGGGGTGCAGAGGCCCTACAGAATAAAATAGTGAGTGTTGCAAATTTTTTTTGTTATGCTGCGTACACACGACCGGTTTTGCCGTCGGAATAAACTCCGAAGGTTTCTCCGACGGAATTCCGCTCAAGCGGTCTTGCATACACACGGTCACACCAAAGTCCGACTGTCCAGAACGAAGTGACGTACAACACATACAACGGGACTAGAAAAAGGAAGTTCAATATAGCCAGTAGCCAATAGCTTCCGTCTCGTACTTGTTTCGTTTTTGGACATTTTTGGTCCGTCTGAACAGCATACAGACGAGCGGTTTTCCCGATAGGAATTGGTTCCGTCAGAAATATTTAGAACATTTCTAGTTTCGTCAGAATTTTCGAAAAAAAAAAGTCAGATGAGGCATACACACGATCGGAATAGACGATGAAAAGCTTCCGTCTGACTTTTTCCTGTCGGTCATTCCGCTCGCTTGTACGCGGCTTAACACAGTATTTGCACAGCGATTTTTCCAGATGCATATTTTTTTTAAAAATACTATATATTTTTTTTAATTTAATGCACCAAAAAAAAAACAATATATTGCCCAATTGTTTGGTAAAATATAAAACATTATCTTACGCTGAGTAAATAGATACCAAAACGGCATGCTTTAAAATTGTGCATGCCCATGCAGCATCGACAAACTACGTACATTTTTAAAAACATTTATACGCCTTTACAGGTTATCACTTTAGATTTACAGAAGAGGTCTAGTGCTAGAACTGCCCTTGATCGGATGTTCGTGGTGATCTTTCACATGCATGGTGCAGTTGCTGTTTACATACAACACAAGACCAATGCTTGCGTTCAACTTTTCACAGGGGTGCTTTAATTTATTTTATTTTTTTTTAATTATTATTTATTTATTTTGCTTTTTTATTTTATTTTTACACTGTCCCTTTAAATTTTTTTTATCACTTTTATTGTTATCACATGGAATGTAAATATCCCTTGTGATAGCAATAGGTAGTGACACATACTATTTTTAAAAAAAATTTGGGGTCTATTAAACTCTAGATCTCTCCTCTGCTCCTAAAGCATCTGCCCACACCAAGATTGGTGTTTTAGATGCTTTCCTAATTTAAAAATGGTGAAACTGAAGTGATAAATTGCTTGTTCCTTCCAGTTTCTTAGGCCATAGAGATGATCGGAGCCGTTCCAGTGTCTGATCAGCTCTATGGTCAGCTGGCGGAACCACAACTGCATTCTCGGGTTCCCTGGTGGGACAGGTGAGCCTGAGAAAACTGTGGAAGGCGGCGGGAGGACGACTTCCCCTCGCACTACTTGTAAAAGCAGTCTAGCGGCTAGTCCGTGGCATGCTTGTATAATTATTGTCCACGTACAAGTGGTACCCCTTTCCTGAATAAGGGTGACACCAAGTCCCAAACAATCTTTCCACTGCTCCCCATGTAGTCTGGACAGTTGGGGGGGCTCTACGTGACTCTACGTGGGGGGCGACCGCCTGCCCGCTCACTTCTCCCGGTACTCACCCCGGGCATCAACGGGGGGGGCACATTGGTTAGCATTTTAGTCCTGGTATGTATGGGCCGGGGGGTGCCAATAAAGGGGGGGGGGGGCGCTGAGGCTGCTCGCAGCACAGCATAGAATGCCATTTCTATTTTTGTTTACTTGTTCAGAGATTCATCCCTTACCCCCATTATTTGGATCCAATATCCACAAGCTGTATTGACACCCCGTTTAAGAAGCCTGCGCTAAGTCTACCTTTAGTTTGCTTTCTACACAGTGTGTCACCAGATTCTCAGTAAATCCTAGTGAGGACATGTTTTGCTGGATCTGTCCTGGCATTGCCCTGAGAGCTGGCTGAGACTTGCTTGATAGTCCAGGCTACCTTGGGGTCACAAATCACAGGGGGGGGTGCAGACCAGCAGGTTCATGGGTCAGCACTTGTGAGGTCTGTTGCGGCATCTCTCACTGCAAGCTTCTGGGGGGTTGGGGTCACTGAGGGCAAGTACTGAGAAGGGGGGGCTGATTGGTGGGGTAGCTCCACTTCCATGGTCATTTCATATGATTCCATGCCTCAGTGTTTCTGTCCTAGCGTGTTTCTGTCCTAGCGTGTTTCTGTCCTAGCGTGTTTCTGTCCTAGCGTGTTTCTGTCCTAGCGTGTTTCTGTCTTGGTGGGTTCTATCATAGCGTTTTTTCTGTCATAGCGGTGCTGTCGTAGCATGGTTCTGTCATATCGTGTTCTGTCATAGCATGTCGGTGCCATGCAGTTACGGCATAGCCAGTAGCCATTTCATCTTCGTTTGTTTCCATCTCTCATCGTACCTTTCGTTCAGGTTTCTTTGTATACCTGAGTTTAGTTAGCTAGTGCTCACATCTCAGGATCTGTCGCGTCTACAGATCCATAAGGGCTGAGGTTTCGTTTTTAAATGATTGTTGACCACAATATTCTCATGTCTCCAATACGTCATATGATGCACGTTCATTGCATTACACCTGTATGACTACTGAGCGCGGTCTGTGGGTACATTAGCATTGAGTATTCCGTTTTTTTATTTACCTGTCTTTGCGCTGCAGGTTACTCAGGCTCACTTACTACATACACTAGGGTGGGGGTCGTCTTCAGGTTCATTCACGCGCTGTGGTCTCGTCATTACTGCTTACTTTCTGATACTTGGGTAGGCACAGAGGGGGGGTGGTGTTCTTAGGTCTGGTTGTCTGTTGTCACTTTCTCTAGTTTGTGTTTCCTTGGGTTTGTTCATGCCGCACGTTCGGAAGCATCTAATTCACGTTCATCCCTTCAACCCCACGTGGGGGTTCAGATCATGGTAGCACTCCGTCATTTAGGAGTTGGTCTATACTTAAAGTGGAGTTCCACCCACTATTGCAACTCTTCAGCATCCCTCACTAAACTGTGAACTGTAAACAAATTGGATATTTTAAAATAATTTTCTCAACATCTACTGTATATCTGCTGTATTCATTTTTCACTTCCTCCCTAGCCATGGCCCATCGCATCATTTCCTGTTTGCAATGCCTTCTGGGAAGGGGCGGCAACTTCCTCTGACACTACCGTTGCTATGGAAATCTGACCTGAAACCTATTACACTGCTTGTGCTGCACTGAGCATGTGTGAGAGCTGCAAGGATGAGATCCAGGAAGAAATACAGTCTGGCTTCAGATGCCCACACTTAAGATGGCCACGGCCTGCTGTAAGTTTATAAAATAAACTACTGCTATAAACAAAACAGACCTTAGTTTACAGACTAACTTTACTAGAATACATTAAGCTTGTGTATTATAGGGGTATTTTTATTAAAGTATAATTTTGGCCGGAACACCACTTTAAGCACACAGCGGAGCTTTGTCACACCGATTTTCCTTTCCCGGCCAAAGCCGGGAAGGCAGAACGGGGCAGAAAAGGGTCCCACCGCTCAGGTATGCACAAACCAGTGAAATGAAATTTTATCCTTCAAGGGGAAGAGTCCCAGGTGCTGGCTGATGCAGGATGAAGCGTAGAAATCAAGGAAAGCTGGAAGCCTCACACCAGTCTGATGACGAAAGCTTTATTTGATAAAAAGCTTGATCATAACAGAACACAAAACACTACAGCAGGAGTGTACAGAAAGCAGCTGACGCATTTCGCACTCACAAGTGCTTACTCATAACTATGAGTAAGCACTCATTGTGATCTGCACTGTTATGATCCAGCTTTTTATCAAATAAAGCTTTCGTCATCAGACCGGTGTGCGACTTCCAGCTTTCCTTGATATCTCTGGGAGGGCAGAACGCTTTGGATTGTTGTCCAATTCCATCCCAGCTACTCCCATCCACCAGCATGGAACATGTTCTGGGCATTATTCTTTAACTCAGATTCATTTGGGCTAAATATGCTCTCCACAGCCTGTTACGGTTGCTAGACAGTATGGTGGTAATCAAAGCTTGTTCGGTCAGAGGCGGGGGTCAGCGCACCCCAGCTCCTGTTCTTCCTACATTCCTGCAGGCATCCCTTTAGTCCACCGGTCTTGTCAAGCTTTCTGGTTCAATATGTCTGAGCGAAGTAATGTTCCTAGTCAGGGGCTGTGTTGGAATCTCGCATCCCGGTCTTCAGACAGCCCCTGTTGGGGGAATTTTTCATGCCTGCGCGTGAGCCTCATCGCGGTCTCTCGTCTGAGTCTTTCATATGTAGTATCTTCGCTTTAGCAGACAGTCATACTTTCGTTATCAAGTTACTGGAGGCAGTAATTTCCAGGGGTGCTTGGTTTGGTTCTTCACCCTCGTTCTGAAGGTGGTGGGTTGGCCCACCGGGGTATCCAGTGGCAAGTTCGCGATATCGTTTGTTACATCTTGGCTGCCTTCTTTCCTGCGGAAGTATTTTTATCGAAGTGCTCATGTGTGTATCTGGCGATTCATCACTTTCTAGTTGGGGGGGGGGGGTGTATTGGCTATCCAAGCTGATCTCACCATGCTTTGAAGCTACTTCCATCAGACCTGCCCACTGGTAGGGCATGACAAATAGCACAAATATCGTTTCACCACTGGGTTAACCTTTGGGTCAAAAGCAGTCCTTGATTTAACACCTTTGCCAAGCACTCCATTAGATCTTGGGTACCTGCAGTGGGGTCAGGGGTTAATTCATTTAGTTGATTTCCTGTTGCGTAGAGACCCTGGTTACCACCCGGGGATTTGCAGTTTCTCTCAGGGTGTGTGCTGAGCCAACGCCCCCTTGACGGCCCACAAATTGGTAGGTCTTGGGCCAAACATAATTTGTTTTGAGTTTCACTCTCCCACTCTAATCTCTTGACTGTGCGGTTGCCTGGAGAACTGGTCAGATATTTCAGACCATTCATCTTTTGTCCAATCCTCAGCCTGTTCCAAAGGGGGCTTACAGTCACTTTGGGTATGTTGAATCATGCCATGAAAATTATTCCTCAGAATAAGGTCTGGCTCTCCTTCCCCTGTTTCAGGACTCTGACTCGGTTGTCAGGTTACAAGCAGTGGCACGACCCAACTCAAATCATGTGGGACCGGTTTTCTGTGTGTCTGTTTATTTCACAAACATGAGCAGGGCTCTCGGAGGGTTTTAGTCTCTGCTGAGTTAGTTGGTTTCGGCCATCTTGGGACATGAGTGGTTGGCCCCTGGAAGTTTTTTTTGTCTGCCCTAGTTTGCGTATACATCGGCATTTTTTCGTTTGCTCAATATCTGTCGGTTCCAGTCACATGAGGACCGGTTAGGCAGGGAGCTCATAGCCTAATTTTTTTTTTTTTTTTAACAATACATTTTTATTGAAAGTTATCTAACAATACAGATACCAGTCTACCCCTAATGGGTTCAAACTGTAGGCATGGACAGGCCACCAAGTTAACTAGATAGTTGAGTTCATAAGAGGAAAACGAAAACAAAACTTGCAAATCAGATTAAGAAGGTAGGTCCAAGATGATAAACTACATCAAAACTATACTCGTATATGACTTAAGGGTATTTTAAACTTAGGGATAAGTTACAAATTACACTCTTAAGTAGTTGGATGCTCTAGGATGAGATAGACAGGTATTCCATTTCTTTTTGAATGTGATGGTGGAGTAGTTTTTATAAGCAAGCATAAGTTCGTACTGAGCTTGAATATTTAGTCTGGTTAATAAGTTGGGTGCGTCCCTGGATTTTCAGAGGCTGGTTAGAGTGAGCCTTGATGCTATTAGTGTGTGGATTACTATTGTTCTAAATGTTGAAAGGTATATGTCCAAATTTAGGCCTGAGTAAGGCTGTGGCCATAGTTAGTTTGGTTAGATTACCCGTAAGATCTTCTATAAAAGAAGCTATTGAGCTCCAGAAGCTTTGTAAGTTTTTACAGCTCCATAATATGTGCAACATAGGTCAGATGTAGAGGGATACATTTTTTGATAATTTATATGGGGTCAAATACCATCTATTCAATATTTTTTGTGCATTAACCCAGTGTTCAATACACGAGGAAGATTTACTGGATATATTAATGGCTTTTTTCCATTGGTCCCAAGGGAATTCTTGAGTTAAGTCTTTCTCCCATTTAATCATGTGTGTGTTTTTAATATTATTTGCTTAATTAGAATTGCCACATTGTTGAAGGGATTTCTGTAGGATTATTGGGATTGACCTCTTTTAGACGGGTGTATTTTCCAAGTTTTATTTAAAATTATCACTTTATAATGCAAGGGTAGATTTATATATAGATGGTATACTTTCTTAACCCATTCATCAACATTTAGGCGTATTCTGCAATAGTTAATTATTCCTGTCGGTATAGATAGTATGGATTTATTTTTGATGACTTTAGTTTTAGAAAGTATGTGCTTCCAGGCTATTAGTGTAGCTCTGATACTGAGTAAATTAGGTAGGTTAATCTTTGGAAGTATAGAGTAAGTTATTGCCAGAGCATATGTCATGTCTTTTGGTGGCTGCTTCTTTTTCTATGTTTAACCATAGTTTGTCTTCTGTGGTAAAGAACCAAAACTTCATCTGATCTAATAGGGTTGCATAGTAATAATTATTGATGTCAGGTAGATTCAAACCTCCTAGAGATTTTCTGGTGGTTAAAATGTAGAATGCCACCCTGTTTTTTTTTTTTCCGTTCCATGTATAATTTTTTAGTTTTGTATTTAATTTTGTAAAAAAACTGGTCGGAATTGGGATGGGTAATGATCTGAACTAGTATAATATTTTAGGGAGGGTTTGCATTTTAAATGCGGCTATTTTCCCAGGAAAGTTGTGTATTTTGTAGGTCTTTGTTGACTAGAACTATAAGGTGGGGGAAATTAGCCTCGTATATTTTGGTTGGTGGGTAAGAGTTGTATCCCTAAATAGGTTATTGAGGAGTTATCACAATTAAAGCCATGTTTCAAACGCAGCGTATTAGTTAATGTCACAGGAAGGTTCATAGAGAGCGCAACATTTGTTTTGATTAATTTTGTAATACGATACTTCACCAAACCTTTCTATTACTTTTTGAGCTTCTGGCAGAGAAGAGTTAAGATTGGTTAATGTAAGTATGATATCATCTGCAAATAAACATTGTCTTATAGTTATGCCTTTGATGTTAGGGGTTGATCTTACATATTCTGCAAGTGGCTCTATCGCTAGTGAAAAGATTAATGGGGATAGTGGACATCCTTGTCTGGTTCCGTTAGTAAGGGAGACATTTTTAGAGATTATACCTGATGTAAATACTTTAGCCGTGGGTTGAGCGCCATAATTGCCGAATTGATGAATCCTTGAAATCCAAATTTAGTTAGAGTTTTGGAAATGTATTCCCAATGCATTCTGTTGAACGCTTTTTCTGCATCTATTGTTAGAAATAATGAGGGTGTTCGATCAATATGAATTTGGTTAATTACGTTTAGAATCCTTCTGGTACCGTCTGGTGCTTGTCTCTCTTTAATAAAGCCTACTTGGTCAGGTCCTATTAGGGAGGGGGTTATATTTACTAGTCTGTCGGCCAAGATTTTTGCGTAAATTTTTAGGTCGGAGTTTAATAGTGATATGGGTCTATAATTTAGAGGGGATGAAGGATCTTTTCCTTGCTTCGGTAGTGTTCTTATTATTGCTTCCAGGAGTTCTTTGGGAAAAAGTTTAGAATTAAACATGTTAGGTAAGGGACTAGAATTTCTTTAAAGACTTTGTAATATTCCCCTGATAGGCCATCTGCTCCTGGGGCTTTGTTTTTGGGTAGTTCTTTGATTACTTTAAGGGTTTCTTCAGTTGATATTGGTTTGAGTCGCTCTAAATCTATAGGATCAATATTTGGCAATTTTACGTTATTTAGAAATTCTGTTATATTATCTATGTTAGGTTGGGGAGTATTCCTTTCATTTTTTAAAGTTGTATAGTGATTCATAGTATTGTGTGAAAGTATCTGCTATTTGAGGGTTGATTACCACTTTTCCAGAGGTATGATGGGATAATTTTAGGATTCTTTTTCTTTGACGTTAGTGGAGTTGAGAGTGGAGTTGAGAGGCTAAAAGTTTTCCTGCTTTGTTCTGGGAGTAGTAATTTATTTTCATTTTTTTTTTTTTAATTTTGTCTTGTGGGGATAGCCTTTTTTTTTTTTCGTAATAGCTTTTATTTTTATTTATATTTTTAAAGTAAAAACTGTTAAATTCATTTTAATTAAGAAAAAAATATAATTTGTTATCTCCCTGCTTGGCCCCTTTCACACGGGCTGTCTGATCAGGTTCGCCTGTCCGTTTTTCAGGCGGACCTGATCGAACCCTTGGAGCTCTTTCACACCGAGCCGCGGGGGGCGTCGGCGGTAAAGCGGCGCTATTTTTAGCGCCGCTTTACCGTTGTTTTAGTGGCGCTATTCGGCCGCTAGCGGGACGGTCTTTCTGTGTAAATTTAAGATTAGTTATTTTTTATATTGAAAATAAAGCTTTGTCGGTCGTTTAAAAAAAACCTGGCTCCTAATTTTTTTAGCTGGCTCCTAGATTCCAAGCAAATTTGTCAAACCCTGGCTATAAGGATAGTTCTCAATTCAGATCTTAAATTAATAAGCTGGCGGTCTAAGTTGACCTGAGGGTTTTTTTGTGTAGTTCTTCTAATTTGGTGATGTCATTTAAAATATTATTTAATATAATTTTTTTTTCCCTGGTTGCTACCTGTATGAGGAGACCTCTAGTGTGGGCCTTATGGGTAAACTATAGGGTAGTGCTATTTTATCGGTTCTTTATAATTTAATACAAAAAAATTCTTCTAAGTTTTTTTTTCCAACACTGACAGATGTTTCTCCTGCGAAAGAACAAAGGTGTTGTTTCTCCAGGATGTAGTTATTGGAGCAAGGTAGGCCGTAGTTGATTTCAAGTGTGACTGGTGCGTGGTCAGACAATGTTATGTTGTGGATGCAGGCTTTCGTGATCTTTGGCAGAAGTCTGTTGGTAATGAAATATTCTACCGTATATACTCGAGTATAAGCCAAGTTTTTCAGCACATTTTTTTTGTGCTGAAAGTACCCCCCTCAACTTCTACTCGAGTCAAGCACTTTTCTGCAGCAAAAAATTTCATTTTCCAAACAGACTTTGGGGCCCTGTATCTCAGGGCCACTTAGTGCTAGGAACCCCAGCTGTATGTTGTAGTGCTAGTTCCACTGGGTTTGCACACCAAATTTGGGGTTCCTAGCACCAAGTGGCCCCGAGATACGGGGCCCCAAATCGGATTGGAAAATGTCATTTTCTGCTGCAGAAAAGTGCTTGACATTTTCTGAACCGATTTTTGGGGCCCTGTATCTTGGGGCCACTTGGTGCTAGGAACGCCAGCTTTAGATATATTGTGGTGCTAGCTCCACTGGCTTTGTACACCAAATTTGGGGTTCCTAGCACTAAGTGGCCCCCAGATACGGGGCCCCAAAGTCGGTCAACTGTGTCCACCTGCAGCAATGTCATTTCGGGACCCTTTGGGTCCAGAGACCCCTAATTTTGGCTGCAGCTAGGGGGCATCTAGGAACCCTTAACTACCAAGTTTGAAGTTCGGGGTACCTATGGCTGCAAATGGGCACAGTGAGGCTGCAAATGGGCATTGTTGACCCTCTTTTCCACTTACAGTAGCTGCGCATTTCTCACTCTAGGCTTCTACTCGAGTCAATAAGTTTTCCCAGTTTTTTGTGGTACAATTAGGTGCCTCGGCTTATATTTGGGTCGACTTATACTCGAGTATATATGGTAATGTAGAATTATTTGTGAACCTGTGAAAAGAATGTATAGTCCTTTTCTGTTGTGTGTAAACATCTCCATGTGTCATACATATCTTCTGAGGAAAAAATGGAGGTTAGACCTCTTCTGGAAATGATTTCTTTCTTGAAAGTGTCCATAGCAGGGCCCATTGGTGCGTTGAAGTCGCCACAAAAGATGAGAGATCCTTCCTGTATTTTTCGTGTTTTATTGATGATTTTTGGATCAATTGGTGAGGATTTTTATTGGGGGCATAGATGTTAACAATTGTGTACATAATGTTGTCTATTAATGCCACCAAAATTATGTATCTGCTAGAGCTGCACGATTAATCGTCAAGAATCGTTACCCTGATTTTTTTTTCCCCGTTGCGATCTTGACAAAAGTGTTTCACGATGCTGTCTATGCAAAGAATTCTCTCTGCTCTTCTGAAGCCACAGCCATCAAAAGACAGGAAGAAAAAAATGTTCTTTAGCAGTGAAACTTAAGTATAAACATTGTAACATTGTGTAAATGAGGAAAGTTTAACCACTTAAACCTTTTTTTTTAAATTTGTTGGTTTCAAGTTAAAATCATTTTTTTTGCTAGAAAATTACTTAGAACCCCAAACATATATATATATATATATATATATATATATATATATATATATATATATATATATATATATATATATATATATATATATATATATATATAGTGATTGTTGCAATATTTTATGTCACACTGAATTTGTGCAGCGGTCTTTTAAATGCAATTTTTTTGGGGAAAAAAATTACTTTAACCACTTGCCTACAGGGCACTTTCACCCCCTTCCTGCCCAGGCCAATTTTCAGCTTTCAGCGCTCTCACACTTTGACAATTACTCAGTCATGCAACACTGTACCCAAATGAAATTTGCATCCTTTTTTCACACAAATAGAGCTTTCTTTTGGTGGTATTTAATCACTAGTGGGTTTTTTATTTTTTGTGCTATAAATATAATTTTATTTTTTTTGAAAAAAATGCCTTTTTCTTTGTTTCTGTCATATTAGTAATATTTCTTCATGAATTTTGGCCAACATTTATCGGACTACATATCTTTGGTAAAAATAACCCTAATTAGTGTATATTATTTGTTTTTTTGTGAAAGTTAGAGTCTACAAGCTATGGTGCAAATCATTGAAAATTGATCACACCTGATGTACTGAAGACCTATTATTTCTTGAGAAACTAACATGCCAGGAAAGTGCAAATACCCACAAAATTACCCCATTTTAGAAAGCAGACACCCCAATGTATAATCTATGAGGCATAATGAGTCTTTTGAACAGTTCATTTTTTCCAGAAGTTTTTGGAAAATGTGGAATGTTTTTTGGAAAATGTTTTTTCACACAAAGTTGTCCATTTTTAAGATATTTCCAACACATAGCATGTACATAGCAAAAATGACACCCCAAAATACATTCTGCTACTCCTCCTGAGTATGGCGATACCACATGTGTGAGACTTTTACAAAGCCTGGCCACATACAGAGGCCCGCCAGTGAAGTGGCACCTTCAGGCTTTCTACAAGCATAAATGACACATCTCATTTCTCAACCACCTATTATGCTGCGTACACACAGGCAGACTTTTCGACCGGACTGGTCCAGCAGACTTTCCAGCAGACTTTCCAGCAGACTTTCCAGGAGACTTTCCAGCGAACAGGCTTACACAGCCTACACACGATCACACCAAAGTCCGACGGATTCGTACGTGATTACTTACACCGGACTAAAATAACCAAGTTTATAGCCAGTAGCCAATAGCTGCCCTAGCGTCGATTTTTGTCCGTCGGACTAGCATACAGACGAGCGGATTTCTGGGTCCGGCGGAGTTACGACATAAAGATTTGAAGCATGTTCCAAATCTAAAGTCCGTCAAACTTGCGACTGGAAAAGTCCGCTGAAAGTCCGCTGAAGGTCCGGTGAAGCCCACACACGATCGGATTGTCCGCCGGATTTGGTCCGTCGGCATCTGTCGGACCAGTCTGGTCGAAAAGTCCATTACAGTTTTGAAGGCCCTGGACCCAAGACGATGGAAATGCCCACAAAATTACCCCATTTTGGAAAGAAGACACCCCAATATATAATCTGAGGCATAATGAGTCTTTTGAACAGTTCATTTTTTTCCAGAAGTTTTTGGAAAATGTGGAAAAAAAAATGAAAACGCATTTTTTTTCCCCACAAAGTTGTCCATTTTTAAGCTATTTTCAACACATAGCATGTACATAGCAAAAATGACACCCCAAAATACATTCTGCTAATATGGCGATACCACATGTGAGACTTTTACACAGCCTGACCACATACAGAGGCCCACCATTGAAGTAGCACCTTCAGGCATTCTACAAGCATAAATTACACTAATTTCCTGACAACCTATTATTTTTGAAGGCCCTTATATTTCTAACACATAGCATTTACATACCAAAAATTACACTCCAAAATAAATTCTATTGAGAAAAGGGTAAAAAAATATCACCTGTGGTTTTAGTAGTGTCCCCAGAGGAGAGAATTGGTGCAGGCAGCAGGCAGGGATGTGCTTGGCAACAATAGTAATTATCCAGGCAGCAGGCAGGAATATTGTCTATAGTCAGCACAAGGATATCGTCAGCACAGCCAAAGCATTTGTGGATAGAAATTGTCCAGGCAGAGGCAGCCAGCACAGCCATAATATTGGTCCTGGTACACCGTTACCTCCCTGCACTCATTGTACCGCTCTCCAGCCCTTCATAAACATACTGCCTCTTGCTACAGCTAATTATTTCCATAGTCCAGGTAGCAGGCAGAGGTGTGGTCAGTTTATGCTGCAGGCAGGGGGATGGCGGCAGTAAGTAAGCAGCAGGCTGAGGGCCGCAATCAGGTAAGACCTGTGCACAGAGGTAGAGGCTTCGACCCACCCAAATCTCTATGAAGCCTCCAGACTCCAGACCCTAATATGGAAATTACAAAACCCGGAGACAACAAAAAAAATTGTTTTCTCCATCCAGAAAAAACATTTCTGCAGCCCCGCACATGTGAGATCTCTGTGTCATACAGTAGCAGGACAACAGATCAGTCCAAGCGGTAGGCAAAAGCATAGTCCATAAAACAGGCCAGGGTCAGATGATGTGCAAGCAGTCCAAGCGTTGGGCAGAAATGTAGTTGGTAAAACAGGCCAGGGTCAGTTCACATGTAAGCAGCCCAAACGGTTGGCAGAGGCATTGTCAAAAAACAGGCCAGGGTCAGTTCACGTAGAAGGCAGTGGCATGGTTAGTTGAGTAAGCATGGGAAATGGTCAGCACAGATGATGAAAATGGGGAAATGGTTAAGAATATGGGCTAATATTTTAGGGATGCGTGATATAGTCTGAAGCATTCACCAATGCAAAGGCCGGGTTCAAGGGGACACTGGGGCAATGGTAGCTCGTATCTCTTCGAAATCCTTTATTGCTGCATACTCAACATCTTTTTTGGCATCTTCGCCCTGCTTCAGATGGTGGAATGTGGTCCGGGAAGTGGCGTTCATGAAGTTGGATAACCGCATCAGAGCGAAGGTTTTCTTGGGGGGGGGGGTTGTCTTTGATGGTAGATGAGGGACATGACAACTTCTATGAATTTTAGGAAGTGGGCAGGGCTTTCGGTGGATTTGGTGTAAATTATGTAGGCATTATAAATGGGCAAATTAATTAGAGTGCTACTTTCTTGTACCAGAAACGGGACCTCCTTATTCGTCATGGATGGTGGACAACATGTACACATTCCTGGTATCCTTCCACCTCAATGCCAGCATTCCGTTGCATCTCAAAGTTTCTCTTTCTCCCCTTCGCAATTTATTGTTTACTATGGCTTGTGGGAAGCCCTTCCTATTCTTTCTGGAGGTTCCACAGGCCAGGGTTTGAAAAGGGGCAGGCTGGTGTAGAAGTTATCCAGGTATATGTGGTAACCTTTCATCAGAAGTGGGTTTGCCAGGTCCCATACAATTTTACCAGTTGTGCCCGTGTAGGCCGGGCACTCAGGGGGCTGGCGCTGGGAATCTCTTCTTTCATATATGCGGAACGCATACAGATATCCCGTGACTCTCTCGCAAAGCTTATAAAATTTCACTCCGTATTTAGCCCTTTTGCTAGGAATGTATTGTTTTATTCCTAGCCGGCCTGAAAAGGGTACCAGGCACTCATCTACACATATTTGCTTATCGGGGACATCCAGAGTCAAATCCTTCCACTCAAATGGACGGGCGTATGAAGATTGGGGGTTATTGGCAATATGCTGCTGGGCATATAAATTGGTCTGGTCCATGATGAGTTGCAGCAAAGTGTTGGGCAAAAATAAATGAAAACAATCAATTTCAGAAACATTTTGGGTATTGGCCTGCACACCTGGCTGTGCGGTGAAAGGCGGAATTCTTGCTGATCCTGAGTCAGAAGGCAGCCATGTTGGATTGGCAAGACAATCTGGGAGATATGTAGTGGCCCTGGCGCTTGGGGGATGTGGCACTCCAGTGCTGGTAGTTGGAGTTCCTGTGCTGGCATTTGGGCATGATGCTGCGGCAGTGCTGGTACTGGGTGTTTCTTGTGGCCTTTTGCTCGCGGCAGCTCTGGTACTGGGCCTTTGGTTATGGGGTCTATCGCTGGCAGTTTCTCTGGCAGCAGCGCTGGTACTGGGCCTGGAAATTTGATCCTGGGGTATATTGCTGGTAGCTGCCTGGTTTCTAAAGCGCCGTGCTCTTTTAGGGGGCATCCATTCTTCCTCTGATTCGTTTGCCGATCCACTACCATAGATCGGTTCAAATGCTGAATTTGATTCACAATCGGAATTGGCATTTGAATCTGATCCTGCTGCTCTCATCAGTCATGGAGGGGATCTGGAACGCCTCCTCACTTGTATAGAATCTTTTGGACATTTTTTTCTGATGTTCTCTGCGACGGGCGGGTGATAAATGACGGTCACTGATGGGTGACGGTCACGGGTGACAGGTGACGGGTGACGGTCACTGGTGGGTGACAGGTGACGTGTGACGGTCACTGGTGGGTGACAGGTGACGTGTGACGGTCACTGGTGGGTGACAGGTGACGTGTGACGGTCACTGGTGGGTGACAGGTGACGTGTGACGGTCACTGGTGGGTGACAGGTGACGTGTGACGGTCACTGGTGGGTGACAGGTGACGTGTGACGGTCACTGGTGGGTGACAGGTGACGTGTGACGGTCACTGGTGGGTAGCAGGTGAGGTGTGACGGTCACTGGTGGATGACAGGTGACGGTCACTGGTGGGTGACAGTCACCGATGGCAGTCTCTGATGGTGACTGGTGCACTTTATGGGACTGATAGGTGACTGATGACGGTTACTGATGACTGTCACTGGCGATGGTCACTCTGTGGGCACTGATGGGTGAGAGGTGCACTCTGTGGGCACTGATGGGTGAGAGGTGCACTCTGTGGGCACTGATGGGTGAGAGGTGCACTCTGTGGGCACTGATGGGTGAGAGGTGCACTCTGTGGGCACTGATGGGTGAGAGGTGCACTCTGTGGGCACTGATGGGTGAGAGGTGCACTTTTGTGGGCACTGATGGGGTGAGAGGTGCACTTTTGTGGGCACTGATGGGGTGAGAGGTGCACTTTTGTGGGCACTGATGGGGTGAGAGGTGCACTTTTGTGGGCACTGATGGGGTGACAGGTGCACTTTTGTGGGCACTGATGTGGTGACAGGTGCACTTTTGTGGGCACTGATGTGGTGACAGGTGCACTTTTGTGGGCACTGATGTGGTGACAGGTGCACTTTTGTGGGCACTGATGTGGTGACAGTTGCACTTTTGTGGGCACTGATGTGGTGACAGTTGCACTTTTGTGGGCACTGATGTGGTGACAGGTGCACTTTTGTGGGCACTGATGTGGTGACAGGTGCACTTTTGTGGGCACTGATGTGGTGACAGGTGCACTTTTGTGGGCACTGATGTGGTGACAGGTGCACTTTTGTGGGCACTGATGTGGTGACAGGTGCACTTTTGTGGGCACTGATGTGGTGACAGGTGCACTTTTGTGGGCACTGATGTGGTGACAGGTGCACTTTTGTGGGCACTGATGTGGTGACAGGTGCACTTTTGTGGGCACTGATGTGGTGACAGGTGCACTTTTGTGGGCACTGATGTGGTGACTGATGTGACTGTTGGGTGACAGCTGTAATGGTGAGGAGCGGGCGATGTGACAGGTTCTCTTTTTTTTGTGTTGGTGCAGTGAACTACAGTACAAACACGGATCAGTAACTCACTGCTCCTGGCTCTTCTCTCCTCACACTGGAAACGGTGTGTGAGGAGAGAAGAGCCAGTAACAGCTAGTAACCGGTCTTTGTTTACATTTAGTGATCGGCTGTGAATGGATCACAGCCGATCATGTGGTAAACAGCCACCAGCCATTGGCTGTTTACCCTTGTCGGTGACGAGCAGTGTTCCTGGGAAAACGCCGCCACCGACTTGACCACACTGCGCGCTCCCGATCGCGCGCATGCGCGGTCTAAAGCGGGGAATACCCTTTTGTGATCGGCCGTGACGTAATCGCGGCCGATCACATGGTGAACAGCCATGCCTAATGGCTGTTCACCCCTGTCTGTGACACGATGTGTCTCCGGGACACGGTGACACCGACAGAGCAGGGCTGCGTGCCTGCGATCGCGAGTATGCCCTGTGTGAATCAGCGGCCGTCATATGATGGCAGCCCAGAACAAGAGCCGCACCGCTCCGCCGTCATATGACTGTGGGTGGGCGGCAACAGGTTAACTAATTTAAAAAAAAAATAACCAGTAAAGTTAGCCCAATTCTTTTTTTTTTATAGTGTGAAAAATTTCCAGGGGTTAGAGGGAAAAACACAGGATAGACCAATTATTGGGATCCCTGAGCATGAAAGACGCTGGTTGATTGATATTTGAGGAATTTTTGATTCCATAAAACTGCAACATTTCGTTTTGTAGAAGGCATAGTATTATCTTGCAATGTAAAGAAGATTCATCTGTGTTTTTTTTGCCAGTCTTGTGCTAATTTTCCACGTGTGGATTAATCTGTTATGTTCTCTTCGTTGTTGGGTAGAATGCCCCATTAGCGTATAATTTTCAAAACCTTGCTCCAGATTGAGTATGAGGTACCTTTTTATGATCCATAAGTATTTTTGTAGGGAATTCCCATTTATAGATTATGCTAGGATTCCGTAGGATCTTGGTAATTGAGGTTTTTTTGCGGGCCAAGATCGTCGCTTGTGATAGATCAGAATATAAGATGATACCCGCATAAGGATCAGGTAATGGGGAATGGCGACGTGCGTATTGCATTAGTTGATCTTTCACCTCATAAAAATTAATTCTGCCGACGGGCACTGACGGGCAACATTGATGGCCACTGGCAGCACTGACGGGCACTTATAGGTGGCATTCATTGGCAGCATTGATGGGCACTGATTGGCTGCACTGACGGGCAACATTGATGGGCACTGGCAGCACTGAGGGTCACTGGCAGCATTGATGGGCACTTATAGGCGGCATTCATTGGCAGCATTGATGGGCACTGATTGGCGGCACTGGCGGGCGCCACTGATTGGCGGCACTGACGGCCGCCACTGGCAGCACTGACGGGAGGCCACAGATTGGCAGCACTGACGGGAGGCCACAGATTGGCGGCACTGACGGGAGGCCACAGATTGGCGGCACTGACGGGAGGAGGCCACAGATTGGCGGCACTGACGGGAGGAGGCCACAGATTGGCGGCACTGACGGGAGGAGGCCACAGATTGGCGGCACTGACGGGAGGAGGCCACAGATTGGCGGCACTGACGGGAGGAGGCCACAGATTGGCGGCACTGACGGGAGGAGGCCACAGATTGGCGGCACTGACGGGAGGAGGCCACAGATTGGCGGCACTGACGGGAGGAGGCCACAGATTGGCGGCACTGACGGGAGGAGGCCACAGATTGGCGGCACTGACGGGAGGAGGCCACAGATTGGCGGCACTGACGGGAGGAGGCCACAGATTGGCGGCACTGACGGGAGGAGGCCACAGATTGGCGGCACTGACGGGAGGAGGCCACAGATTGGCGGCACTGACGGGAGGAGGCCACAGATTGGCGGCACTGACGGGAGGAGGCCACAGATTGGCGGCACTGACGGGAGGAGGCCACAGATTGGCGGCACTGACGGGAGGAGGCCGCAGATTGGCGGCACTGACGGGAGGAGGCCACAGATTGGCGGCACTGACGGGAGGAGGCCACAGATTGGCGGCACTGACGGGAGGAGGCCACAGATTGGCGGCACTGACGGGAGGAGGCCACAGATTGGCGGCACTGACGGGAGGAGGCCACAGATTGGCGGCACTGACGGGAGGAGGCCACAGATTGGCGGCACTGACGGGAGGAGGCCACAGATTGGCGGCACTGACGGGAGGAGGCCACAGATTGGCGGCACTGACGGGAGGAGGCCACAGATTGGCGGCACTGACGGGAGGAGGCCACAGATTGGCGGCACTGACGGGAGGAGGCCACAGATTGGCGGCACTGACGGGAGGAGGCCACAGATTGGCGGCACTGACGGGAGGAGGCCACAGATTGGCGGCACTGACGGGAGGAGGCCACAGATTGGCTGCACTGACGGGAGGAGGCCACAGATTGGCGGCACTGATGGGCACTTATAGGCGGCATTCATTGGCAGCACTGACGGGCACTTATAGGCGGCATTCATTGGCAGCACTGACGGGCACTTATAGGCGGCATTCATTGGCAGCACTGACGGGCACTTATAGGCGGCATTCATTGGCAGCACTGACGGGCACTTATAGGCGGCATTCATTGGCAGCACTGACGGGCACTTATAGGCGGCATTCATTGGCAGCACTGACGGGAGGAGGCCACAGATTGGCAGCACTGACGGGAGGAGGCCACAGATTGGCGGCACTGATGGGCACTTATAGGCGGCATTCATTGGCAGCACTGACGGGCACTTATAGGCGGCATTCATTGGCAGCACTGACGGGCACTTATAGGCGGCATTCATTGGCAGCACTGACGGGCACTTATAGGCGGCATTCATTGGCAGCACTGACGGGCACTTATAGGCGGCATTCATTGGCAGCACTGACGGGCACTTATAGGCGGCATTCATTGGCAGCACTGACGGGAGGAGGCCACAGATTGGCAGCACTGACGGGAGGAGGCCACAGATTGGCAGCACTGACGGGAGGAGGCCACAGATTGGCAGCACTGACGGGAGGAGGCCACAGATTGGCAGCACTGACGGGAGGAGGCCACAGATTGGCAGCACTGACGGGCACTTGTAGTGATCGGGTATATGTATGTATTGGGTGTATAGATGTAGAGTGGGTATGATAATTAATATTTAGGTATTATAATCATGATGATGTATTATTATAATGATGATGTAAGTACTCTTCCGCAGCAACCCAATTCTTCCAGAGAGATGCACTTTATTGACTTCCAACACAGAACAAAGTCCAAAGTCCACAGATGACAAAGAAATCCGACAGAGGAAGTATAATTCAGAAACCCATCTCCTAGGTCTGTGTCTTCCCAGCCATGCACAGACAAGCCTCAACTATACACAGACAAGCCTCACTCCCCATACACAGACAAGCCTCACTCACCCACCTATAGACTGAATGCCGTGTTATATTCACTAAATATTGAATGGCTGAGCAATTTGATTGGCCGTTTCAATTTAGGACTTTGATTAGCTTTAGTCTTTCAAACAGACAACAACCCCCAGCCGTGAACAGCCGTGAACCACCCCAATTTGCACTCCCGCATATCAACATCAACAAGTCCCCTTTAGATATGTGTAATTATATAAACAGATACCACCTGAATACCCTTTGAGATGTTCAAATAGACTTGCATAAGATTAACACATCAAAGAGTCTTCAGCTGTTAAAATTCAGTTGGACAAATCAACCATTCTGTCATTGTCATTCTGGCCTGGTCAACATTGACTGCATGTGTACATACACACAACAATGTCCCACATAAATCGATGAACATATTACAACATATACAACAGCACTGATTGGTGGCACTCATTGGCAGCATTGGGCACTGATTGGCGGCATTGATGGGCACCAATGGGCGGCACTGCTGGGTAGTGATTGGCGGCACTGCTGGGTAGTGATTGGCGGCACTGATTGGCAGCACTGGTAGGCACTGACAGAGGAGGGGGAGTTTTTCATGCAGCAGACAGTGAGAGCCGCCTATAGATCAGCTGTCAAAACAAAGCAGTGATGTAGGGGAGGGCGGGAGCTACAGAAATGTAGCGGCCCACCCAGTTATCATCCTATTAGCTGGTGTTTGATAGCTGCTCGGTCCTGCCCCACCCCCGACATCACTGCTTCGTTTTGACAGCTGATCTTCTCACTGCAAGCAGTTATATTACCTGACAGTTTCACCTTACAATCGCCATCTGCTACATGTGAAACTGTTTTCACAGGCAGCAGGTTACACACATATGCAGCCTTTCTGAGCAGCCCAGGGGGGGCTGTCATTTCTAGGACAGGGTCTGTACTGCCTCCATGGGTGGTACAAACCGGGGGTCTGGGAGTCCCGCCAACTAGGGGTAGGCAACCTTTTGAGCACAGTGTGCCGAAAAATGTTTTTAATGAAATTGAGCATGACGATTTTATAACAAAAAAAAAGTCAACTTCTCACACTCAATCACGAAAAGGATTTTTTATAAAGTAAATGCTGTAAACTACTTGAGTAGTAGTGAGAAATTAACATCCTGCACTCACGCCTCAGATCAGCCCCAATTCCTACAACTACACACCTCAGATCAGCCCCAATTCACGCACCTTCACACCTAAGATCACTGTCCCCCCCGCAAATCTGTTTCACCACTGTACCCCCCCTTGCACATCGGCCCACCACTGTACTGCCCTGCACATAAGTTGGGCCCCCGCAGTTCAGAAAAAGTGCGGCGCTGAATACTGGCTGTGGCTTAAAGGGACACAGAGTCCAGGGGTTTAGTAGTAAGTGATGCAAAATTTCAGAAATAATTTAAACAAAGTTCCCAGAAGCTCAACAGTAATTTCACAAACTGTCACCTGATTGTGGTTTTCTCCTTGTCAAAAGAAGTTTATTGAGTATACAATATTATAAAGATACATAAAGTAAGTTTACAAGGATCTATAAAGTAAGCTCATTGCTTTACAGTAGGGTTTATATGGGTAAATATCATGAAATTTCAAATATTAAACATTGGGTTCACGTAAACCTAAATTAAAGATATATATCATTTCCTTAGTTACTTTTGTAGGTATTTAAATGATTTATACCTACTATACATATTGTTTACAGGTAGAGTGTATATAGGTCAAATAAATTCTGATAATGAGCTTTAATCGTAAGGTGGAGAAAAGGAAAGAGAAGAAAAAGGGTAGAAAGGCAGAGGTATGGTCCACAAGGTTGTCCCGCTCGTCAGTTTATTATTCTTTTTAGTTCTCTTTGAAGCCTTAGAATGGGTATCTCTGTAAGTCATTTAATCTGTTACCATGGCAACAGGACAGAGTCATTGAAATTTGATAGGAACTGTTGTTTTATCCAAGGATGCCAAAGTTTTTCAAATTTTGGAATTTGATTTTGATCGATGGCTACCATCTTAGCATGGGACATTGTATTATTCATTCTGTGAATTGTTTCTGCTAGTACCAATGTAGGAGATTTCCATGCCTTGGCCACTGTTTGTTTTGCAGCCGTTATTAGTTGGATCATAAGTTTGAATTGAGAGAGTGTTAACCATTCCGGTTTTAAATTAAGTAAAGTTATATATGGATCTGGTTGTATTATTTTTTTAAATATTTTAGATGCAATCACCAAGACTTCCTTCCAGAAGTTTTGGATTACTGAGCACGTCCACCATATGTGTAAATGTGTGCCTATTTCTGGGCATCCTCGAAAACAAAGAGCTGAGGTATTAGGTGAATATTTTGCCACTCTAGCCGGTACAAGGTATCAGCGAGTTAGGACTTTATAATTTGTCTCCAGTGCTAAGATGTTGGGTGAAGATGACTTAGATGTGAGCCATATGTTAGACCAGTCCATGTCTTCTAAAGTTCATCCCAGGTCCTCCTCCCACCTCTGAATGTAAGAGGGTCTATTAAGATTTACTACTCCATAAAATAATTGATTATAAAGTGATGAAATTGTACCTTTTAGCAAATGGATCTTTTGTACAGATTGATTCAAAAATGGATAATTGGGATAATGGTGTATCCTCCTTTAGGAATGGTGTATAGAAATTTTTAATTTGGAGATATCTAAATATCTCAGAGTTTGGTAGATCATATTTTTCTCTAAGCGATGGGAATGAAAGGAATGATTTAGATGCTATGAAGTCATTTAGTGTCTGAATGCCTGATGTTGTCCAAGCTTTAAAAGAATTTGGGTAGATCCATGCCGGATAAAAGGCCGAATTTCTGATAAAAGAAAGGAGAGGATTGTGTGGAGTTTGTAACTGATATTTGGTTTTTAGTTTATCCCAGAGAGATAAGAAGTGTTTAGTTATGGGATTATGAATTTTAAAGCGATTTTTAGGATCAAGCCATAACAAGTTTGATATTAATAGAGGGTCATTTTCTGAAGCCTCTATAAATACCCATAATGGGATTTCCTGTTTTGCATGGTATTTGGACAGACTGGCCAAATGTGCTGCTCTGTAGTAGTTAGTAAAATTAGGGTATCCCAGGCCTCCTTTATTTTTGGGAAGCTGTAGTGTGTGTATAGGTATACGTGGTTTAGAAGAGCCCCATATAAACGAAGTTGCTCTTTTTTGTACTATTCTCAAAAAATAGGAAGGAATTGGAATAGGGAGGACTCTGAATAGATAAAGCAATTTGGGTAGAATAGTCATTTTGATTGCATTAATCTTCCCTATCCAGGATAAAGGAAGTTGCGACCATTGTTTTATTAGATTTGTAATCTGTCTTAATACAGGAGGATAATTGGTTGAGAATAAGTCAGAATGAGATGCTGTTAAATGAATTCCAAGATATGGGATTGATTTTTCTGCCCATGTGAATGGGAGTGCAGCCCTAGCCGGGATCAATTCCATGTTTGTGAGCGAAATATTAAGCACTAGACATTTCTTAGGATTAATCATAAGGCCGGATAGGGCTGCAAATCCATCAAGAGCTGTTATTAAGTTAGGACCAGAGACCTGTGGTGATGATAGAAAAAGTAATATATCGTCTGCAAATATACATAATTTGTGTGTAATACCTCCTACTTCAATGCCAGTTATAGTTTGGTTTGTTCTGATGTATTGGGCCATGGGTTCGAGTATAAGGGCAAATAATAAGGGAGATAATGGGCAACCCTGTCGGGTACCTCTTTCGATATTAAAGGCATCAGATTTGTATCCAGCATATTTTATATAGGCTTTGGGTTTATTATATAATGCTTTGATCCATGTTAAAAAGTGGGGTCCAAAACCCCATTTTTGTAATGAATATTGCATATATTGCCAGGATACTGTATCAAATGCCCTCTTAATATCGAGAGATAGAAAACATAAAGGGATTTTCCGTTTTTTAGCAATATGTGCCAATAACACTGCCCTGCGTATATTATCGCCTGCCTGTCTATTTGGCATGAAGCCTACTTGATCTCTATGTATTAATTTTCCTATAATGCTATTGAGGCGTTTTGCTATTATTTTTGCTAATAATTTAATATCAAGGTTTAACAGAGAGAGAGGCCGATAATTCACACAGGAAGTATCATCAGAAAGGGGTTTTGGGATCATACAAACAATTGCCATCAATGTTTCTTGCCGAAAAGAATTCTTCTAGAAGTTTGTTAAAAGTTTCAGTGAGAATGGGAGAGAGTATTTCTGAGAATGTTTTATAGTATAAAGCCGAGTAGCCGTCTGGGCCTGGTCTTTTGTTAAGTTTTAGGTCTTTTATGGCGTTAGCAACTTCATCTATAGTTATAGGCTCATCCAAACTGCTTTTTTGATTATGAGACAACTCAGGTAAGGTTATTTTTGAGAAGAAGGATTCAGCCTCTGTAGGATTAAATTCATTGTTTGTCTTGTATAAAGTTGCGAGGTGTGAGTAAAATTTATGGACTATTTTAACTGGATTACAAGTATAAACATTTTTTGATAATTTCAAACGTATTGGTTTGAAAGATTTGTTAGTTCAATTTAATGCCCGTGCCAAATATGTGCCTGGTTTGTTTGTATTCATGTAGAAATTGTGTTTGGAGCGTTTGAGGGATTTATCAACTGACTCAGTGAGAAATAGATCGTATTCCAATCTAGATTTTTCCAGATGAGATTTTGTACTCTGAGATGGATTATCCTGGAATGATATGTAGGCTGCATTAAAATTGAGTTCTATTTTTTTTGCTAGATTTTTGCGTTCCCGTTTAAATAGTGCCATTTATCTTTGTATTGTACCACGCAAGACAGGCTTATGAGCTTCCCACAGTGTTATTGGGGAAATGTCTGTTGTATTATTGTTATGTATTCCTTTAACGCTTGTTCAATGGCCATCTGATGTAGTGGGTGTTTGAGCATTATGTCCGGTAAGTACCACGTTGGGTCATGCGCTTTTGGTATGGCTGAGGCTATAGTAGTGTATACTGCATTATGGTCAGACCACGGAATCGGAATTATATCTGATGCAATAGTTTCTGGTATCATTCCTATTGTTAGAAAAATATGATCTATTCTGGTGAAGGTTTGATGAGGGTGCGAGAAATAAGTGAATTTCTTTTTCATTGGGTTACTTTCTCTCCACGAATCTACCAGATTGTATTTGGAAAGAAGTTGAGGAAAAGGTAATCTAGAGGTTATTTTAGATGGTGTAAAAGGTGATTTATCTAGAAATGGGAGGAGGACCTGGTTTGAATCCCCGCACATTATCACTGTTCCTATTTTGTGTGTATTAATCACTTGTAATATATGTGAGAGGAATGGTGTAGGTTGTTTGTTAGGAGCGTAGTAGGAAATCACCGTGGTTGCTGTATCCATTATATAACCCATGAGTATCAGGTATCTACCTTCTGGGTCTTTAATTTCTGATAAGGTGAATGGTGTGGATCGGTGAAATGCAATTAGAGTACCCCTTTGTTTGGTACAGGCAGAAGCCGTGTAAATTTGTTGATAAAAAGGAGACATATATTTTGGAGTAGAATCTTTGGTGAAGTGTGTTTCTTGGAGGCATACTATGTGAGCCTTCTTGTTATGGAAAGTACGGAAGGCTTTGGTCCTTTTTTGAGGGACATTTATTCCCTGAACATTCAGGGAAAGTATATTCAGTGGTGCCATGGTAACAGATCAAATAGTTTTGACTTACTTTTTGTTATGCAGAGCTGACTGCGCAGATCAACCTGTGTGGACTGAAGAGATGAAAAGATAGGAAAGAAACCAGTGAATTCTGGAGTAAAGAGTAAACAAAAAACATATGAGATTAGATGATACATTGTATAAATTATTTTTTGCAAGTAATCACAATTTACCCGTGAAAGAGAATAAATATCTCTCTCACACTCGTCACACTCCCACATAATATGGTTGGGAGAATGAGGAGGGCTAATGGGGGTACACGGATCTTCCTCTTACAGGAGAGAAGTGCTATGTCAAAAGACATCAAAACGATGATTCATTAATTGGAGTGCAGAATATAGTTTTTGTTGAAATTATTTATTCCAGGGTGGTTGTATATGGTTAGTTTTGCCCTAGGCTAAATAATTTAGTTAGAAAGGTACTGTTAATAACTTTGGTATTGATGAAGATGGTTTGAATTATTTTGGGATTTTAACCCTTTTAGAGTAAACAATTACATATTTTATTCATATGTAACTGTTTAGATAAGTTAACTCATAAAATTGAGGTTGTATTGCTTCAGATTAAAATAAACAAAAACATAGTTCTAGGAACTAGTTAGGTAATAATATATTTGTTTTAAGAAAAGAAAGAAAAAGCTTCCATTACTTCTGGATTATTGAACATATTTGTCCTAAAAAGTAATAAATCTATTGTTATTACCTGAAAATATATAACTGAACAAGAATTTCCTTGTTTCACTTATATATTCTAAGGCTATATGAATCAGAAGTAATAAGAAATATAACTGAAATGTAACATGATCCCACACAGTGTGTGACTATCAGAATGCAGTTACATTCAGTTATAAATACAGGTTTTTTATAGAGAACCATCTCTTAGAATAATAAATGAAGAGATATCAGGAAATAGGATGTCAGTCCATTGAATCTTCTTGGTCCATGGATGATGTGGCATAACGGCGTCTTTTGTGAGAATGATGATTCCCATTTTGTTCTGATATTTTCTGGGTGCTGCCTGAAGGTGAAGATGATGCCATTCTTCTGCGTGTGGGAGAGTTGCTGCTTGTGGGTTCTGTCAGATTTAATTTTAAAAGGGTTTGTTGTAGTTCATCTGCTGATCTGCTTCTGTAAATTGTACCTTGGTAGTTAAATCTGACTGAAAAGGGGAAACCCCATTGATACATAATGTTATGGCGTTGCAGTTCCATTAGTTGGGGTTTCATGGATCGTCTTTTAGTAATAGTAAGTTGGGATAGGTCAGCAAAAATTTGATAATTGTGTCCTTAAAAATTAAGTTCCTTTTTTTCTCTTGCAGCAATTAGTATTTGTTTTTTTGTTCTGTAATAATGAAATTTGTGATTATATCACGTGGGGGTCCATCTTTCTTTTTGGCTGTGAGGGCTCTGTGTACTCTGTCCAGTTCCAAACGTTCAATAGGGATATCTGGCTTTAGTTCTTGTAATAGAGCAGTAATAGTAGATTGCAGGTCTGTCACAGTTTCAGGTATTCCCCTTATGCGCAAGTTTGAACGTCTGGCTCTATTTTCGTAATCTTCAAGCTTAGTTTGAAGTATTAAATTCTCTTCTTTTAATTGTTCCAATTCTGTTATATTTTCTTGGGTTGTAATTTCAATTTCATCCATTTTTATTTCTAAGGCTGCGGTGCGGTTTCCCAGCTCTTATTTCTTTGGTTAGGCTGTTTGTTATTTGGTCTGAGGTTTGTTTTAAAGCCTTGTGAAGCATCTTTTCAAATTGTAATAATATTACTGGGGATGCTGAGGAGGCTTGTGGAGAAGTTTGTGAGAGGATTTGTTCTGTATCTGACTCAAATGGAGAGTCTTGCTGTGACATTTTCTGTCTGTGAGAGCGCCCTGATGCTGTATATTGTGAGGTGACTGGAGCTGCTTTAATTGCAGTGAGTGCTTGTGAGCTCTTTGTGAGGTGATTTTTATTTCTGCCACGGCTTCCTCCCAGTACCATTTTTCCTGCCCAAACTTTCACAGTTTGTTCCCTGGGGCAAAAAGGTTCAAATGGATACCTTTTGAGCCTGCAGGCTCCGCTTTGTCCTTCTCTTCTCTCCTCAGCGGTGTGGAGCTCTAACAATGCATGTCTGCCCTGCTAGACTCCGCGCATGCACCTCCTCGATTGTGGTTTTCTCAATCACAGTGAAATCCCTTCTTTCTGAGATTGGTGGTGGCAACCAAGTGAGTCGTCTTCCTCCAGATGGTGGATGGGGCTAGCAGGACTGTGATCGGTTTTAGCAGTGGTCAATGACCTTCCTCCTCCTCTTCCTGGAAACAGGGACCACCCCCCTAGCAGAACTACACCCAATCTCTTCCCCGTCGAAAAAGCTGACGGTCACAGCTACAGCAACGTTAGAGAACCAAACAATGTTTCCCATCTTTTACAATGTGTTGGGGCACAGTGCCTCCCCCCCTCAGTGCAGGTGCGGCATGGGGAATTCTGAATTCCCACTGACACTTTCCTGTGCTGCTCTGCTGATGGGGAGGGAGTCGAATGCTGGGAAAAGAGGCTTCGCGTGCCGCTTGCGGCACCCGTGTCAGGGGGTCGCCTACCCCTGCACTACCTGGGTTGGAAGTGCATCCCTCCTTGCTGTAGATAAAACTACAAATGGGCTGTGCCAAAACCAGTGGCTGAGGGAATCGGAGGAATAGCAGCCACCGGTCTTACAAACAGGAAATCACTGGCAAGTAATGTTTTTTTTTAAAAGTTACTAGGCTGTTACAAGGAAACTACTGAGCGAAGAAGAAGATGAATGACATATTCAGTGAAGGTAGAAAATTAGCAAAAAACATGTAAAAACGTTTTTACCCGGAGTTCTCCTTTAAGTCAGAATATAGCTCCAAGGTTTATAAATCTGTCGACCGTTGTATTAGGTCTTTGTAGCAAGTAATGTGAGGGCACCTTGGTTAGGACTCAAGAGAGAAAGAAGTACTATGGAGAGGCCCAGAGGTGTCAAAGCTTGATAGCCCTAGTAGATACTGGGCTTGGCTTCCATTCTAACAGCCCTTGAGACTAGACATTGTGGCTGGTTTGATTTGATCAACTTGCGTCATCTTTCAACCTGTGTAACTGTGTCATTGTTCAGAGAATTACACAGGGAAAGGCGTCTTGGGATTAATTCAGCTGTTTATGCTCGGTTCACACGGGTGGTCCTCTGCTGGTCCCGCATAAATTCCCGCAGCTGCAAATACTCAAACAGTGAAACACGGGACCCACGGGAGGGTGGCATGCTGCCTGCACTGAAAATCTTACCCGCACTGGGAACCACGCTGTACTCGCGGCTCCAATGCGAGCTGCTATTTCCAAAGTAGTGCAGTGACTTATTTCCCGCGTTTCATGGTGCACAGCAGCCCATTCAAATGGCCACAGAGCTGTGAACCTAGCCTAAGTGACACAAAACAAGTGGTGTTGGAACTAAGGGAAAATCTTAAAATAAACTAAACTGATAATGGCCCCACCAAAAATTACTCTACTTTATTCCAATCTAAGAACCAAATGACTCACTCAAACTAAATCTTATTGGAGTCAAGATATACCTGAATTTAAATGCCTGGCAGGAAATTATACTCTCTCAGGTCTCCAGTTATTTCTTGTAGGGATAAGGTAATCCAAGTAAAGTTTTTGCATTGCACATATTATAGCCCACATACCTTATTTAAAATGGGTAAACTTCATTCTCCTTGCTTCAGCATACCTGAGGAAATTTGAAAAACGTTGGTCCCCCTGGCTGGAATCGCAGTATTTATTATCTTGCAGCTTACCAACTTCTTAGATGTGATGGCTGCATTCATTTACTTTTTAGGTTTTCTTTCCAGTAAGGCCCCTTTCACACATGCGGATCCTTCGTTCATCAGTTCAGTCATGTTTTTTTCAAAGAAAAAATGGATGAAGTTTACATCAAGTTTTTCATCAGTTTCATCAGTTTGTCATTAGTTTTTTCATCCGTTTTTTACATACGCCAGCTAGAGTCCTTAACCACTCAACTCCCAGAGACATTTTCTCATGCAAAAACAGACCATTTGTCCATTTACATATGTTTTTTGTCCATTCTGTTTTTTTTAATAGAAGAAAAATAGGGCTTTGATCTGTTCCAAAAAACGGATGTTGACAGGAAGCAGATGTAAATGGATGATCATCCGTTTACATCAGTTTTTCCATAGAGATGCATTGATGTCTGTTTTTCATCCAGCAACGGATGGATAAAAAATTGACTAATGCGTCCCGCATATGTGAAAGCGGTCTAAGTCTGTTTTTTCAAACAACAAGCTCTCCAGCAGAATGTATAAGACAAATCATATATTACTAGCAAGGGTGCTTACAATGATCAATTTTTAATTATTTGTTAAGGCCCCCCCCCCCCAAAAAAAAACCCTGTTTACTGTAACTACTTATAAATTATTAGCTGGAGTTTGGCTGTAATTTGTTGGTGTATTTGAATTTTCTAGTGCATCTAATACCCCCCCTCTCTACCACCACCAAAGACTAATAATTCTGCTGTCCAAATCTGCCCCCTGTGCTCATTCATCTAGAATGAGGTCTCTGTAATACAGGAAGTGTTTTAGGCCTCATGCACACTGGATGTTATAATTCCGTTATAAAAATCGCCAGTAGCTTTGCAGTGAGTTTTTCAATGCCGTTTTTTAGCGTTTTTTTTAAATAGTTTTTGACTTTAGAGCATTTTTACAGCTGAAAAACTTCTCTCAGAACCCACTATTTCTGTGTTTTCTTACAGACAAAAAACACCCCAGCCAAAAACAGTTGATAACAGCTTGTGTGCATGGACACATAGGATAACATGCTGGAGAGTTTGACTGTAGCAAAAAACGTCTGAAGCTAAAAACAGCAGCTGTAAAAACGTCCAAAAACGTCCACTGTGTATGAGGCCTTACTGGCCAGATCACCAGGTGAAAACAGAGGGATTAAAACTTACAAAAAGAAATTTGCTGCAGCCACCACATCTAAGGGATGGTAAGCATTACATTTTTAGTTTTGGGCTTAATACCGCTTTTATGTGTCACTCACACTATACAGTGTATGACTTGCACTATAGAATGGTATATGATGATATACACACTTGGCCGGTACTTTAATGTATTGTAATAGTATATTAAGAGGATATATGTTAAATATTGTGTGTCCTTTTTATGTAGATACTGTACACTTTTTTTGATGGAAATCAGGGACATTCTTCCCTAATTTGAAGGATTGCTGGTTGCTTATCTGGTTGCGCTGTACTACGTGTATGTAATCGATGTCGGGCCCAAGCTTGGCAATGTAGATCTAGTTTTGTGGGTATTGCTCATTCATCTGGATTCACATGCCTCGTTTCTTTTCTATGGAGGTTTCTTGGGAGCACTTCCAGTTGTGTCTGTGACCAAGGTAATGAGATTCCAGTAGAGCTGCGCGATTCTGGGAAAAATGAGAATCGCGATTCTTTTGCTTAGAATAAAGATCACGATTCTCTCATGATTCTTTAAAATGGTTAATTTAAAAAAGAAAAATTAGCTGTAGACGGCGTATGCGCAATCAACACGCCGCTCGCTCCCGATGCTCAGGGCTGGTTATTCATTTAATACAGCAAGGGGCGGATAACCAGTCCCGAGCATGGGGAGCGAGCGGCGTGTTGATTGCGCTTGCGCAGTCCAGGCCTGGCACTATGCTCTCTGCTGGCTGACGTCAGTTCCGGTTGCTGACGTCAGTTCCGGTTGCTGACGTCAGTTCCGATATTGGCGCCATTTGCGTTCCACGCTGGTTCCGACGGCTTCTCCTCCGGTCCAGGCTACATCACGGGGACACCGGCAAGAATCGCGGTAATCCTAAGTCATCCAAAAGTAGAGTTAACTTGGTAACCTTGTCAGTAATTTCAGCGTGTGCTGTCTGCATGTTGGTTACAGATTGAGTGATGGTAGTTGCCTCAGATTCTAACGTGGTGACCCGTGTTATAACATCTACTACTTCCTGCTTAAGCCCAGCCAGCTCCCCCTGAGAGCCATCTCTACACGAGAGGCCAGTGATTCAAAGTCCTCTCTGGTGGGGAGTTTTTGTAAGAATGCCCAAATAGTCTGCTCAGTGAGCTGCCCAGTAAAAGACCTCTGCTGGGGTGTCACTGTGTGATGTACACACTGTTACCGGAGATGTGACATCAGGGTTCAGAGCGTGTCTTTCTGTCCCACCCCGGGGCTGAGAGAAGCTGGGTCCAGGTAAATCGGCTTGCATGGATAGTGGCATATGCAGGGAGCAGTGCTCATCATTGTCTGGG
This sequence comes from Lithobates clamitans, assembly GCA_037952925.1. Taxonomy (NCBI): domain Eukaryota; kingdom Metazoa; phylum Chordata; class Amphibia; order Anura; family Ranidae; genus Lithobates; species Lithobates clamitans. Next base: position 4,771,947 of record JBBGZY010000253.1, on the reverse strand, counting down.
CTAAGGAGTGGTTTGAAGGAGAGAGAGCGAGGCAGGCAGAGGGAGAGATTACTGGGTGGTGAGAACGGCGGCATATCATTGCCTGAGCCATCCGTTTCTCTCTCCAGGTCTGCAGCCAACAGTCTGAGTGCCGTCCTCGTGATAGCCGCCGGCACCATCTTGGATGTGTCTGGGGTGGAAACCGCGGACTGTACGGGGACCAGGAAACGCTCCATCTCACCAGCGGGACCTCTTGCAGCAGTCAGCCTTCCCTTTATATACGTTTTTCTAAATGTAAGAGCAATACTTTTAGTAAATTCCCCTGGTTTTAAATAAACTTTAATACACTAGTGGAGCCTCTGTCTTCTCCCCCTCCCCAATCTCTGTTTTATCTCCCCTATTACCGAGAGAGCCACCTTGGAGATACAGAGAGTGATGGATTGAGGATAAACTACAGAGAGAGCAGAGACTTCGGTGACAGCTGCCAGAAACAACCTACCCTGCATTACTGAATGCTGTTTTTCTACAATATGAAGGTGAGGGTCCTAAGAGACCATTAGAGGATACACCAACAACAGGGTCATACACCCAGTCTACCTTATGCATCATAATTGAATCGAAAAAACGACATCTATTTATAGACTTTTCCATTTTTAACCCATGATTCCCCAGTAGCACTTTCCATGCCCTACAGAGTGCTCATGATCTGTTACCTATTATCTCGTATGTGATTATTGAGTGATGTCCTAAGTTTGTTATTATACATTCACCCGCACCAGTGTTTCAGGATTGTACATTTTATCATAATTTCTATTATGGTTTATATATGATTATTCTTATTGTGGTTTTTATGCACGTTTTTTTGCTGCTATTAACCAACATTATTTATGGATAATGTTTTTAGCTATGTACTACATTATTGAGATATTTTATCCCTTGTAGTGAATAGCCCACCTATCAGTATTATTATTGTCATGTTCCACTTTATTATGCGATTTGCACATTTATGACACACTTAAATATATTTATTTATTCATTCACTCACTTTTATCCTACCTAATATTGCGCAAAATCTTTACATTCTATATTTTATCAAGTGTTGTGTGTGAACACCTCAATTTTGCTGCAACATTATTGGTCACCTTTTATGCGTTTTTTATTTGTGTCACTTTGCAACCAGTTTTTACTTTTACATCCGACTAGCGCGAGGGACACTATTACACTTAGTCAGCCATCCCTGCCACCTGGCTGGAGGGTATAATGTTATGTATGTCTACTGTGGGCTGCTGGAGAGCCGCGGACCGGTAGCTTAGTAGGAACACGTCCTCACATTTCCATGCCGAGACCACGCCCCCCAAGAATCGCGGTAATCCTGGCTGGAGATCGCGGGGGGTAAATCGAGATCATGATTCTCTATACGATTAATCGTGCAGCTCTAGGTTTCAGGTACTTAAATACCTTGTATCAATCTGGGAGCTCCACTTGTGGGACTCATAGGTCAGAACTGAGTGCAAAAAGGTCCTTTTGGTATGCGCAGGAGGAAGGTTCTAACTGAACTAGTTGCGTTTTAGCAAAAGGGAACATGCTAGTGATGGGTATTGCCCCAATCTCGCAACAAAAAACAGCAAGGGGCTCATGACTTTGTGATGTTGAACGGGTTATCAGAGACAGGTTTTAGAACCATTCTATTTTGGCTTCTTTAACGGCTTCCTACCCAGCCACTATACATATATGGCCAGGCGAACAAGTGTTGTTCTGGAAAGACGTACCCGTATGTCTTCCCAGGACTGCACCTCCTGCATGCACCCAGGGGAAGCCTAGTGGCACAATCTGTAGTCTCCGAACACAGCAGATCACCAGTAAGTGTACCAGGCCACTGTGCTCCTTCTTGGTACCATGTGATCGCTGTGACCAATCACAGTAGTGAACAATGGCTGTCATTCATGAAGTCATTGCTTACTTCTGCGATTGGTTACAGTGATCACATGGTACAGGGCAAGTCAGATCTGCCCTCTAGCATGTGATAGCTGTGGCCAATCACAGCTCTCACACTAGTAATCAATCACTGCAGGAATGCAGCTGATCACTATCAGAAATGTGTGTGAGCAATTATAGTGCTCAAAAATAAAAATCCCAATCACCTCCCCAGAGTGGTACAGTGTCTCTATGGTAACAGTGTACTGCTCTGGTGACAGTATTTAAAACAAATATATCCGTTTTTTTTATTTTGTTTTATTTTTTTTATTTTTTTTCATAATGTCACCAGAGCAAGTGCAGTGTCACTGTGGTGGTGATCATGGACAATGGCTGGCTCCTCTTATATCACTGTACATTAATGCCGCCAGCTATTATCTCTGATCACCGCCACGGCAGCACAATATTACCAAACTAGTGCTGCCATTCAGTATCCCTAATCTCCCACTGCACCAGTTTCCCTAATCACTGCTACCTGCTCACTGTCACACCAGTCATATTGTCCCCGATTACCACTACACTAGTCATATTGTCCCTGATCGTCACCACACCAGTATAAGCCAGCAACAGTGTTCATGATTGTCTCCACACCAGTCCCAGTGCCACCAGACCATTGTAAGTCAGCAGGAGTGTTCTTGATTGCTGCCACAATAGTCCCCAGTGTAAGCCAGCAACAGTGTTCCTGATCGCTGCCACACCAGTGCAGTGTTGCCTCTGCTTGCCGCCTGTTTATTGACATTTCATGACCTTGTTGCCTCGACCTATCCTTTTGCCTATTTGCTGACCATGTCTTTGCTTGTAACCTAAACTGACTGATTTGCACGTCTGACTGTTACTGTGAGACACCAGTTTCCGCCATCCCCTGTGAACAACTGGAACCACAGGAACTCTTATTCTTCCTTTCTTTAGCCTCCTGTATTTCCTGACCACTGAACATGGCATTTCTGGGGCAGCCATGCCCTCCAGTGTAAAAAGGTCATTACAAAACATGCTGGCTTCACCTAATGCTTTAGTTCAGTGGTTCTCAACTCCAGTCCTCAGGACCCACCAACAGGCCAGGTTTGCAAGATAGCTGTAATACATCACAGGTGATATCACTTGCTGCTCAGTGATTGCAGTATTCTAGTCTGCAACTCCCCAAGGTAATACTTAAAATCTGGCCTGTTGGTGGGTCCCAAGGACTGGAGTTGAGAAGCACTGCTTTAGTTCAATAAACATTTTTGAATGGACCCGTGGGTGTCATGACCTTTTTTACTAGGAGTTCCTCAACACCCACTCCAGTGTTAATCATCTGCTGAATGCTCTTTTTGGTGATATCAGAGAAACCAGCCTGGGACCAGAATGAGGTCCATAAAGAAGCTGAAATAGAACTGTTATAGAACCTGTCTCTGATAACCCTTTAACATCACACAGCCCTGAGCCCCTTGCTTTTGTTTTGTTGTGGGATTGGGACCTATCAGGTAGAAGTCAACCCAGTGGCGTAGCGTGGGGGGTGCCGTGGCCCCGGGCGTGACATTTAGGGGGCGCAATTTCATGCCAGTAGTGTCACTACTGGCTGCCTCCTCCTAATTAATTTTCCTGTGTCCCCCGCGCTCCGCCGCCATGTCCAGTGTTTGGCGCCCTGTGATTGGGCATATGGGGGTCATGTGCGGTGTGGGGCTGGCCTATCCGCGATCACGGTTGCTCCTGAAGTCCCGCCTCCGCACATGACCCCCATACGCCCAATCACAGTGCGCCGGGAAACAATGAATATGGCGGCCGGAGCGCAGGGGAGATGAGCACTGGAGAGTGTTAGCTGCCGGGGCAGCTGTCTTCTCCTCCTCCTATCCTCCAGACCGATGCAAGACACCGATACAAGAAGGTGAGGAATGGATAAACACGGCGAGGGGGAGAGAAGAGACAGGCGCCGTATATGTAGTGTGAGTATAGGAAGACTAGGCAGGACAGTATAGTGTACAGTGTAGTGGACAGTGTAGTGTAGTGGACAGTGTAGTATAGTGGTCAGTATAGTGTAGTGGTCAGTATAATGTAGTGGTCAGTGTAGTGGTAAGTGTAGTGGTCAGTATAGTGTAGTGGTCAGTGTAGCGGTCAGTGTAGTGGACAGTGTAGTGTAGTAGAAGTGTAGTATTGTGGTTAGTGTAGTGGTTAGTGTAGTGGTCAGTGTAGCGTAGTGGTCAGTGTAGCGTAGTGGTCAGTGTAGCGTAGTGGACAGTGTAGTATTGTGGTCAGTGTAGTATTGTGGTCAGTGTAGTATAGTAGGCAGTGTAGTGGTCTGTGTAGTGTAGTAGGCAGTGTAGTGGTCTGTGTAGTAGGCAGTGTAGTGGTCTGTGTAGTGTAGTGGTCTGTGTAGTGTAGTGGTCTGTGTAGTGTAGTGGTCTGTGTAGTGTAGTGGTCTGTGTAGTGTAGTGGTCTGTGTAGTGTAGTGGTTAGTGTAGTGTAGTGGTCAGTGTAGTGTAGTAGGCAGTGTAGTGGTCAGTGTAGTATAGTGGTCAGTGTAGTGTAGTTCTCAGTATAGTGGATAGTATAGTGTGTAGTGTAATGGTCACTGTAGTGTAGTTCTCAGTGTAGTATAGTGGTCAGTATAGTGTAGTGGATAGTATAGTGGTCAGTGTAGTTCTTAGTGTAGTGGACAGTATAGTATAGTGGTCAGTGTAGTGTGTAATGGTCAGTATAGGAATCGGGTAGGTCAGGACTATTGTATTTGAAGGGACTCGGGGAGTGATAAAAGTCCGCAGGTTGGGGGGGGGTGCGCAAATTACTTGCCTTGCCCCGGGTGCTGACAACCCACGCTACGCCACTGAGTGATCCTTCCTCCTGCACACAGTCAAGGACCTTTCTGCACTCAGTTCTGACCTACGAGTCCCACAAGTGGAGCTCCCAGATTGATATGAGGTTTTAAAGTACTTAGAACCTCTTTATCTTGGAGACAGTCACAACTGTAAGTGCTCCCAAGAAACCACTATAGAAAAGAAATGAGACGTGAATCCAAATGAATGACCAGTACCCACGAAACTAGATTTACATCGCCAAGCTCTGGCCCGACATTGATTACATGCATGTAATACAGCGCCACCAGGTAAGCAACCAGCTTCATTCTAGTAAGCAGGTAATCTTGGCAAACAGATAAGAAAACTAGCAATCCGAGTAAAGGGATCTCTGAATGCAGTCATCTACCTTGTGTAAAAAATCAGGCTGCCTTTAAAATTTCTAGTTTAAGAGACTTCTGTGTGGCTTAGGAGCTGCCGTGGACCTGTTATGTTTCACCATGGTTGGTGTGTTACAGCAAGGAAAACCCCCACTAATGCCAGAGCTGTGCAGTTAGGCAACCCCTGTCTCCCATGTGTTTAGTTACTGGGTGTTACAGGATTAAATTAGATTATATCCTATAGTCTGCCATTTTTATATCCATGGCCAATTCACCTCCCTAAGCTTCAGAGCATAGATCTTGTTTAATAACCATGGTTATTATAGCTATCATTATTATACAGGATTTATATAGCGCCAACAGTTTACACAGCGTTTTACAATATAAAATGGAGACAATTCAGTTATAATACAATAAAATACAAGAGGATTAAGAGGACCCTGCTCAGAAGAGGTTACAATCTAATAGGCTGGGGTAGGTGGTACAAAAGGTTGTAACTGTGGGGAATGAGCTGATGGAAGTGTTTGAGACATTATAGCTATGTGTGTGTGTTCATTTATGATAACCTTATGATCATCATATACTTTGTTTTGATTCATTAGGAGCGAGCCCAAGAGCTAACCAGTCAACAATTACAGATATTTGGACCTAAAGGTTGTTTATACATTCATCAAAGGGAACTGGCTGCTACTACTCCAAATGACAGTATGTACACACTTTCCTGACTGTCTTTAAAGAAATAAATAAGAGTAGGAGAAGACTTAAACCAATGTCTAATTGTATTTCTGTATGTGTTGTTAATGCATATTTTTCTTCCCTACCTGTATTGTGAAACTTTTGTCAGCGGTAGAGGAAGTGAGGATATATTACTCTAACAGAGCCTTTGATTGCAGTAAAAACCTGACAGGAGTTCTATTCCTTCTCTTATCTATCCATAACTAGAAAAAAGTTATTTAGCATGACATACACTTTAAGATTTGTTTACTTGTAAAACCATAACTTGCACTTTGAATGACAATTACACAGTAATGCTTCACTGTACCCAAACTTAATTTTTATCATTTTGCTCACACAAATAGAGCTTTCTTTTAGTGCTATTTAATCACCACTGAGTTTTTAATTTTTTGCTAAATGAAAGAGACTGAAAATGTAAAAAAAAATTTGCTTTTCTTTGTTTCTGTTATAAAATTTTGCGAATAAAGAATTGCTCTTCATAAATTTAGCCCAAAATGTATTCTGTTACATTTCTTTGGTGAAAATAACTCCAATCAGTATATATAATTTATTCTGTGTGAAAGTTAGAATCCATAAACTCTGGTATATATCTGAAAATTGATCCATACTGATGTACTGGGGGCCTAATTTCGGACCCTAAAATGTCAGGACAGTAGAAATACCCCCCAAATGATCCCTTTATTCATATTTTTTTTTTTTTAACATACTGTCACCAGTACAGCGTCATCAAATAATTGGTGTGAAGGTGATCAGGGAAACTGACTGGTGATAGTACGAAAAAAAAAAGTTATAATTTTGTTTCTTTTTTTTTTTTTAAACACACTGTGACCGAAGCAATAAAATGTTATAATGCGATCGCTAACATTGTACTGCTCTGGGGAAGTGATCAGGTTTTTATATTTTCATTTTTACACATTATACTTATTGGAGTGTGTTTACATTGCTATAAGCAAGCATTTTACTGAATGAAACTGATTCATTCAGTCTGTTTTGTTGTGATTAGCTGTGATTGGTCAAAATAATCACATGGTACAGATGAGCTGTGATTGGCCCTGTCTGTACCATGTGATCGAACTGACCAATCACAGCTAGCAACACAATTGTACACATTGGATGGCATGAAAGAAAGCCATCCATTGTGTACAACTGTCATGTGACCTGCTGCGATTCGTCACAACGATCACATGGTACCAGCAATGAGCCAGTACACTGATCAGTCATTGTCTGTGTCCTGTGTACACAGCCTGTGACAGATCGCGCCGCTGCCTGGCCTGATCTGGGAGGATATCAAATGACGTCCACCCAGATCAACGAAAGGCCGATGCTGGCAACATTCGGCCACAGGCCGGGCGGCACCTGGTTAAAAAGTGTGTATCTCCCTTTTTAAATGTTTATTGTGCTGCCATTTTCTAGTAGTTTCTCACTCAGACTTTTCCTGTATAAATTAGCCCAAAAATAATTATCCAATAATGGCAGTTATTTTACTCATCACGGTACATCTTACATTTGGCAACTCCTACTTTTGGGTGTGCAGTAAACAAAACTATAAAATTGCATCAAGTAGTTACTGTAGGTGACATAGGCAAATGTTGTTTTAAATATGACCCTTTTTTGGGGGTAAACCTTGTATAATAATAAGAGTTTGTGGACATAGAAAGGGATACTGCTTTTTACTGCCTTTCAACCAAACAGTTTAGAATCCAGTCAGGATGCAATAGTGTGATTTCTACACCTCTCTTCTAAGACATACTATGAAAAGGCTCACAAGCTTACAAATTGTAAACGCAAAGCTCGCAAAAAATAAAGCATACTGCAGACCACATAGTAATGTAGACAAAAACTTGCCCAAGCTCTACCGCGTGATTGAAGAATGATGACCTGAATAACGGTGCTTTGGCTTGTTGTATCCCATAAACATCAAAATAGCAAAAAATTCCGGCAACTCGATTGCTTCTTCTTAAATCTTTATTTGGCACTAACAGCAGTGTGACATCTAAAACATTTTAGATGTCGCACTGCTGTTAGTGCTCAACAAAGATTTAAGAAGAAGCAATCGAGTTGCCGGAATTTTTTGCTATTTTGATGTTTATGGGATAACGGTGCTTAGGCTTGTTGTATCCCATAAACATCAAAATCGCAAAAAATTCCGGCAACTCGATTGCTTCTTCTTAAATCTTTATTTGGCACTAACAGCAGTGTGACATCTAAAACATTTTAGATGTCGCACTGCTGTTAGTGCTCAACAAAGATTTAAGAAGAAGCAATCGAGTTGCCAGAATTTTTTGCTATACTTCAGACCACACTGCACTACTCACTGAGCTATTGTGTTTCCTCTAGCATAGAAAGTTTCATTGTTTGATGTGTTACAGTGACAGGCTTCATATTAGTGTCACCTTGCCCAAACAGTGGCGTTTACATGGTTTAAAATGATAGGCTTACAGTGGGGGCAGCTGAAATCATAGGCTGTTTCATCATTATAACTAGGTTATATGCAGCTACCTTCAGGTGATTGCACACTGGCAAAAAGAGAAGAATCTCGAATAACCTCAGTTTTAGCCATCAGGAGTTTAAAAGAACAGAGCGGAGTGACCTGTGTCCCATACTGTGCACCAGATTTCACACTCCAGTTTTAGTAAATCAACTCCACTGGTTTCACCTGATGCTTTAGTTCAAAAAACATTTTGAATGGACCTAACCTTTTTTTACTGGGATTTCCTCAACAGCCACTCCAGTGTTTAATCATCTGCTGAATGCTCTTTTTGTGGCTATCAGACAGGAAGCAGCCTGGGACCATCTAAATGGAACCTTCATTGCGCACTAGCCCCCTTTTGAAGGAGGATTCACTCGATTTTAGATCCATCAGTCCAACATCTCACTTCTATCAGTCCAGCACTATTGCATACGCATCAAATATTCTGTAAAGAACCATTCTTAGTGCACAAGAACAAGATTGTCTTAGGGCCTAAAGTCTCCTTCCTCTTGAAAGTTGTCATTTCTTTCCACCCTAACCAGGATGATATCGCCCTTTCTTATGTCCTGCTCAGAAACACCCAAAGATAATGTATTTTCATTGTCTTGAAGCAATGCATGTCGAATTTACCGCTTAGTTACTAATTATTTGAAACTGTCAGATTCCCTATTTGTGCTCCCTGAGGGCCACCTGGGCTTTTGTTCACCCATTTGTCAAGCCATTTATGACTTGTTAGGTAGACCTCTTGGTATTGTTCACTGTGTTACCCGCCTCTCAGCTGGACTGCTTTTGGACAACATCTCAGTACTAATGATTAGAAGAGACTGTGCTCCAGACTGTACAAGTAAGAAAACCGACAGTTAGAATTACTGATAACGGTGTTTCTATGAACCTTCCAGGACGGCAACACGAGAGATGCTAGGCTCCTCCCTACAGCAAACCCAATCAGTTCACAGCTGTGAAAAGGCCCCACCTACCCCCTTGTCCCTATTAATTGTGTTTCTCCCACAGCAAAACTTTTATTTTCTCTGACCTGAAGACCTGAGTTGGATGGTACCCCTGTGAACCAGGTTTAGGAACGCTGGTGAGGGCCGCACTAACCTGCAGGCCTTAGAGCAGGTCGCCCCATGGTGTGGTGCAGGCGGTCTGGGTGTTGCTGATGATCCCCTGTCATTGCACGCCGCTCAGCAGTTCGGGTCTCCTATCTTCCCCTGGTGCAGCGGGCGCCATTTTGCGAGAGCCCAGAGGAAGTAAGGGGGAGGGCGCTCCAAGCCTCGCTCTGAAACTGGGACTTCCAGTCAGAGCAGGGAGGGGGCGGAGCACACCCAGCACGACCCAGGAAGTGGGAATAAAGCATGGAGGAGATGCTGGACCCGTGTGGCTGAAGGTTCACTGTTTTCTTCCAGGACCCAGCGAGCTGCAAGGAGCTGAAAGTCTGCCATTGCCCACCTCATGGAAACGGAGGATGGCAAGGCAGCACAGGTGGCTTCAGGCAAGAGCAAGTCGGAGCCAGGAACTGGTTTGTTACCTACTATAGAGGGTGACACCAGCCTTTAGTTGTTGTCAGGGCTGGGCTCAGCCCTTCCTTCTCGGAGCTCTGTGCTCAACTGACGGTTAATTGCCAAAGACTCTCCCTTCCACGTTGACTAACCTGGTCTTCATTTCCTGCTCGTCAGTTAGAGCTGCTAGTTATAGAAACTCTTTGGATCAGATCTTCTTGCCATTGCCTTAGTCAACATATCTGGATTTTATCTGCTGTGTTTTCCTGTGAAAGACTTTTGCTGGTTCCTGATCCTGTTTGTTGCACCCGACTTCGCTGATCTATGGACTCCTGTTTCTCTGGCTTGTTCTGACAACCCATCCTGGTTACCGAAATCTGGCTATGTTTTGACTACGTTTGCGCTGTTTATACCATTTTACCATTTTATTAAATAGTGTGATTTTTACTGCACTTCTGCACTTCTGTCTTAGTCTGATTCATGGTTCCTGACATTAGGCAAAGGCCATGAATTCAGAAGTTGCAGGCAATCCACTTGTTGGTAATATTTTTTCCAGATTGGATGAGCAGGATCTCCGCATGGATAAGTTTACCATAGCGTTACGCACACTCCTGAATCGCACTGCTCACCTGGAACCTCCCACTGTGGTTTCTCCGGTACAACCTGTGTTACAGGCTGTCCCTGCTGCTGTTCCGGTCTCGGTGCTGGCACCTGTCCCGAATATTACCTCTATAAGAGGTATGTCTGGTTCCGCTCTGCTTCCCCACCGATTTATTTATACCTGTATTTGTGTTTTTGTATACATTGATATCCAAATGATGTCCTCATGATAGTTACAGTTTCATGTAAGCTTATATATGTTTTTAGTCTTTAGTTTGCTCATGTATTGGTTTATGTTTTTAGAATGATGCTTGTAAAAATTGCATCGTTCATATTATATAAAATGTTTAAATTTAATTGTGCACGATGAAAACTTGAAACAGGAAATGTGAGTGTGGAATTGGACACACCTGAGTTTAATTTTGAAACCTATTCACATATATATATTGAGATAACACCCGCATTTCCATATGGTATTGACAAAGCACGTTTACGCTTGAAACGTGTCTGCCTTTTTGTTCCCCTCCCCAAATGGATTGTTTTTACATGTTTTGGATATAATAAAGCCTTTTTGCATTATATGGGAGAGCTGCCATTCGTCCTAATGAGGGCGTACACCTCATGGTTACAGCATGCTTTGAAGGGCGTACACCTCATGGTTACAGCATGCTTTGAAGTTTATGGTTGGTACATATCACCTGGGAGCAGCGGCTTTTTTGCAGGTTGAGATTTACTTTGAGATGCTGCTCCAGGCATTTCCCACGGACAGAAGCAAAGTAGGCTTCATGATACCTTTTGCCTGGGCAAACCCTCTATGGGAGACGTAAAGACCCGTTGTCCAGAGTTACCCAGAGTTTGTGGCTTCCTTTAAGAGGGTATTTGACGTTCCCGCAGGCACCACCTCTGCTGCCAAAGGCCTAATGTCCATGCACAAATGGAAAAGTATGGGATTCCCACCTAAATTAATTTACTAGTAGCACTCACTGATTTATATTGGGGGATGTAATCAATATTAATATTGAACCAAAAAAATAAAAAATAAGAGATGTATACACACCCTGAAGAGGTAACTACAATATAATTTATTGCTTAAAAAGAAGAGCAAGATACAAAAGATTCCAGCAATCAAATACCACCTGCTTATTCCTTATATATAAGACAAGAAGAAGTTACAAAAACTTCCCAAATGTTCTATATTACCCTACATTAATGAAAACAGACACCCCATTGCAAAACAATCCCCCAAATAAAAAAAAAAAAATGGGGAAAAATGGGGCAAAAACAGCGATCCACAGACCCCTCCCTCCCCCAAATGAGAGTGCCCCCTATAACACCTATAAAACCCCCCAAGCAACCTGTAAACAACAAATGAATAGCATAAAATTCCTAAAGGGTGCAGTGTGTCTCCGAAAATACAGGTATAAAACACACTTCCACAATGGAATGATGCACTATAAACACTATCCAGATATACTCATGTGTTCCATATGTATTGTTAGTCAGTCGTATGGGGCTATGTCAAAAAATATGAATTGTATAGTTGCTATAAAGGAGAAAAAATAAGTCCAAGAAATATACAGTGGGGACGGAAAGTATTCAGACCCCCTTAAATTTTTCAAACTTTGTTATATTGCAGGCATTTGCTAAAAACATTTAAGTTCACTTTTTTTCCCAAAACACAGAATTGTTGACATTTTTGCAGATTTATTAAAAAAGAAAACTGAAATATCACATGGTCCTAAGTATTCAGATCCTTTGCTCAGTATTTAGTAGAAGCACCCTTTTTATCTAATACAGCCATGAGTCTTTTTGGGAAAGATGCAAGTTTTTCACACCTGGATTTGGGGATGCTCTTCCATTCCTCCTTGCAGATCCTCTCCAGTTCTGTCAGGTTGGATGGTAAACGTTGGTGGACAGCCATTTTTAGGTCTCTCCAGAGATGCTCAATTGGGTTTAAGTCAGGGCTCTGGCTGGACCATTCAAGAACAGTCACGGAGTTGTTGTGAAGCCACTCCTTCGTTATTTTAGCCGTGTGCCTAGGGTTATTGTCTTGTTGGAAGGTAAACCTTCGGCCCAGTCTGAGGTCCTGAGCACTCTGGAGAAGGTTTTCGTCCAGGATATCCCTGTACTTGGCTGCATTCATCTTTCCCTTGATTGCAACCAGTCGTCCTGTCCCTGCAGCTGAAAAACGCCACCACAACATGATGCTGCCACCACCATGCTTCACTGTTGGGACTATATTGGACAGGTAATGAGCAGTGCCTGGTTTTCTCCACACATACCACTTAGAATTAAGGCCAAATAGTTCTATCAGACCAGAGAATCTTCTTTCTCACCATCTTGGAGTCCTTCAGGTGTTTTTTAGCAAACTCCATGCGGGCTTTCATGTGTCTTGCACTGAGGAGAGGCTTCCGTCGGGCCACTCTGCCATGAAGCCCCGACTGGTGGAGGGCTGCAGTGATGGCTGACTTTCTACAACTTTCTCCCATCTCCCGACTGCATCTCTGGAGCTCAGCCACAGTGATCTTTGGGTTCTTCTTTACCTCTCTCACCAAGGCTATTCTCCCCTGATAGCTCAGTTTGGCCGGACGGCCAGCTCTAGGAAGGGTTCTGGTCGTCCCAAACGTCTTCCATTTAAGGATTATGGAGGCCACTGTGCTCTTAGGAACCTTAAGTGCTGCAGAAATTTTTTTGTAACCTTGGCCAGATCTGTGCCTTGCCACAATTCTGTCTGAGCTCTTCAGGCAGTTCCTTTGACCTCATGATTCTCATTTGCTCTGACATGCACTGTGAGCTGTAAGGTCTTATATAGACCGGTGTGTGGCTTTCCTAATCAAGTCCAATCAGTATAATCCAACACAGCTGGACTCAAATGAAGGTGTAGAACCATCTCAAGGATGATCAGAAGAAATTGACAGCACCTGAGTTAAATATGAGTGTCGCAGCAAAGGGTCTGAATACTTAGGACCATGTGATATTTCAGTTTTTCTTTTTTAATAAATCTGCAAAAATGTCAACAATTCTGTGTTTTTCTGTCAATATGGAGTGGTGTGTGTACTATGTGAAACATAGTATGTACTACATACTATGTTTCCCGCAACGTGCAGGTAAAACTTCCATAGGCAGTTGGTGTAATGATGTGATTATTTAATGATGGTTACTCACAGATCCAGCTGGTGGCACAGAGTCCTCCACTAATCATATGTGGAGATCGATCTGGCAGTGTATGTGCATTGCATACAATTCCTCAGCAGGAAATATATCATCTCCGTTTTTTCTGTGGATCTTCAAGTTGTGCAGTATTTCAATACCATCAAGAGCAGGTTGATAAAAGCCCAAATGGACAATGAGATCAAAGTCCAGGATTCTGTTACATGGAGTACATCTCTGGTAAGTTATTCAAAATAGTTGCTTCAGATAGTGCATCATTTGCTTTTGCATAAACCAGGGTGTAGGTGGGGGTTGGTATAAAACAGGGGTGCTATCCCAGCGTAGGAGTTTACATGTTTCGTTCCTCTGATACCGGAACTTCGTCTAAAGCAACTATTTTGAAACTTCTCCTTGTCCTATATATAAGGAATAAGCAGGTAGTATTTGATTGCTGGAATCTTTTGTATCTTGCTCTCTTTAAGCAATAAATTATATTGTAGTCCCATTTTCCCATCAACAATGGATTAGAAGTAGTTCAATTGTTTCAATCCCCACCCTGTCCAAGCAGGAAACCATGCCCAGGCCTGGTCAGAGTTGGTGAACAACTCCCTTCTAGCTCTTCCTGCAGTTCTTACTTTCTCTTGCACCATCAGATCCTCACGATCATCTGCGATGTAAGATGCTGGGACGAGTTTCACCAGGACGCATGAACCTCTTGCATTAGGGGGAATCACTTTATAAGCTGAAGTACCTTATAAGAAGTAGTAAGGGCCGGTCAGAGTCGCACAGGGGGAATCACTCTGACGGTCACATGCATTGCGTAGTAACAGAATATATTGGGGGATTGCTCCCTCGGTCTGAATGTCACACTCTTCCTTCCAACAGATGTAATCTGGTCTATTGGTGTTAAGGCCGGGGGCTTCATTGGTTAGATTAACGTTTATACCTTCCTTACAGGTGGTGGACCCTACGAAGTTATCCCCTCTACTGAAACTAAAGTTCAAACACACTTGTGGGCTACCCAGTTGTCCCGATACCCATACTGGTTTTGTGAGGGAGGGGCAAAAGCTAGAGCTAATGTTAAAACTATAACTAATTTTACCCTCTAGGAATGTATCGTCAAGTTCTATTGACAAGTGTCTGAAGTCTTTACTAGTTTTTTAAAAGTTAGTGGAGATATATTCAGCGCTGACTAACTAACGGACAACTCAAAAGGGTAAATGCAGCAAACACTAAGGTAAATTCAACAACACCTCAAATACATAAAATAGAAAGCAGTGCTGCGCAAATATAAATGTCCTTGAAATAATACATCAGATATAACAGATGAAGTGAGGAGATGAGACCACCAGTGGACACTCAGGACGGCAGGGGATAAATCTAAAGTGACTGTGATCCCTTCACCGCACATGGATGGCCCCTCACCTGAAACATTCGACCTGAAACAGGTCTTACAGCATATACACCATACAATGGGTAAACCGATCCAGGTGGTGGTAGCTTCGTTTTCAGAATTCAGCACTGTCAGGAATTCCAAGTCTTTTCACACTTCTATAAACTGAGAGAGTATTTGCTACATGACGATAATTAAACCAGAATTGAGAGGTACAGACTAACACTGCCCAGTTATTTGTGTGTCCACTTCTGAAGAAGTGTTCAGCCTGGTTCTCTGTATACTGAGCTGTGGCCTCCAATCCCAGAACCACAACATAGAACGCCAGCCGACATCCAACAAAGCAACAAGTCATCAACATAATCTAACAGCACCACCTCTTGATTCGTTGGGGTCCACTGATCCAACACTATTTTAAGGTTGCAACTGTACTCCGAGGGACTATGTTGGTCTCCATGTTGTGGTTCTGGTGTTGGGGGCCACAGCTCAGTATACAGAGAACCAGGCTGAACACTTCTTCAGAAGTGGACACACAAATAACTGGGCAGTGTTAGTCTGTACCTCTCGATTCTGGTTTAATTATCGTCATGTAGCAAATACTCTCTCAGTTTATAGAAGTGTGAAAAGACTTGGAATTCCTGACAGTGCTGAATTCTGAAAACGAAGCTACCACCACCTGGATCGGTTTACCCATTGTATGGTGTATATGCTGTATGACCTGTTTCAGGTCAAATGTTTCAGGTGAGGGGCCATCCATGTGCGGTGAAGGGATCACAGTCACTTTAGATTTATCCCCTGTCGTCCTTCGTGTCCACTGGTGGTCTCATCTCCTCACTTCATCTGTTATATCTGATGTATTATTTCAAGGACATTTATATTTGCGCAGCACTGCTTTCTATTTTACTAGTTTTTTGAATTTCTTCATACCAAATACGGACATCCATATAGAGCATGTACTGCTGCCATTGCGTCAAGGCTCGGTGGGGGTTTAGAGCATACCCAGCAGCTGGTCCTGTTCACCGTTTTAGCCAGTTGGAGGTGCATTTTAAACAATAAGTTGGGATGCTTTTCATCGTCACCCTTGCTAAAATACACTAAACTAAAGATATAAATATAAAAGATACTCCTCATTCTTTGATGTAGTTGAGCATCTTCTTGCAGTGGCTGGTGTGGATCCAGTTGTCCCGTTCTTCAAGCTTTAGAGAGGTCGGCGTGGTCAGCTGAACTTGGAATGGCCCGAGGTATCTCGACTCTAGTCCCGTCCTCTGGTGTTTCTTTACCACAACCAAGTCACCTGGTTGGATAGAGTGTAAACCGGTTATCGAGTTAGGGTCTGGAAGGGACTAGTGAACTCTATTGTGGATTTTTTGTTGCTCACTTTTGCAGTGACTGCACATACACCGTCAGCTGAGAATGTAAAGACGACAGCTGCTGAGGAAAGTATAACCCTGTTTTTGGTTGACATCCAAACAAAACCTCATATGGAGATAACCCGTGCAGTCGACTAGGAGCATTTGTGATGGAGTGAAGAGCTATGAGGAGACATTCGGGCCAAGGTTTCCCAATATAGGCTATTATTTTTGAGATTTTGTTTTTAAGGATTCCATTTAACCTTTCAACCTTACCACTACTTTGGGGATGATAAGGGGTGTGTAATTCCGGATTGATATGGAGGGCTTTACACACTTCTGCAAATATCTGACCAGTGAAGTGGAAGCCTCGATCCGACTCGATAGTTTCAGGTAGGCCCCAGCAACACACCATTTCGGACAGGATCTTCTTGGCTGTGGTGGTGGCGTTGGCTTTCTGAACCAGCCATGCCTCCGGTCAACCTGAAAACATATCTACACAGACCAAGACGTGTTCGTACAATCCACTTCTAGGCAATGTAATGTAGTCTATCTGGATGCGCTGTAATTGATATTCTGGTCGGGGGGAATGTTGTTTGGGCACTGGTACCATCCTACCTGGGTCGTGCAATGTGCAAACCAGGCAGGCTGCTGAAAAATTAGCAGCTGCGGTAGTAAATCCAGGGGTGATCCAATGCTCATCCACCTGTGCACACATAACCATCTTTGACTGATGCCCTGGTAATGAGCCGAATGGACCATCATTGGAAAAAGCGATCTAGGCAGACAGCATTTATTACCAAGACCCCAGATGTCACCTGAACCTCTTGTGGCCTCTGGTGCTGTCCATCTCCTCTTTTCCTGTAGTTTCGCTTGTGACTGTAGTCTCTTAAATTCTTCCAGACACATCAGAGGGGATGGCTAGCATCAGGGTTTCTCCAGGAGGGTTCTGAGCACCTTCCTTAGCAGCTCTATCTCCATCGGCCTCCAAAGTCCTATTAGTTGTGTGGGCCTTAACTTTTAAAATGGCTATCTCACGCGGCAGGTTGAAAGCAACGAATAACCCGTTGATTTAACTGCGCATGTTTCACGGACTTCTCTAAACTAGTCAGAAACCCTCTTGCTTTCCAGATAGGACTGAAATCATGAGCTATCCCAAAAGCATACCTGGAATCTGTGTAGATATTGATCCTTTGACCCTCTTGGGTCTCTCTCACAAGCTCTTGCCAGTGACCACAGCTCGGCTTCCTGTGCAAACATGTTGAAACTCAATTAACCCTTTTTTACAATTTCACCGACTGTAGTCACTGCATAACCTGTGCGTGGCTTACCATCTGGGGTGTAATACCTGGAACCATCAACAAAAAGGTTCTTAGCTTTTGGGATGGGGGCCTCCTACTGATGGTTGCTGACTCAAGTTCCATCAAAGAAACAGTCGTGTTTCTCCTTCTAAATTGAGAAGTTTGTTATTCCTTTTTTTTGTGTGTCATATATACTCCGAGTGGGGGGGGGGGGGGGGGGGTTGGCAGGGCTTTTTGAAGGGAAGGGGTTTACATTTTTTTTTCTGGGGGGGATTTGGTTTGGTGCGATTTTTCTATTTTTGTAGTTTTGTCTGTATTGTGTCAATGTCATTTTCATATAAAATAATAAAAAGGATTTGATTAAAAAAAAATTGAAAAGTTGGTTAGAGGTAGAGAGGTTAGTATTGTTAGTCTGGGAAGTTTGAGTGTTGTCGCTTTTCACACCATTATCTCCCCCCTTCTCTTCCTCCTTAACAGGAAAAAGATGCTGGGTTAAAAATTGTGCATCGTCTTAAAGTCAGGTTAGTAGGGGTTAGGAAAGCCACTTCATACTTGGAGAGGTGTTTTTGTCTGAACTTGATTTAGGATCTCCTGCACTGAATGGGGAGTATAGAGGGTCAGTGGGGAGTCCAAGACTATGTCACCTACCTTCTGTAACAATACAGCGCAGGCGGCTATGGCTAATACACAACCTGGTGAGCCTCAAATGACTGGATCTAGGGTAGTCGATAAATACGTGATGGGTCAGTACCTGGACCCATGTAGTTCGGTTAGTACTCCAGTGGCGTGGCCTTTGCTTTCATAGCAGAAAAGGTAGAAGTGGAGGTTGTAGTTTGGCAGACCTAAAGCAGATGCTTTGGAGAGTTCTTGGATCAAGTAGGAATGACCAGTTATCAGTCAGTTAAAAGGGTGTTTGGGATGGGATTTCGTAAATGGGTCCTAATGTGGATGAGATGTTAGGGACCCAGTCTCTACAGTAATTGATAAGACCAAGAATGGCTCTCGTTTGTCGTGTTTTGGGATTTCGAGAAGTCTGAGTGTCTACATTCTCTTGGTTGTCAGGTGTCGAGTACCCTGAGATATGCAATGTCCTAAAAAGGTGACCTTCTCCCTGCAAAACTAATTTCTCCTTGTTAGCCTTATTCCCCGTGGACGCAAGATGGTTAAGCAATGAGACAGTATGCTGATAACAAACATCCCTTGTGGGGCAACAAAGCAACAAGTCATCAACATACTCTAACAGCACCACCTCTTGATTCGTTGGGGTCCACTGATCCAACACTATTTTAAGGTTGCAACTGTACTCTGAGGGACTAGTCACAGGCCCCTAACTGAGACATGTCCAAGTCAGTTGTCGAACCTGTAATGAAAAAGCAAAAAGGTACTGGCACAGGGGGTCCAGTGGTACAGAAAAAAATGCATTAGTCAGATCAATGACACTGAAGAAAATTGCGTTAGGTGGTATAGAGGCCAACAAGGTGTGTGGGTTGGGTACCAAAGGGGCATTACTGATAATGATTTTATTAATAGTCCTTAAAGCATGTACTAAATGGAACGTTGTTTCCTGACCTTTGACAGACTTCTTAGCTACCGGGAATAAGGGAGTGTTACAGGAGGATTTGGTTGGCGTGAGAACTTTTATCAGCAGGTACCTGTCTATTTGGATTTTAAGATTATCCATCTGCGCCACACTCAAAGGGTATTGTGGTAATTTGGGCAAAACGTTCCCTGATCTGATGTTTACTGTGGTTGGCGGGACCGGCAGAAGACCCACATCATACATGTCAATCGCCCAAAGTTAGGGATCCACTTCTGTAAGCACATCCAACCCCAGAAAACAACCAGGTTCTATCATGTACGGTAGAGCCACCATTACACATAGGTGCTCATCCGACAATGCACTGCTAACCACAACACCTGTTGGAGTGTACTCAATGACCGCTTGTATTTCCGAAAAAATATCAGCTCCCACTAGATTGATGGGAACATCATCTGATACCAGTACAGACTTAATGGCCTCTGTGTGTTGCCCCAACCTACAATGGAGTGGCTTGGTGATCTGTAGAGACACTGTCTGACCTGTGAGACCCACAGTGGGTGTAATCTTTGGATCTCAGAACAGTTCGGGCTGCACCGGTGTCAATGAAGCAAGGGAGGGGATATTTTAATTCCTTGATAAACAGGTTGATATGGCCTGACGTCAACGTCCAACGTCCTATGAAGAATCATAGCCATGGCTGGCCATCCCTACAACTGAAGTTGTTGGATCGTCTGGAATGAACTACCACTTACCCTTGGGTCTGTTAGGGCAGTCACACCTTAGATGTCCTTCCTTTCCGCAGATGTAACAAGTTTGGGCTTTCCAGCGTTGTCTTTTTCCAACGATCCTGACCCGTTTGTTCTGCATAAGGGGCTTGCGACACAACGATTTTGGATGTTTTATCCTGTTTCTTCCTATCCATCTCTCTCTCTATAGGAAAGAGTGGATAGAATGGCATGTATTGTCATTTCATTAAATTCGGGTCTGGCTAATAATCGGTTTCAAATTTTCATATGGATGCCTTCTATGAATTTGGCTCATAGTAAAAGGTGAATGGCGGTTAACTTGCCTCCATCGGTTGGCACATCAGGACCGACCTCCATATCTGCACCCAATGCAGCTTGTTTCAGGCGATGCCAAGAAACAAGCGCATTCCTCTCTTGGGTTTTGACTGAGTTTCATCACATCCATGGTAGAGGATGCACCATACAATTCTGGAAGTTTGGCTAGCAGGACCACACAGAATTCCTTACCTCCAGAAGTGGCCTGTTTGTGGGTGACAATGTCGCAACGGGAGATTATAACCCCTGCCAGTTCTTCTCCTACTTTCGCCCTCAGAACCGGGGCACAATCCATTCTGCTCATGCCGTAAATAGATTGATTTTGACAAAACATTCTAGCGAACCCTCGCAGATTCGTTCTATAGTCAGGCAGTTTGGCCAATATGGTCCTGATTTCTGAGGAAGCAAAAGCCACATGCCATACCACCCTCTCCGCTAAAGTACTTTCACCATTGGTATTAGGAACACCCTCGTATTGTTGCACCCGGACTGGGTAAGTACCAGGTTCAGAGAGATAAGTGGGGCCAGGTGTATACCTTGGAGACTATGGCTTCATTGATGGGCTAATGTGTGCTACCTCGCCCACAACGTTCCGTGTCTGGAAGCCAACTAATGAAGGGTAGATGGCAGGCATGGCTGAGTCCAAAGCTCTCAGCGTAGCTATGCAATCCCCACAGGTCCTTAGTCTGGTCTCAATTCCCTTAGACTCACGTTAGCCCAGAAAGAGCCTCTTCCGTTTCCAGCATTGGATCACCAATCACTGCTATCCCCTTGGGCCAGGTGTACATAATGTGGTTCTTCCGGACTGAACCCGCCTTCTGTATACCCTGCTGGTTTACCATAATAGACTTCTGAAGCCACAGTTGAGCTACATCTAAGGTCTTTGCTGCCCAGAGCCTGGGTCTAAACTCAGTTATGAATTTCTCCCACCTCCAGGCGTCAAATGTCCCCGCTGGAGGGATACCCCAAGTAGTATCCTTGGACCACCTATGCCATTCCTTAAGGGGTTTCATGGCTTTTGCCCCAAAACTAGACTTTATGTACTGTGCAGCCGTCTGACTGTGGGAAGCCTTGCATTCCTTACCTTGCATGGACTGCAAATTGCCCATGGCGATTCGAATCAGCTTAGTCTTACCCCTGCGTCCAGGGAAACCCTTGCACCTATTTAGGAGAGCACCGCCCGGTGCCTTCTTCTACGGTAGATTGACGGACTACAACCACTATATCTGGTCCAATCCCCCAACTAGAAATCCTAACCTAGGCATTATTTAACTCGGTCTTGTTGTCCCAACACTTTTGGCACAAAACTATAGAGTACCACTCTTTTACACTGCAATACTCTTAGTAACAACCAACTATTAACTATGCCAAACGATTAGTCAACAACCACACAGATAACCCCCCGAATTATGTCTCCACCCCTCAGTGTATGCATACACAAGCTCATCCACTGTACGACCGTACACGATGTCACCAGACTAAAATGCACAGAACACTTACGCCCACTTTCTCTACAGTACAATGTGACTTCTCTGAATCACAAAAAAATGGGGATAGCCTTCTGCTGTCTATTTCAACAGTTGTACAATGTCTCAGTAGTCACACGAATGCCTAACCTAAACTAACAGTCTGGGCGTGAACAAAAAATGTACTACCGCTGCGCAAAAGCAACTCTAAACAATAAAGTGAATATTAAACGAGTTTTAAAACCAAAGCCTTTCTTTTCTACCGCAAGCTATACAATACAAGACACAGCTAAAGCGATAAAACCCAAAACAATGGGGAGGCGCATGAATTGCCCTCTGAGAAACTCAAAGAAAACACCCAAACAATTAAAAAATGAAAAAAAAAACACAACTAAAAGTACAAAAACTCAGTTAAAGTTAGTCTTACTATCTATTGAAATTAGTGCAAGTTGAGATTTCATTCAAAATCGAAATTCTATATAAAAACAAAAAACAATAGTTTTACTGAAAAGTATATAAAAGAGTACAAAAATAGCTAAACCCGAAAAGATTGAATTTGCTTAAAAGGAAAACAAAATGGTACCTAGAAACAAGATGGTGGCTCAAACCGCATGGCTTCACACACAAAGGAAAACAAAATGGTGCCTGCACCATGTGCAATGACAAAATGAAGTCTTCAAAATCCAACAGTGGAAAAACAATTTAAACCAGTGAGTTTAACATTAAACAAA
This sequence comes from Lithobates clamitans, assembly GCA_037952925.1. Classification (NCBI taxonomy): domain Eukaryota; kingdom Metazoa; phylum Chordata; class Amphibia; order Anura; family Ranidae; genus Lithobates; species Lithobates clamitans. The sequence goes on along the minus strand of JBBGZY010000253.1, from coordinate 4,749,554 downwards.
ACCGTTTGAGTTCCCGGTGTCTCACCAGTGAAATTGGAGCAATTTCCACTCTGGGATGATTTACAGGCTAACAGTATAAAAATCCTTCAAATGTGGTTTCTCCCATATAAGTGTTAACAAGACCAAAATTGCGCCTCTACAAACCAAAATCACCTTTTTAGCACAGAACAGACCGTACTACTTAACTCACACTAAACACTAGATGCACTATAATAGCTACACGCTGTACAAAGTTATTTCACACGGTGACCAGCACTATGAAATAACTGAGCCACACATAGTTATGTCATTCAATCTCTGCCGCACATTTAAAACATCTAATAGCACACTCCATGCATACCGTTGCGTTGTACTACTGGAATGGTTTTACATTTAAAATAAATCCCGTACAAAGACCCTCTAGGCTGTATTGACCAGATGTCTACAGAGGACAGTAATACAGACTCTATCCCCAGCCAATACACCTATCTGTCCCTGTACAAATTTTAATCCCCGTCCTTGTACACAAAGAGTGAAAACGCAAAAAGGAGTTCTTTTGCTAAGCGGAGTTGCCTGCAACAGCGAGCAGAGAGACCAAATGCCGATTCTAGGACATAAATTTCAAAAACTGAAATACAGTCTGTCTTGCCAAACTTTGCCGGCCTTTTCCTGTCCCAAAACTGGGGACCTGATCTCTCCTCTCGGATCGCTGCACTGGAATGACCGTTGGCTCCTACAATCTGGCTCACCAATTGTCATGGAAATTTCCTTGGGCTTTGTGCACTAATCCACACCGCACCAAAATGTGCACTTCCAGCGTCAAAATGCACGAAACAATTTCTTTGTGCTTAAAAGCACGTTTGTATCAAGCTCTTTGGTACAAGGAAATTGAAGTACTTCAGTAGCACCAGATAGAACCAGAAAAGATGCTGCTTCAAGCTGGAGTCTCGACATGTCTGTCCGTACGAGCACAGGCACTTCGTTTTTATTTATCGCAACAAAAGGAATGACAAACAGGAAGCCATGGCCCCAACAGCCAATCTCTTCCTCCATGCAAAATGACATCACAGGAAATAACAATAAAGGGGAGGGCATCCACAGGAGTGAGGGGGAAGTGCACATGTCTCACCCACTTGTGGCATGTACACTGCCCCCCGCCCAGCCACATGCATGTGCATCCACCATCTTGGTCAGCATGGAGCCTATTCAATACTGCTCAGAGTATACAGTATTTAGTAAGATCATTCTACTTGTTCTTACAGGTGTCAGAAGATCTGCGGGGACATTGTTACTGCTGTTGTCAATATATGATACGAGTATACAAACAAGGCAGATATCAATGTCCTCTTATAAAAGCAGATGTGTATCCAAAAGGGATAGTGTAACCAACAGAGATATATATATATATAACATGTATCTCTCATTATGCGGACTTCGCTTCTCTAATGTGCATAGACATTTAAAGGAAAGAAGCCCAGCGCATTGGGCTTGATACTTACAAACCGGCAAACACCCACACACACAGAACACGTCTCCAAGCCCATGAGAAGGTTTTCATACTGACTGTTTTACCGCTGGTCCCGATTCAACCCAAGTGCGCTCTGCTAGAGCGCTCCTCTGTTAAATCAGACACAGGGAGACAGATGACGATCCCTTTGATAAAGTCACGTGTGGTGTGATGCAACGTGTCAGGGAGGGAGGAGCCAGGTGCCGCTGCTTCCAGCACACGGCCAAACCCGGAAGCCTGTTTTATCACTGATCGCTCTTTATTACATGTAAGTCACTATAGCGTTTTTTATGAAAATATTTTAACTTACTACCCTATGGAGCCCATTTTTTTCCTTTCACCATTTATCTGAGAACACATGCAGAGCGTGGGAGAGCACCATTTTTTCCTTTACTAACTTATACCCCCCCGGGAGCTGGGAGCACGATTGGAAGCCGATTCTGGAAGCTGATCCTGTGTTACACATTGCTGCCTACCTGTGGGTTCAAGCTTAATTCGGCCCACTGGGGGCCGCCACTACAGGTGAGAGGCTGGGGGAAATGGTTGCCGCCCACCGGAACAAGATTGGATGAATTGATTCTAGACATTTGCCACCACTGTACTTGCACTTTTTTCACTTTTTAGAAGATTTCCTCCTGCTGACATTGGGAGCCGCATTGGAAGTCGCATTGCATGGTTTTGGACTGCACTTTTTATTTTCACTTTTATTTTGTTTGATGCTATTTTATGCTACTAGTTCACAGTTGATTGGACACACAGTATACTACGTGGCAATAATGATATTGTTTGTATTTGCCTGCCTGCATAATATTTTTTCAATATTTTTTCATTGTATGCACACTGCACTTTGTTGGAATATTTTTCTTTGGGTTGACATTGGGAGTCACATTGGAAATTGCATTGCATTTTTCTGAATTGCACTTTACTATTTTCACATGTAATATTATTTCATTTGATGTCATTGTACGCTAGTAGTTCACATTTGATTGCACATTTATTATACTACGTAACATTGTTCACATTGTTTGTTTCCATTTACCTGCTGCATAACATTATTTTTATTTTTTTCATTGTGTGCACACTGCACTTTGTTGGTATATTTATATATAATTTTTGCACATATTTTTATAGAATATTTCTGATATCTTATTATCTTATTTAGGTTTTAGATCATCATTTTTATATATATATGTTGGCGGCTCCTTGTCTATTTTATCTAATAGTGTGGTTTTTGCGCATTAGTTATTACCTTTCACTCATACGGTACGAGTATACCAACAAGGCAGATATCAATGTGCTCTTATAAAAGCAGATATGTATCCAAAAGCGATAGTGTAACCAACAGAGATATATAACATGTTTCTCTCGTTATGCGGACTTCGCTTCTCTAATGTGCATAGACATTTAAAGGAAAGAAGCCCAGCGCATTGGGCTTGATACTTACAAACCGGCAAACGCCCACACACAGAACACGTCTCCAAGCCCATGAGAAGGTTTTCTTACTGACGGTTTTACCGCTGGTAAGAGCGCTCCTCGGTTAAATCAGAAACAGGGAGACAGATGACAATCTATAAAACACACATCCTAGAATAAAATGACCATATGAGTCCACATAATAAAATTTCCACAACAAAGCCTATTCATGTGTTCGAATGGCCCAGTCAAAGTCCAGACCTAAATCCAATTGAGAATCTGTAGCAGGACTTGAAATTTGCTGTTCAGACATTCTCCATCCAACCTTGAGCTATTTTGCAAAAGAAGAATGGACAAAAATGTCACTCTCTAGATGTACAAAGCTGGCAGAGACATCCCTAAAAACACATGCAGCTGTAATTGCAGCGAAAAGTTGTTCTACAAAGTATTGACTCGAGGGGGGCTGAATACAAATGCACACCACACTTTTCACATATTTACTTGTAAAAAAAATTCCAAATAACATTTATCATTTTCCTTCCACTTCACAATTATGTGCCACTTTGTGTTGGTCTATCACATAAAATCCCAATATAAATACATTTACGTTTTTGGTTGTAACTTGACAAAATTGGGAAAATGTAAAGGGGTATGAATACTTTTTCAAGGCACTGTATTTGTCTATAATTAGAAACTGTATGTCCATAGGATCCTTATTGTGATGCCATAAGTAATGTTTAGGGAAACTATGGTTAGTCCGACCCTTTTTTGATATTCACAATATGTTCGTTGACTCTCACTGAGAAAGAACGTGTAGTTCTACCTACGTACTGTTTTCCGCATGGACAGGTAAGTAAATATACAATACTCTTAGTGGCACAGGTGGTAAAATGTTTCATCTGATATTTACGATTCGAAGACTTCAGTCTTTTTTTCTCCCACAGGAGTTATGACAGCAAACATTACACCTAATGTGGTTTTCACAGGAGGATTAATCACATTAGGGGCAATCTTACCCCATAGGGAAGAAGCTTCCCTATAAACTACTCTGGCTTTTTTCTGGCAGGATAGGGCTCAATATGCAATCATTTTGAGCACATCCCAATATTTATTTAGGATGCCCTTGATTTGTTTTGTTGTACGCCCTCTGTATCTATATTCATACCCTTCTCCAGAAACCAATGTTTCAAAATGTATTCCTGTTGACCAAAATCCTTAATATTAGTAAAGTTACGTCGCAGCCAGAGAAATTGGCTGCGAGGAATTGAACCAAGCCAGGCCCTTTGGTAGCAACCATCAACAGGAATGATCTCATTCCAAACAGAAAAGGAAAAGATGGCGCAAGAACCAACCAAACAATATAAAAATAGCAGCAATCTAATGTATCAATGATAGCAGCAATCTGAATAGGATAATAAAAAATGAATATCAATAATACTGCTAAAAGAATAATAAGTACTAATAGTCCCAGCAATAGTTGAAGGGTGTCAGTTCTGTTGCAACAGCAGCAGCTCCCTTGGGAGTTCAAGCAAACTCTGTAAATGGATAAAGAAAGAACAAGGCGTGGCAAACTAGGTGCAGCATGTGGTGAAGAATTTATTTAAGAAATAAAACACAGCCAAATGGCTACTCCCATATTGTTAGTCAGAATCAGGCGAATAGGATAATAATGGTAGTAGGGTCATGGTCCCTGTAAGGTGGCGGGGTATCATCGGTAGGGGCGTCCCAGCAGCGTCCTGGTAGGTTGCCAAGGATAGGGCAACAGAGTAGCCTGGATGACCAGCTAGAACAGCTTCCGTTCTCGGAGATGGACGTAACCTGGAACCCATAAGAGCGTACCAGTGTGGAACGCAAACACGATGATGTCCGTGAACCTGGAAGTGACGTGTGGACGTGTCAGATGACGCATTACAAAGCTTCTGCTTTTTCCTCATATGACGATGTCCGAGAATAGTAAACAAGCTTAAAACCGGAAGTAACTCATATATACCGCGGATAACCAGGAAGTGGATGTAGTATTTTTATTATTGAAATAAAAACACAGCAATGTAGCTAAAATTATATATATATATATATATATATATATATATATATATATATATATATATATATATATATATATATATATATTCTAATGGACAAGATATGTATGTGAGTATATGTAAACAAGCAGAAAAAGGATAATGATGATAAAATATCTATCTGTAAAAGACCAATTCATTATGAAAAAAATATATGATTATAAATGAAAAACCTGACATGGAGAAAATTCATACGTATGTATGTTTATGCATGATCACAAGCAAAGAGAGATTTGATTATAATTACTAATAATGATTGGGAGAATATTGGTGACAGTAATTAATTCAATTTATGAAATACCCAATTACAAAAAAACATATATACATACATATATGAGAAGATCATACATGAAAAAAATATATACACAAAATTATTATGAATCATATACATATTTATACATATGAATGCAAAACGTAGGTTATTATTACAATAAGTAGTGATGGATACAAAGTGCAATAATCAAAATGCACACGTCCCCAATACAGCCAAAATGGTATGCGCAAAGCCATGATCCCATTCCAATAGGAATAGGTTTTAGCCCATGTTCATACTGAGGGCCGATTTGAAATCCTGTGAGTTCAGCTGAACTCACACGATTTCAAACCAGCATTTCAGTCTGACTTTGGGGACAATTTGACAAACATCTGTGCGGGTTCATGCACAGATGTCTACTCAAATCGGTCCCGAAGCTGCCAAAAGTAGTGCAGGAACTACTTTTGGGAATTGGTGCAGTGCCGCAAAGTCAGCATTGCACCGATTTGGATGGTGTCATTGCTGGCAATAGGATTCGATTTGGCATGTCAAATCGCATGCCAAATCGGCTCAATGTGAATGTGGGCTTAATCTCAAATTGTTGATTAATGATCGCTATCTCCAGATCGAGAATTTATTTTATCCCTGCTTGCAGCCTCCAAACCGACATTGTGGGGGATACATGTATATAATGTGGCCACATCTGGTGTGGCCAACAGATAATTACCCTGAAAGAGGAACTGCAGTTTGCTCACATAATTTGTAATAAAAACATCTTTGCCAGTCTGAAGCTTCCCTCCAACCACTTTGCATATTATTTTATATATACTGTGATTCTGTACTTGCCAAATATGCTACAGAAATCTCCCTCCACTAAGTCTGGCTGCATCCATTTTAACTGTGGGCAGCTGAAGCTGCTGTCTGTTCACTTCCTGGATTTACACAGGGGCACACCTCCAGCTCTACAGCCCTTTCATTGGCCCTCTTATGACTCATCCCCCCTCCCTTCCTGGCAAACTCTCAGGAGAGAGAAAGAGCTGTACATGATGTCATAAGCCTAGGCTAATGCCCAGACAAGAAAGAGGAAGTGGGCTGTATAAGGTATTTACTGTCAGAAAAAAGTGTTTTACTATCCAAAGTTTAAAAAACAAGGGCAGAAGATTTAATAGATGGAAAGTTGAAAAAATGACCGAAGATCTTGAATATTGAAGGTCAATATTCTCACAAAGTTTAATGGTATCTTTGGTGTCCTTCATATCTATGAAGGTATTTTCTTTACCAAAGGTTGTATATAGAAATCAATATAATGCTCGATGCGAGAAGTGACTGAATCTATCCTGCTCACTATCGGGCATCACAGTGGGTGTGTAGGGTTGTAGGTTGCTATATGTCTGGCTGTCCCCTAAAATTCTAAACATCTATTTTCAGAAAAATAAGTTTTATTGTAAGACAATAAGAGAAAAAAGTTTCAGCATGTACATAAAAATCAGTACAACGATCCATATTAACCCAGTTGGTAACTTACATGGAGAACAGTGTCATACCAACTAAAACATGCAGTACATACAAACATTAAAATGATGTTCAGTGTAAAAAAATCAAACATAGGAAAAAAACAATAAAGAAAATGGATGTCTTCAGAAAAAAGAAGCTCTCACCAGGTTCAAACCTCCCTGCTACATTTAACCCTCCAACAATCTATTCAGTACCAACTGATGTGTTGCAAGGCCTGGAACACCCAACCAGGGTTGTCAGAGTAAAATTTCTTGGGAACTTTTCTATGTTGGCACATTAGTTTTTCTCGAATAAGCATGACGTTCACCTGTTCCACCCATTGCTTTCTAGTTGGAACATGAGGGGAGATCCAATACCGGGCAATTCGTTTTTGAGCAAAATACAGTAAGCACAATATTGCCACATGAGCATGTGGAGTTCGCGTATCCATTTCTAAGGCTCCCAATTGACAAACAATAGGATCCCTAGTAAGCTGTAAAGCATATAATTGTGAAATGGTAGTCGTAATCTCTGCCCAGTATCGAAAAAGCTTGGGGCATCTCCACAGCATGTGGAGAAGATCCCCATGATCCCGTTCACATTTCGGACATAAGGGAGTGTCTCTACGTCCCCACCTATGTAATTGAACCGGCGTTCTATATGCCCTATGCAACAAAAAAAGATGTGAAAGTTTCTGTGTGGCCAAAACCGATACTAAGGGTTCAGATGAGAGACAGAGTTCCCAGGTGTCTTCGTCAATATCACCAACCTCCTTCTCCCAGCCTCTTTTACATGGTAATGCAGAAGTATCCTGTAAGGCACTAAGTATGATGGAGTAGACTCTAAATCATGCCACGCTTATCTGTTCGGAGTACAGGAGAGAAACCCTTGAATACCTAAAGTTAGTTTGACATAGGGCCACAAAGTTTTCAATAGAGTAATTGATGGTACATTTATAACCATATTGGCAAATCCCGCCTCCGAATGTGCAAGAGCGGGGCAAGAAGAGTCCCAGGGTATAATAGAGTCCAAAGAGTCTATGTCCCTGTCCCCCCAGTTGTATTTGGGAAGCAATATAATAGGCCCTGGAATGTGGGACAGCCAAGCCCCCCTGTTCCTTTCCCATTTGGAGGGTAGACAGACTAATGCAAGCCACTTTCTTACGCCAAATTAAATCTCAGAATTGGGAATCTATACATATGAACCATTTACGAGGGATCCAAATTTGAGAGTTATTAACCACTTCAATACAGGGCACTTATACACCCTTCCTGCCCAGACCAATTTTCAGCTTTCAGCGCTCACACTTTGAATGACAATAACTCAGTCATGCAACACTGTACCCAAACAAAATTTTTATACTTTTTTTTTTTTTTTTTTTTTACACAAATATAGCTAGACCATCAGGCATTCTAGGAGCATAAATTACACATAATTTCCTGATGACCTTTCACATCTGTGAAGGCCCTGGAGCACCAGGACAGTGAAATTGCCCACAAAACGACCCCATTTTGGAAAACAAACACCCCAATGTATATTCTTTGAATCATAATGAGTTATTTGAACATGTCATTTTTTTTCCAAAAGTTTTTGGAAAATGTGGAAAGAAATTGAAAACTTTTTTTTTTTTTTTACACAAAGTTGCCAATTTATAAGATTTTTCTAACACATAGCATGTACATAGCAAAAAAATACACCCCAAAATACATTCTGCTACTCCTCCTGAGTATGACAATACCATATGTGTGAGGACTTTTACACAGTCTAGCCACATAGAGAGGCCCAAAATGCAGGTAGCACCATTAGGTGTTCTAGGAGCATAAATTGCACATTTTGTTTCCCGACAACCTATCACACTTTTGAGGGTCCTGGAGCACCAGGACAATGGAAACACCCACAAAATGTCCCAATTTTGAAAAGCAAACACCCCAATGTATATTATATGAGTCATGGCCTGGTGACAGGTACTCGGATACTCTGAGCTGGTGACAGGTACTCGGGTATTCTGATGGGCTGGTGACAGGTACACGGGTACTCTGATGGGCTGGTGACAGGTACTCTGATGGACTGGTGACAGGTCCTCTTTGTGGGAAAATCAGGGGAAACATCACTGTATTGCAGCACATTTTTCTTCCAGATCTCCTCAAACATTGAGGAGGAGCATCCGGAAACAGCACTACAGCCGTTTGTTGACATTTGAGACCGGCTGTGATTGGACACAGCTGGTCATGTGGTAAAGAGCCAATTTCAATGGCTATTTACCCTGATCGGGGATGGGCTGTGTCCGAGGGGCATGCCTCATACCCGATCGCCACGCTGCGTGCCCCCAGGGTGTACACGTGTGGCGATTACTGTTCAGCTGCCCCTATTTCTCCTTTGAACCTGGGTTGGACCTATGGGTGTATGGATAGAACTCTCTGATCGATCGGGTAATAAAGACACACACATGGGATGGTGAATCAAAATTACAATGGTTTACTGGGTTTGCATATATCTTATACGCTTACAGAGAGAGAGAAAAACCTCCCTCTTATTATCAGCCAATGAGACTGAAGCATAGACTTTATGAAAAAATAAGCATAAAACGTCATAAATTGCATATTCTGCCTAGAGATATCCCTCAGCCTATATCTAAATATAAGTTTATATATATATATATATATGTGACCAAGTATGCTAGGCAATCTGTCAATTGTTCCAGACATGCGACCATTGTTTTATCACTTCGTATATTGCTAAATGTCAGGCGAACCACACGTACATCCTGTTCAATTACATAGCTCGCAAATAATCTTTGCACTTCTAATTTTCTGCATAAGAAAGCAAAATACATTTCTTCTTGTATAACATATCTTAAAGCAGCACTCTAACATCCTTACAATCCCTCCTTTGATCATAACAGACGAAAAGTCTGTATTGATCACCAATATTATTCATTATACCATCTCTGTTTTGTGTAAAGCATAAAAACAAAAGAACGTATTATACATGTCATTGAAAAAGCTGATGGGCAGATTGATAAGTTTCTTTTAGGGGGGGAAAGGGGGAAAAAGAATCTGGCAAGTCACTTCACCCATTTGGGGAACGGGGAGAACCAGAGTCTGTAGGCGGTTCCTGTTATTGAGAGAATTAGAGTTCCATTGTTTCATCTGTGGACATGTATATTTTTCAGTGATCAGGGGCTTTCTTTATCCTTGATTTGTGGATCCATTGTGGGCTCTGGTCAGTTAGGACTGCTGTTCTTGCAACTTTCAATACTTCAAAAGATCCTTGGAAGATCGTGCCCGTGTGTCTTCTTGCTGCTAGTTGCTTGACCAACACCCTGTCTCTGGGTATAAAAGGATGTGTTGGTTCTGTGGAGAGAGGAGGAAAGGTGACAGCTACCTTGTCATAATTTTCTGTAAAGCTACTTACGAGTACTCTTCCTGTAAAGAATAAAGATTAGGTTCCTCTCCTATTTCTATCTATTTCCTCTGTGTTGGTTTTCCCATTAATATCTCATAAGGGGATAAGCCGTTTCTGGAATGAGGTGTGGTACGGATTTGGAAAAGTATTGCAGGAAGAAAAGCTAACCAGTTTCTCAAAGTTCCTCCTGTCGCTTTCTTTAGTTTATCTTTAATATTTATGTTCATCTTTTCTACTACTCCTGCACTTTGGGGATGATGAGGGATGTGTAGTTTCCATTGAATACCTAACAAATTAACCTATCAGCGAGTGCATTCCCTTTTGCTATTTCTGTTTTATCATATGAGTACCCGCGAACCTTAATTACGTTAATGTGGCGAGGAAGAAGGAGCGCTTTCAATAAAGCGTCCACATGCTATCTGTGTAAACATTCACATCCTGTCCTTCAAAGAGCTGACATGCTCTTGTAAGAGCAATTAGTTCTGCTTGTTCCGCTGAAGTTACTCGTAGTGGTTTACTTTCTAAGATAATGTCTGGGAGCATGACAACTGAGTAACCAGTCTTGTATGTGTGATCGTCAGGTTGTGTGCAGCTACCATCTACAAACACATGTAAGTAATCAGGGTTGGGGGTGTCTTTTAAATCAGAACGTGGTGAAGTAGATTCTAGAAGTTGCTCGTTACAGTCATGCTGTGGGATAGGGTTTCTCTCGGAAAGATGTAAGGGAGAGTGTAGAAATCTGTCTTGTGGTGTTGTCTCTGAGCATGATTTGATTTCAAGATTCTGTGTGTTAGAGTATAACTTCATAGCCACTTGTATATTGTGCTGTCATATGCTGAGTACTCATGTTCTGCATAAGGTGAACTACCGAATGTGTTGTGTATAATGTTGTCTGCCCTCCCAGTGTTAATTTGGATGCCTCCTTTACAGCCATTGTACAAGCCCCGAGAGCTTGAAGGCAAGAGGGCATCCCCTGAACCTGCACGGGTAATTTCTTTGACAGATATGCAACTGGTCTCAAAACCCCTCCATGTCGTTTTGCTAAAACGCTGGACCTGAGACTACACAAAATAAACAGAATGGTTTATTATGGTCACGTAGACCCAATGCTGGTGCCCTTGAGAGTGACGCAGTGAGGGTGGTAAATGCTTGTAGCATTTCCTCAGTCCAATTAATCGTTTTTGGAGAGCCCAACAACGTAGCTGCTCTAAGGATCGAATCCCAGTGTGAGCAATCAGGTATCCATTGTCTGCAGTAGACAATCGAGCCAAGGAAGGAGAGAAGCGCGGCTTTCTCCTTCGGGGGACTGAGGCATGTAAGTACTTTGACCCGAGCCGGTGACACCAAACGCTCCCCTTGTTTGATTATACACCCCAAATACTCAACCTGCGACCTGCATCACTGGATCTTTTTGCAAGACACCAAGTGACCTTCTGAGGCGAGGCAATGCTCAGAGTTGGACTCACAGCGTCCCTGGCTCTCACTACACAGCAGTAGGTCATCTACATATTGAAGCAGTATGGAACCCTGAGGAGGTGTCCAGTCATCAAGGGATCGTTTCAATACCATAGAGAAGGCTGCTGGGCTGTCAACAAATTCTTGTGGCAGCAGTGTCCAATTGACCCGGCCCCAAACAAAAACAAAGATCCTTTGTGCGTCCTCCCCAAGCAGTACACTAAAAAAATGGGTTCCATGGACTATTTCTTTTAGTATGCCTTCCTTTTTGTATTCTTCAATCAATGGTGAAATGCCCTGCAGTTTTTCTTCTGTAAGGGGATATTGTTTTTGGAAGTGTGATATTGTGTTGGGTTTGAAAGTAGGAGAGTAAGGTGTACAATTAAGATGTCCTACAGAGGTTTTGTCCTTCGCCCAAATTGGGTGATTTTCTAGCGGTCCAGGTAGAAGCATGTAATGTCCGCTGAAGTCTTGATATTTAGGATTAGTCAAGTCACATAGTGGAGACTTTGCTGTCAATCCACCTTCTTGGTCAAATCTTATATTGATTCTTAACCACTTGCTTACAGGGCACTTAAACCCCCCTCCTATCCAGACCAATTTTCAGCTTTCAGCGCTGACTCACTTTGACACACAAATAGAGCTTTCTTTTGGTGGTATTTTATCACCTCTGCAGTTTTTACTTTTTGTTAAAAAAATGTAAAATCTGAATTTAAAAAAAAGTTTGTATTTTTTTATATTTTGTTATAAAAAATTTAAAATGGGTCATTTTTCTCCTTCATTGATGTACGCTGATGAGGCGGCAGTGATGGGCGCTGATGAGGCGGCAGTGATGGGCACTGATAGGCGGCAGTGATGAGCACTGATGGGTCACAGTGATGGGCAGCACTGCCAGGTGGCACTGATTGACACTACAGGTGGGCATTGATAGGTGGCACCTGTGGGCACTGTTAGGTGGCACCTGTGGGCACTGTTAGGTGGCACGGTTAGGTAGCACTGATGAGGCAGATGTGCCTCTTCCACTTGGACTGATGTCCCTGACATCCGAGCCAGTGATCGGCTTTTTTTTCTACTCGCGCTGTCAGCGTAAGTAAACAAAAAAAAGATTACCGATCTTTTGTTTACATCATGTGATCAGCTGTCATTGGCTGACAGCTGATCACATGGTAAGGGGCCGGGACCAGCCCCTTACTCGGATCGGTGATCAGCTGAGTCTCAGTGACTCTGTGATCACAGAGCGCCCGGCGCGCACCCTGCAGGGCGTGCGCACGGAGCGTGCACAGGGGAGGCCGTCATATTATGGCCTCCCGGGAATTAAGGTCCGCGCCGTGGCCGTCATTCGGCCATAGCGCGGATGGCAGGTGGTTAAAGCAGACATTAAGTCTCTTCCCATTAGGGAAAGGTTAGTCAGTCAAAACAGCAAAACACATAGTTGTAAGAGGTTCGTCCTGTAATGTACTAACTTGTAATGGGGGAGTCACTTTATGTTGGATGTCAGTTCCATTAATACCCATTGAGCAACCCTCTGTACATTCTGGAGTGATAAACCTACAATCAGTGAGTGATATATTTTATATAGACAAACCAAAAATGAGTAAAAATCTGCCGTAAAGATGAGTAAAGATCTGCCGTGATAAAAGCTGCCGCTACATCAAATTCAACGTGGTTTCAGGGTATACTGCTTGAATAATGATTTGGAGATCTTCTGCACTCATCCTAGCTCCTGTACAATACCTTTTTAAAAAAACTGCAGCAGCTCTGGGATCCTTTCTAGGTTTAGGGCAGGTGTCCCTTATATCTTTAATTAGCCATTAGAGTATTACCTATCATGATCAAAGGAAGGGCCTTAGAGGGTTCCTTTTCTTTGTTTGCAGAACAAAAGATTATCTGACCCGCAGACTCTACTTCTTGTAATGCTATAGCTAGTTCTTCTGATTTTTTTTTTTCTCTTTGCTTTCCTCACTTCTTTCTCCCTGTCTTTCCTTTAGTACATTTTACAACATTTCATCATATATTTACAATCCTAGTCACCCGGGGGGTAATTGTGTTGATGTTGCGTCCCACTTTTTTTCATTACCTCCTCCCAATCTTCCAGGGAACACAGTCCCAATGACCCCAAGCCTGAAAGATACAACTGTTGGGAACGAGTTTGTACATTTTCCCAAAAAGGATCGAGACAATTTGCCCCACAAGTGCCTTTTACAAAATCATAGGGGGAAGGTTGGTCCCGCTCACCTTCAGGAACTTCCTTCCCTAACTTATTTCCCATAATTATTTCACAATATCCTTAATGTCACAATGATGCTTATAATATTTCTCCTCTTACTGTTAAACCTTCTTCAAATACAAAATTATTATGTATATTGAATCTCAAAGTTTGAACCCTCGGGGTACCTTCTCTAAATAAAGGTCCCTTTCCCAGTTTAAGATGGTAATACACTCAGAACACCTTTGTGACATTTGTTTAACACACAACAAACACAATAACACTGATATAACTTTATAACTCTATGTATATCACTCAAGATCAAACCAAATAGTAAATCAACTCCCTTATGTCGAAGTATATATTCACATATGCATATGATCACAACAAAATACAGAGCAATATATTCATGAAGAAACAACGATAAATTGTGTGCACACAATTTCTCCTTTTTTTTTTTTTTTTAGAGCTCCATACACCCGTCCTGTATTTTAAGAAAGCATCAAATGCGCTCTATAATCCTATAAGTCCGGCCAACCTAGCGGGACATCATTTAACCATTAAAACTATGCGACTTCTTTATCCCAGAAGAGCCAACCTAGCAATCCTCGAGATTATGCGACCTTTTTATCCCAGGGGAGCCAACCTAGCAATCCTCGAGATTATAAAATTTAAAAAAAACAATAGGGTTCAATCGTGCTAGGATAAGTGAAAAGGCTTCGTAAAATAAATTTACAAAGTTTCCACTCACCTTGCAGTCAATTGCCACCACTTCTGGTACCATTTCTGTTAAGCTGCCCCTATTTCTCTTTTGAACCCGGGTTGGACCTATGGGTGTATGGATAGAACTCTCTGATCGATCGGGTAATCAAGACACACACATGGGATGGTGAATCAAAATTACAATGGTTTACTGGGTTTGCATATATCTTATACACTTACAGAGAGAGGGAGAAAAACCTCCCTCTTATCAGCCAATGAGATTGAAGCATAGACTTTATGAAAAAATAAGCATAAAACGTCATAAATTGCATATTCTGCCTAGAGATATCCCTCAGGCTATATCTAAATATAAGTTTATATATATGTGACCACGTATGCTAGGCAATCTGCCAATTGTTTCAGACATGCGACCATTGTTTTATCACTTCATATATTGATAAATGTCAGGCTAACCACACATACATCCTGTTCAAGAACATAGCTCGCAAATAATCTTTGCACTTCTAATTTTCTGCATAAGAAAGCAAAATACATTTCTTCTTGTATAACATATCTTAAAGCAGCACTCTAACATCCTTACAATTACGAGCACAACACATGTGACCGGCTGTGATTGGACACAGCCGGTCACGTGGTAAAGAGCCATTTTTATTGGCTGTTTACCCTCATCTGGGATGGGCTGTGTCCTGGGGGACACACCTCATCCCGATCGCCGCGATGCGGACCCCGGGGGTCCGCAGGAGCGGCAAGAACCGGAGGACATCATATGACGTCCCCCCGGAGGGAGTAGATGTTCCTGCCGGCGTCATATTACTATGGCCCGCTATGGAAGTGATTAAATATGTATAATAATTGGGGAGCCCACATCATTTTGATTAGGTTGATCCGCCCAACCACCGATAAAGGAAGCTTGCACCATGATGCGCATTTCTCTTGAAGCAACGGAAGCAAATTGAACTCTATATATTGGTTGGGATCAGATGGGACCTGGATTCCTAAGTAACTTTGACAAGACGTGGGTATGCCAGATTAAGGAATATTTTTCCTTATGTGCGTCTATTGGGTTAGTATGTGCTTGCGGTCTGTGTTTTGGATCAGGGGTTGGGCTATGTGTAGTGTTTTTATGGGCTTCAAAATAAAAGGGGAGTGGGAATAGGACCCAAGGTGTCCTTGCCTTCAGTGAAGGAAAAGGAACAAACTGTGGTTTAAACTGATATAACTTTATGCGAACAATTGGTAGAAAAAACTATTTATCATTGAAAGGAAAGCGTAAACAATAGGAGATTGCACGTGGTAAAAACTGACAACGTTGTCACTTTAAAACTCATGCCTATGAGCTCAGCCATATCCCAGTCATCCACACGTGTCAATCATCTCAAGTTATTAAGTGTGACTTAATAAATAATGCTTACATGTGTTTAGGCGAGGTGAGTTCTGGGAAACCTTGGTAGCACAAGTCTGTACCCATATTGTGCTTAACCATGGACCTCCAGACTATAGAGCTGCTGCATTAAGTCTTTACAATGTTGAAAAAAGCATTGGTCATCACAGACAAATAAATGCAATTCTGGCTAGAAAGTATCCCTGCTAGTTAGTGAACAAGACAGGTTTGATTTCTGGATGTAGCACTGTCAATCATAGAGATAGTAAAAAAAAAAAAAAAATGCAGCACGCTGTGATGCAAGTATGTGACTTGAGTCAAGGAGAAACAATAGATCCACAACAAGCCTGTTAGTCACTCAGCACCATGTTTCCATGAAACATTAAAGATAGCACCGCATATAGGTTGGATAGGAAAATACAGTCAGCTGAGTCAAAACACAGAGCCTCAAAAAAATGTTCAGGCTGTGATCGCTTGCTGGATATACCAGTTGAAAAGAGACTCACTGTTTCGACGATATTAGATTGGTCCTCAATTGCAGCGAAAAGGTGGGGAATCCAGAGTCATTTGCAGGGGTCCACAGGTGTGCAGGATGCAAATCTCTGTATTCCTAGTCCTGGTGACACGCACAGGATGTTATCCACTCAAAACCAGCATGGGGCCGCCTGGCGATTTACTTCCAGTTTTCGGTTGTTCATGGATTTCCAGTTTGCAGAGATAGGATGAGGGCTATAGAGTGATGAAAAGCCCAGGTTGGCTATCGGCAGAGGGCATGTGTAGGCGCACACACCGACATGTTTCACCCACTTGTAAAAGTCGTAGGTGAATGTTAGGCATATATTACGGCTGTTTTTGTTCAGTTCGCTCAAGAACTCTTCAAGGGATTCGACAGACCCCTGCCACAGCAGCAGGACATCATCGATAAATCTTAGCCACAATTTGCCATGGTCTTCATAAGATTCAGAGCAATAAACAACTTCCTCTTCCCAATAACCAAGATATAAACATGCATAGGCAGGTGCCCAAGGGGCCCCCATGGAGGTGCCTTGTATTTGTCTATAATAGACCCCTAGGAATTCAAAGCAGTTATTAATCAAGGCAAACTGCAGCATTTCGAAATTCAGTTCATTGGTTATAGAGTTAAAGGGGGTTAGCAGGAAGTTTTTCATAGGTGGATCGGGCATTTAACTGTCTTTTTATCTCATTTTCATAGTATTCTGTTGAGAGTAATACCACATTGCCCCCCTTGTCACTTTTCTTGATCACCAAATTTGGTCCCTCGTTCAGCTCTCATAAGGCCCAGCGTTGTTCAGGATCCAGGTTGTCTTTTCTTCCTCTTTGCCAATTCACCTTAGTAAGGTCATCTTTAGCCAGGTCTAAGAAGACCCCCAACCATCTATTTTTTTCGGAAAGGGGGCATTTTTGTTGATTTTTTAAGTAGATTGGAGTCTCGTTTCCATGGGCTAGAGGCAGTATGTGGATAGATTGGTCATTTTCCATTAATAAGGAGGTAAGTATATCTAGAGCTTCATCATCTTGGGATTCAGTTGGGAGGTTTTCATCTTCGTCTTGGGTAGGTCTTTGATGTAACTGTCTCAGATATACTTTTCGTAAAAACAAAGTGATGTCTTTATATACCTCAAACTCGTTCATTGACCCAGTAAGAGTCCGTTTTCAAGCAATTTTCTATGCCTTTCTTCCAATTTAAATTCTGAGAGGTTAATAATAGTCTTGGAGTGTTGGTCAGGATGAGGGTTTAAGGAAGTGACGTCTGATGATAGAGGGGAGATTATTTCTGTCATCTCCGCTGGCTCCGGGTATTGGCCCTGGTCGTTTCTCCTCTGTCCCCAGCACTCTTGTATTTTCCTCCTACTCTTCCTCCTGTTCCTCTTGTGGGCTTTAGGATCCCTTTGGTAGCAGTTGTCGCTTCCAAAGGTGAGCGTTCTTGTCCTAAAAAACGAAATAACAGACCTCCTTTGTTTTTAAAGCTAAAGCAGCAATACAAACTGGTAGGAAGGTGACATATGAACTAGGAGATAAATGCAGTAAATTGTTGGCGGGGAAGCTTAAGGAGAGGAGTTCGACAACATATATACCTCACATAAAAGGAAGGGATGGTCAACTAATTGTGCTGCCAAAAGATATTGCTAAGACGTTTGGAGAATTCCAATCGTCTTTATATAATTTGACATCACCATCCTCTTCTCCTTCTGTTCTGGAAGAATACCTTTCCTCATCATGTCTCGCTCGACTTCCCTCTCCGGTACGTAGTAGTTTAGAAGCCCCTATTACTATAGAGAAGTTGATGACGGTGATAAAAATGGTTACATCTGGGAAGGCACCAGGCCCAGATGGATTTACCTTACAGTACTATAAAAACTATCTTTCTGTGTTGGGTGCGCACATGATAAAGATGTTTAATGCGCTGGGCCAGACGACCACACTGCCCCCAGATGCACTTCTGGCGTATATTTCCGTTATTCCAAATGAGGGGAAAGATCCGTCAGAATGTGGAGGTTACCGTCCTATTAAATGTAGATTTAAAGCTTTTTACTAAATTACTAGCCTCCCTTATTCAACCTCAGCTTACTCAGTTAATCCATCTAGATCAAGTAGGGTTTTTCCCCTCTCGTGAAGTAAGAAACAATACCATCAAGATACTTAACTTGATCCACCACGCTAATAAGACAAATACCCCGTGCGTCTTTCTGAGCACCGATGCAGAAAAAGCGTTCGATAGAGTAAACTGGAATTTTTTGTTTTCGGTCCTGAGGCACATGGGACTAGGAGACCGTATGCTGCAATGATAAATAAATATATGTGTATGCGCTAAAGGCTATAAATACGTGAACAAAGAATAAAATAAATCTATACAATATTAAAAATTATTATAAATTATAAACAGTGTCACACACCTGTGAAGAAAGTGACTATAATCCACAATTGAATATATGAAAAATGGTAACATGCACCATGCAAAAAAATGTGAGAAAAAAAAAAATCATTTAAATGATTAAAAAAAAAATATATATAAGTGCTACTTGATAAAGTGTCCGAAACCAATTCATACAAATGAATATATCTTAGTCCAAGCCATTCATAAGAGTATATAAATCAAAGTGCACAATAGTGTCCAAACAAATAGCAGGCAATCCTCATGCTGTTTTTTTTTGAAAAAGTGCTAAATATTCCTCATGCTCTTCTTATGAGATGTGCACATTAAGGCATGCTGCAGTGCTCTCCAGTGACCCCCAATGGATAATGCGCTCACCTTAGAGCGTGTGACACAGTAGCTAAACAGTGTCAAAACACGCATTAGAGCCACTCCAGGGCTCACACAGGGTATGCTGGTGATGATCTGTATCTCGCTCAAATGGTGACATATATGAAAGAAAGGAGACTCATAGCATAATACCGCCAGGAATTTATTTGAAAAGCCCTAAAAACAATCCCTCCAGGAGGGTACTCACAATGCTTGGGTGCGTCAGTGCTCCATCCTATCCAAAACATGCAATACAGATGAATCCTGTGGCGTGCGGTGCGGTGTTCAATCCTCTGCCTGTCGGGGGATCCCCCAGATGAAGGCACGTATACCCTGTGCCGAAGACGCGTAGGGGAGGGGCAGGACGGAGCTTTCTACACACAGACAGGCAGAGGATTGAACACCGCACCGCACGCCACAGGATTCATCTGTATTGCATGTTTTGGATAGGATGGTGCACTGACGCACCCAAGCATTGTGAGTACCCTCCTGGAGGGATTGTTTTTAGGGCTTTTCAAATAAATTCCTGGCGGTATTATGCTATGAGTCTTCTTTCTTTCATATATGTCACCATTTGAGCGAGATACAGATCATCACCAGCATACCCTGTGTGAGTCCTGGAGTGGCTCTAATGCGTGTTTTTTTACACTGTTTAGCTACTGTGTCACACGCTCTAAGGTGAGCGCATTATCCATTGGGGGTCACTGGAGAGCACTGCAGCATGCCTTAATGTGCACATCTCATAAGAAGAGCATGAGGAATATTTAGCACTTTTTCAAAAAAAAACAGCATGAGGATTGCCTGCTATTTGTTTGGACACTATTGTGCACTTTGATTTATATACTCTTATGAATGGCTTGGACTAAGATATATTCATTTGTATGAATTGGTTTCGGACACTTTATCAAGTAGCACTTATATATATATATTTTTTAATCATTTAAATGATTTTTTTTTTTTCTCACATTTTTTTGCATGGTGCATGTTACCATTTTTCATATATTCAATTGTGGATTATAGTCACTTTCTTCACAGGTGTGTGACACTGTTTATAATTTATAATAATTTTTAATATTGTATAGATTTATTTTATTCTTTGTTCACGTATTTATAGCCTTTAGCGCATACACATATATTTATTTATTTTTGGCATATACACGGTATGGAACGTGGTTAGTGTGTGCAGCTGAATTAGGTTCATTTATTCACACTGAAGGCATTAACCCATTTGTGGCTCACAAGATTTTAGCACTATTTTTCGTATGCTGCAATGGATTGCTAAGGTCTATACTGCTCCACGGGCGTCGGTTAAAATAAATGGAGTATTCTCAAAACCTTTTAGGATCTCAAATGGAACACAGCAGGGATGCCCTCTTTCGCCCCTGTTTGCGCTTTCGCTGGAGCCATTGTTGAACAAAGTTCGGCAAAACCCAGATATCTTGGGGCTACAGATAGGAGATCACAATTACAATTTTTCAGCCTATGCAGACGATCTGTTTTTCTCTAATCCACACATTTCATTGCCTAACCTTATGAAGGAGTTTGAAGGCTATGGAGCTCTTTCAAAATTAAAAATACATTTTACTAAATCAGAAGCTATGGGAGTGGCACTTCCTCAATCAGAGCGTGGTATTATACAATCCAATTTTAAATTCAAATGGGTGACATCAGCGTTAAGGTACTTGGGTACATATATACCATCAAACCTGGGCAATACTTTTGCGGTAAATTTTCCACCATTATACAATGCAGTACGATCTTTATTGGATAAATGGAATCAGGGGCTACACTCGTGGTTTGGCCGATGTAATGTTATTAAAATGAGTATCATGCCAAAATTCTTGTACCTTTTTCAGGCATTACCTATCGTTACACCGGCAGTTTTTTTTTCCGTCAAATTCGCACTCTTTTTACTAAATTTATATGGGCGAACAAACGCCCCAGGATTAGTAGATGTCTTTTGACGCTACCCAAGTGCTTTGGTGGTGTAGTTGCCCCAGACGCATTTAAATATTATCAAGCGGCCCATCTGGGCAGAATGATCGACTGGTGCAGACATATGGAATTCAAACTTTGGATAGACATAGAACAACAATCTAGCCCGATACACCTTGGTGCTATGCAGCCCTACCCGTCCCTCTTAAAACACATCCTATTATAGGCCCTACACTGAGAATGGGATCTGGGCTCTGTGGGAACCCTAAATTTTCCATGATACAATCACCCTTGTTCCCAATATTGGGAAACCCTAGTTTCCCCCCAGGTATGGAATTAGGGGCGTTTAAGAATTTAATAGAGAGGGGCTGTTTTCAGGCATCGCACTTTCTGGATCATGAGAATTGGCCCACGGTGGCCACATTGACGCACCCGGGGGGCCGGTATGAAATAAATCTCTGGCAGGCGTTGCAGCTACGTAATTTCCTTAGGTCTCTGGGACCACCGATAAATTACCAGCGTCAATTAACTTTATTTGAGTCATATTGCGATGGAGACGAACCCCTCTCTCGGACGATTTCAAAGATATATGCCTTGCTTAGCATGCCCTCAGAAGATTTTGTGATGCCAGGCTTTGGTAAATGGGAGAGAGATCTGGATAGGACCTTTAGCTCAGCCCAACGACAGAATATTATCTATCTTTCGTTGAACTCATCAATATGCACACGGATTCAGGAATCTAATTATAAATTACTGACACAATGGTATTACACCCCGGCAAGGCTAAGTACATTTTCTCCAGAGGCCTCAGACCGTTGTTGGAGATGTAGAGAGGATCAGGGGACACTATTTCACATATTTTGGTCCTGTCCTAAGATTAGACAATACTGGCTGGAGGTACAGAGGATATCTCAAAAGTTCACAGTCTTTCCAATACCAGATGACCCCGCATTTTTTCTGCTTCATTGTTCACAAATCCCCCGGCAGGCATATAAAAAAATCTGTGTTATGTCACACGGTCAATGCAGCTAAGGTCTGTATTACTCTTAGCTGGAGGGATCACAAACCTCCTTCTATCACTCAGTGGCTAAAGAGGGTAAGGAACACCGGGATTATGGAGGATCTTGTAATGTCAGCACAAGACAGAAAAAAAGCAATACACTAGAACATGGGCAGACTGGGATCAATTCGTATATTCAGAAGAGGGGAGGAGACTGATGGGGAGTGCTCCTGGGGAATTATGGGTCCCACACTGATGTGTTTTCACTTTGTACGCCCGTCTCCTCGGGGAGCGGAGGATGACCCCTCCCCCCTTCTTCTTTTTTTTTTTTTTTTTTTTTCTTCTTTCGTTTTTGATTTGTTTTTTGTGTTTGTGGGTTTACTGATTTATTTACTTTTGAAGGTTTTGATTTTTTTTATTTGTATCCTTTTTATATTTTACTAAAAAAAAAAAAGGGAGGATTTCTTTTTTCTTATGAGTGGATACATACATATAAGTATAAGTGGATGAAGATATATATATATATATATATATATATATATATATATATATATATATATATATATATACACACATGCTTATATAACTATGGATTATTAAGTTGGTACAAAATGTATGGCAGTTAAAAGCAAATAAATTCTTGAATAAATAAAGAATACTAAAAAAACAACCATTCTTTCTGTATCTTCGTCGCTTTCTGAGGTATTTGGTGTTCCTCTGGTTGAGGAGCGTGACCATTGCTGGCCTTTTCTCGAGGTGCTTCTACCCCTAATCTTAGTCAGATCAAAGATTTTTCCCTTGGCCCAATCCTCTAGATACCTTTGGAATTTATATTTAGTGTGTCTTAAATTTTTTTGTGTTTTTTAATAACTTCTTTTTTCAAAATTTCGTTTTGTTTTTCAAATTCCAGTTGGTCCTTGAAGGGTTCAAGTTGTTGCAGACTAGCCTCAATTTGTGATTGTAACTCAGAAGCCTGTAGTTTTTCCTCCTCCACTATGAGTTTCATTATGGACACTCCATGATCAATACATTCCTGCTTCCATTCAGTTAAAAAACGTTCATTATGTAGATGTTCTGCTGGAATGACACGCTCACGTAACCCTCAGGGAATTAAACCTTTAGCAATATAGGATTCTAGAGATAGAATGTCCCATTTCCTATTTAGTTGTTTTATTGTAAGCTTTTTATGTAGTTTAAATAAATTTTGTATTGATTCATCAGCAGAGGGAGTGGCTTCTTCCCCTCTGTCGCTGAAAGTTAATCTGATTTCCTCCTCTGTCATCTCCAATTACAAACGCCATCAGTGTACAAGTATCTGTCTGAGCAGTTACACTTACAGCAGTAATAAATGCAATCCTATTGTAAGGCTTTCTAATGTCAAATAACACTTTCCGCCACAGGAATGGTCCAAAAAACACCCCCACCAGATGATTGTTCTGTGCATCACACAGGGGCCCTTAGCTGGCAGACATGTCCCCACTCCGCAAACATTTCTCTACATCCCCAAAGAGCTTTTCACTACCAAACGGATCTCAACCAGCGTCAGTCTGCCCCAGTCAGCTCTTTAGAGCAGCCTGCGAGAGAACAGACACTGGGAGACTCTTATGACAATACATTAAAATACATCTTCATAAAATTTTCCACAACAGTCCCTCCTCTTGTCATATGATCCCATGTGTCCCTCGATGAATCCTGATTGACATGTAGACTCTGTTAATCATCGGTCGGTCTGGGATCCTCTGTGTCTTGTACGTGGGTTGGGCTTCAGTGCATCTCATCGGGGAAGATGTGGTCATCTGCTCAGGCTCTGGTCACCCGTCCAATCAGGCAACAGGAGAACCTCATCACGGCTCCTTTATTCTTTGTGGTTGAGCCGCTTCTTGCAGTGGCTGGCATGGTCTCATCCCTCAAGCTTCTTTACAATGACCTAGTCACTTGGTTGGAAAGAATGTAAACTGGTTATTGTGTCAGGGTCCAGGAGGGACTTGTGAACCCTGTGGTGGATCTCTTGAAGTTCATGTTACAGTGATTGCACCTACCCCATCAGCTGAGAATGTAGGTGACCGCTAATGAGGAAAGTACAACTCTTGTTTTTGTTGACCTCCAAACAAACCTCGTATGACCATAACCCAGACATTGGGACTGTGGTCACTGCATAACCTGTGCGTGGCTTACCATCTGGGGTGTAATACCTGGAACCAGTGACAAAAAGGTTCTTAGCATCTGGGATGGGAGCCTACTTCACCAGACTGCTGCTTGCTGATTCAAATTCTATCAAAGAAAGACAGTTTTGTCACAAACTTGGTTAAAATTAGAGCGGTTAGTATTATTGGTTTGAAAATGTGTCATTCTCACCACTCTCATACCCCCTTTTCTTCCTCCTCATTACAAACTGAAGGAAGACATGCAGGGTTTAGAATGGTGCAGAAAAAACAGTGAAATAGCCTATGATACTTTTACCTTCTTATACACCTGTACATACACTTTCAGAAACTCCCTGGACCTGAAAGGATACTTTAAAAAAAAGTTATTACTCTATCCTTCCAAGAATGGTAAACAATACAACATTTGTGTACATTGGTAAATTGTCACTTGACATTCCACAAAACCGATAATAACTAAACCCTCTGTAACTCTTACTAAAATACAACAGCCGCGACATGCAAGAGGGCTGTCGCGGTAGGTTCAAACATGTTACTACATGCAAACAATGAGAAGACTAAAACATGAGACAAACCTTTAGATACATTTAGATATTTCATAGTTCCTAAAACAAAAATGAAACAAAAATAAAAACGACCAGAATGCTGCCTTCACTCTTTTAGCGATAGAAAAAAATACAATTTGAAAAGCACGAGAGCATCTCGAAATCTTTGCATGGACCAGCCACACAAAGTTCAAAAACAGGCCTGTATATTTTTAATCACACAAACGTGTACTACGCATCCATCAACTCACTCAACATTACAGATTTCTGAAGCCACAGCTGAACTTCCAAGGTATTTTTATTCTGGGGTCTCGTACCTCCAGACATCAAAAGTACCTTCCAAAGGAATACACCTTACTGTACCCTCTGACCATATCTGCCAATCCTTAAGGGGTCTCATGTCCGGAACCCCAAACCCAGATCTCATGTGAAGTGCAACTGTCTGACTGGTGTGGAGCCTCATTTTTTTCTGCCAACGCATGAGCGGCACATTACCCATGAAGATTAGAATAGCTTTTTTTGGTGAACTCTGCGTCCAGAGAACCCTGCGCTTTACTTTCGGAGCGGTTATGGTTTGCGCCTTTATCACCATAATTGACCCCCGCATTCCAATTATTATACACGGCCTGAGTGGGGCTGTTAGCGTACTACTCCTCACGTTTATGCCAATACAATTGCGCACTGGAATTCCGATTATTTTACACGGCCCGACCAGTCCCAAGATATACAGCCTTCTAAACGTGTTTGTCCGACAACTACAAAAACACCATGAAATCCTCTGCTTATTCAAAACAATATTATGGCTTCTATCTGTAACTAGATGTTACAACAATAACGTGGATGCCTACTGTTTGCTTTCTACCCAAAACTGTATTATAGTATAAAACTAAGAAAATTGAGTACTGTCCGTGATACTTTTTTTATTTGCACTAACATACAATTTTTCAGGACAAGCTTTCGGGGTATGTCCCCTTCTTCAAGGTCCAAGCAGTACTGATTCACAAATTTTTAAGCAGGATGTTAAAGAAAAAGAAGAAAAAAAAAAAAAAAGAGAAAACCAAACACATACAAATCAATGGTAATAAAGATAGCAGCAGAGTTAGTGAGATAAGACAGAGGGAGAGCTAGGGGGAAATGCAGGGGGGGGGATACTAATCACAGAGCGGTCGTTCCCTTTAAGAACTAAGACATTGAGGTCTTCTATGGTGTGGTCCGATTGTGAGAAAAGATGTCCCACACCATAGAAGACCTCAATGTCTTAGTTCTTAAAGGGAATTTCAGAACTATCCAGGAAAGGAAAACGTTGGAACTAAGAATGATACTTCTTTTTGACACGAAGAATAATGGCCTGAATTTAGATATTGGTTTCCTTACACATTATGCTAAAGTTTTACGACCGCTCTGTGATTAGTATCCCCCCCCCTGCATTCCCCCCTAGCTCTCCCTCTGTCTTATCTCACTAACTCTGCTGCTATCTTTATTACCATTGATTTGTATGTGTTTGGTTTTCTCTTTTTTTTTTTTTTTTTCTTTAACATCCTGCTTAAAAATTTGTGAATCAGTACTGCTTGGACCTTGAAGAAGGGGACATACCCCGAAAGCTTGTCCTGAAAAATTGTGTGTTAGTGCAAATAAAAAAAGTATCACGGACAGTACTCAATTTTCTCTGTCACAATTGCACTAATACGGCTACAACAAATCAACTATAAAACTAAAAAGACAACTGTAATTAAATTTAAAACTTTCAAACGCCAGTATTTTCCCATTGTCCTTCCAAGCACAAATCTCATTTGCTTGTGTCATAGGACGCCAAGCTCCCCCCACCAACTTCCTGTAGATACATAAAATGCTGAGAAGAACTTCCTGTTCCATGCTCATCTCTAAAAACCCCTCAAACTGGTTTATTTACTGCTTCATATACTGCAGGCTATACAATATACAATTTTTGATGCAAGCATCAAAAACAATGAATTGCCCTCTGAGAAACTCCCAAACATTAAAAAAAATAAAAATAACACACACCGCTGTGTACAAAAACTCAGTTAAAGCTAGTTTCACTATCCACTAAAACCCAGTGCAAAGCAGAGGCCCCACCCAAAACCGGAATCCAATACAGAAAACTCAATAGCTTCCCTTAAAAGTATGTAAAAAGTAAAAAAATAGAATTCACTGAAAAGGAAATGGTGCCTAGAGAGAAGGTGGCAGCCCAAACCACATGGCTACACACACAAAGGAAATTGGAGCAGCTTCCCCTGTAGGATGACCCACAGGTTCTCAAAATGGCCGCCGATCATGGCCACATGGTGACTACAACAAAAGCCAGACCACAACAAAATGGCGCATTTTCCTGCCAAAGCTGAAATCCAATACATTACATGGTTTCACACACAAAAGAATTGAAAATGGCCGACCATAGCCACATGGCAGACAACAACAAAAGGAAATGGCAGACAAAAACCAGGCCACGACAAAATGGTGCATTTTCCCGCCAAAACTAAAATTTCTCCCCCCAAAATTACACATTTGAGATACTAAATGAACACTTACAAACATTTAAAAGTGTTAGTTACGAAAAAGCACAACTTGGGAACACATGCTATCCAATGAAACAACAAAGCCACATAAACCACAATCACACGGCTGAAACATACCCTCTTTTCTCAAACAAAGTTCACATCAGCTTTCACAGGAACAAGACATTGAGAAATACAAACTGCGATGCTTCCATGTTCTTTTCATCTCAAAGCAAAACCTTTCTATTGTCCACAGGGAGTAGCCAACTTTCACCATTGTAAATGATGGGTCAGCTATGCTTGGCCGCCCCTCCCCCAGGCCGCATGGCCACTTGAAAATGCAGCAGCCATCTTCAAACCAAAAGTTTTTCTAAACAACCATCAAAGTCCACTAACCATCTGTGTTTTGAGTCTATTAAACACTCTACAAGACTTATGCAATCTACTTGTCCCATACATAAGTAATAATTACAATTCATCCATTTCTCACATGCATTACAAACTTGTTACACAGCATCAGCCACACACACATTGCAGGCTGCAAATAATCCCAATTTATACATTTCTATTTCTCATATACTTATTACACAACATACAGTTACTTACACATACACACAGCACACAGTCTCCTTACACAAACATTCAAGCTTGCAAATACATATCACACACACACACGCAGGCACACACACGCACAACAGACATACGATCAAACTTCCCGCATTATCTCAAAAAGACGAAAAATCAGCTCTTTCGCAGAGAAGAGGCTCCCCAACACATCGGAAAGAGATGTCCTGGACTGGGATCCGTTCTCCCCTCTTTCTTGCCGGTGTGGAGGGGGCTCTGTCTGCTCTTTAAGGACCTGGCTCGCCCGAATGTTAGGGAAATTTGTCTGTAAGCTATGCACACAGCCATATCTCCTGTGCTAATAAGCACCCATTTCTGTCTTATGATATAAATGCTCCTTACCTAAAATCCCACGCATCCAAGTAATCAGACATCACCATCATTCCTTATGTTACCAGCCCTGCCTCCGTCAGCATCTCTGCCCTCTCCCTAGCTAGCAGGCTCTTTTATTAACACAAAAGGTTCCAACAGCCAATCACTTCTTACATGGCAAGTGACATCAGAGGATATTACCATATAGGGATTTAACAACACAGGAAACTACAACAACCAATGAACAATAACTACAGGAGTCTTATGGGTGTATCTGAGCAGAGACAGGGTGCATGCATGTTTTTAGAAGCCACATGTCTTTCAAACATTGACTCTGTCTCCAACCAGAACAACCCAAAAGACTCCCGTATTTCCGTTAATAGAAATCCCTATTATACATTGTTCCAGAGAACAATGTATACCTGGATTATTCTACTGTCTTTGTGGACGAGAGATTATCATCAGGCGTACACTCATTGGACCACAAATATGTTGATCAAGCACACAGGGGCAACATGAGCGCACACTCGTTAAATCGATAATGTCTTTGCAGAGCGAAGACAACCCCACCAGACGATCATTCTGTGCATCACACAGGGGCCCTTAGCTGGCAGACATGTCCCCACTCCACAAACATTTCTCTACATCCCCAAAGAGCTTTTCACTACCAAACAGATCTCAACCAGCGTCAGTCTGCCCCAGTCAGCTCTTTAGAGCGGCCTGCGAGAGAACGGACACTGGGAGACTCTTATGACAATACATTAAAATACATCTTCATATAATTTTCCACAACAAGGCTAATTTGCAACAACTTGAACCCTTCAAGGACCAACAGGAATTTGAAAATAAA
The DNA here is from genome assembly GCA_037952925.1 of Lithobates clamitans. NCBI lineage: Eukaryota > Metazoa > Chordata > Amphibia > Anura > Ranidae > Lithobates > Lithobates clamitans. The sequence continues at coordinate 4,720,454 of JBBGZY010000253.1, read as the reverse complement.
AAAGAAATTTTGAAGTTATTAAAACACAAAAAAATTTAAGACACACTAAACAATCTAAATTCCAAAGGGATCTAGAAGATTGGGCCAAGGGAGAAATCTTTGATCTCACTAAGATTAGGGGTAGAAGCACCTCGAGAAAAGGCCGGCAATGGTCGCGCTCCTCAACCAGAGGAACACCAAATACCTCAGAAAGAATGGTTGGTTTTTTAGGACAAGAACACTCACCTTTGGAAGCGACAACTGCTACCAAAGGGATCCTAAAGCTCACAAGAGGAACAGGAGTAAGAGGAAAAGGAAAATACAAGAGTGCTGGGGACAGAGGAGAAACGACCAGGGCCAATACCCGGAGCCAGCGGAGATGACAGAAATAATCTCCCCTCTATCATCAGACATCACTTCCTTAAACCCTCATCCTGACCAACACTCCAAGACTATTATTAACCTCTCAGAATTTAAATTGGAAGAAAGGCATAGAAAATTGCTTGAAAAAGGACTCTTACTCACCTACTGGGTCAATGAACGAGTTTGAGGTATATAAGACATCACTTTGTTTTTTCGAAAAGTCTTTCTGAGAAAGTTACATCAAAGACCTACCCAAGACGAAAATGAAAACCTCCCAACAGAATCCCAAGATGATGAAGATGATATACTTACCTCCTTATTAATGGAAAGTAAGGATGATGACCAATCTATCCCTACTCCTAGCCCATGGAAACGAGATGCGAATCTACTTATAAAATCAACAAAAATGCCCCCTTTCTGAAAAAATAGATGGTTGGGGGTCTTCTTAGACCTGGTTCAAGATGACCTTACTAACGTGAATTGACAAAGAGGAAGAAAAGACAACCTGGATCCTGAACAACGCCAGGCCTTACGAGAGCTGAAGGAGACACCAAATTTGGTGATCAAGAAAAGTGACAAGGGGGGCAATGTGGTATTACTCTCAAAAGAATACTATGAAAATTAGATAAAAAGACAGTTAAATGACCGATCCGCCTATGAAAAACTTCCTTCTAACCCCTTTACCTCTATAACCAATGAACTGAATTTTAAACTTATGTTTGCGCATGAAGCTGGCCTCTTCTCGTCTCAGAATGAGTATGAGTATCTGAAAGTGAAGGAGTTTAACACCCCTACCATCTACATCATTCCTAAAGTCCATAAATCCCTGACGAACCCACCAGGCAGGCCAATTGTTTCAGCGGTGAAGGGTCCTCTGGAAAAAATTGGAAGATACTCAGATGCCCTACTGAAAAAAATGGTCTTTGAGTTACCCTCATACATTAGAGATACCCTTGATGTATTAGCAAAAATTGAAGAGGTAACCGTATCTCCTGGTAGGCATTGATATATAGAATCTCTTTATACATCTATACCCCATGCATGGGGCTTGGCAGCAGTGGCACACTTTCTTGATCAGAAATTTCCACGTATGGGACCTCGGAATGAGTTCATCCTTGAGATGCTGCAGTTTTCCTTGATTAAAAACTGCTTTGAATTCCTAGGGGTCTGTTATAGACAAATACAAGGCACCTCCATGGGGGCATGGGGGCCCCTTGGGCACCTGCCTATGCATGTTTACATCTTGGTTATTGGGAAGAGGAAGTTGTCTATTGCTCTGAATCTTATGTAGACCATGCCAAATTGTGGCTAAGATTTATCGATTATGTCCTGCTGCTGTGGCAGGGGTCTGTCAAATCCCTTGAAGAGTTCTTGAGCGTGGCCGGATGTGAGCGAGGCAGCTAGCACTTCTTCAGAGCTCCGTCTATCCTAAGCACAATCCGCTATATTGGAGCATTCCGATCCGTTCTAAAAAACGGACCGGCACCTGGGGGAAGGTGAGAGGATCACAGAGATGCCTTCCGTGGCCTCTAAAATGCAGCAGAAGGGCCATACAAAGCAGCGCCAGACTCGCTCCACTAAGGGGACAGACAGAGGCTCCGCCCCCGCCATCTTGTCTTCCCGGAAGCCTGAACAGCGCGCCCAGCACACAACATCCAGGATGGCACAGGCAGAGGACACAGAGGAGCTGCTGGCTGACACAGAGGGGGCTGAGGAGCAGGCTGTGGCGGTGGATGCGGAGGCGATCACAAGACCAATCCTGGAAGCCATCAGCGCTAGTAAGTCAGAACTAATGGGGAGAATTGACCACTTATCTGAATGCACATTGATCAGACATGATCTTGACAAAATTAGAGGTCGGCTGACCACAGTGGAGGACAGGGTTTCCGGGGTAGAAGACACATCCCATACCCAGAGCAACCAACTTGCTGAACTCCGCGGCCTGGTAAACTCCCTGCAACGCAGAGCAGATGAGGCTGAGGACCGCCAAAGAAGAAACAATGTAAGGGTGGTTGGCCTGCCAGAGGGAGCCGAAGGGGACAGGCCAGCGCGATTTGCTGAAGAGTTCTTCGCAAAGCTCCTCTCGTTGGAAGATTTACCCCCCACTTATATAGTGGAAAGAGCGCACAGGGTCCCCACTGGAAAAAGACCACCAGGAGCCTTCCCAAGACCCTTTCTGGTTAGATTCCTAAACTATAGGGACAGGGACATGATCCTGACGCAATCCGGGAAAGCTAAAGAATTAAAATTTGAAAACACCAAGATAATGCTGTTCCCAGACTTTTCTGCAGCCACGCAACAACATCGTCGTTCCTTTAATGATGTTCGCAGACGTTTACAGGAGAAGGAGGTGCAATACAGCATGCTATATCCAAGCAGGCTCAGGATACAGTATAAAGGCAATGTGAGATTCTTTGATAATCCCGCTGAAGCATGTGAATGGATGGACAAAGAACTTTCCTAATAACAGTGATTAGGGAGAATGCTACCCGGGTGGACAGATGCAGTTTAACCTCTTTAAAGGCATCACTGTTTAAAAGCAAGGTTGTTGTTTGCTAAAAATCATTCCCGCTGTTGGAGATGGAATTGTGTCAATTGGTCATGTCTCGGATTCAGTGCCAGGAAGATACGTCACGAAGCACAAAAATGGAGGACTGATGAATGCTCCTGGAATTAACATCACACCTAGAAGGAGTTAACATATGACTACAGGGTCTGGGAGTTCGGAAATATCCCTGTTTCAGTCTCCAGAATCTTTGAGCAGATTGGCAGAAGTTATGACAACTTTCCTGAAGGTTTCCGTTTCAATTGGTGTTAGACACTTATGAAGCTGATTTTTCATTTTTATATTTTTCTTTATGTTCCTGAATGCCATTTAGGTGGGAATCATTTCTCTTACAAAATGGTGGGGTGGTTCCCTCCTGAAGGGAGTCTAATGGAGGTCACTCCAGTCATACTTACCCCAAAACCCAATAGCGGGCGGAAGGCTTTGTAGGGACTCTCATTTAAGTACCCTGATCCTCTAAAGTTTACAGGCTCCAAAGACTATGTTGCCCGGAGCATATTGAAGGAGGAAGAGTACAGTAGAAGAGCTGTCAAACTTTCGACGGATGCGGCAGATGCCCACGGCATGTTTGTGTTTTTTGGTTTTTGGGATATAGCTACATGCCAGATTTTTTTATGTTTGGTTGGGGTTGTTCACTAGTATAATAGCAGGGGGGGAGGGTATAGCAAACTTGTCACAGCTCAGATTGATATACGTGGAATAGGTTACATAACTGGTTGGTTTTCAATGCAAAGGAGGGAGGAGTTTTCTTTAAAACGTGGTAACAAATTTTATTATCATTCCAATGGCAGGGACGGATAACTTGCACATAGTGTCTTGGAACGTTAGAGGCCTAAACAATATGTTTAAGAGGGCATCTGTGTTCCAATACCTAAAGCAATCAAAACCGCACATTGTGTTTTTGCAGGAGACACACTTGGATGGTGGCAAGGTGATGTCTCTCCGCAAACCATGGATTCAAAAAGCATTCCACTCCACCTACTTCACTTTTTCTAGAGGAGTATCGGTACTGGTTAGCAAGACAATCCCGTGTAACGTACACCAGATTATAACAGACCCTAATGGCCGCTATGTGGCAGTGGTAATAGATGTGTATTATAGTAGGATACTGCTGGTAAATGTCTACATTCCTCCTCCTTTCCAGGTCCAACTGCTATACGATATGTTGACCCGACTGGCCCAGTTTCTGCATCTCCCTCTGCTCCTGATGGGAGACTTCAATGCGGTACTAGATGCGGCATTGGACTCGTCCAATCCGGGCAGGGTGAGTTTGGCGGACCTGTGTGGATGGGCCTCTGCGGCGGGCCTAATAGAATCATGGAGATGGAAACATCCAATGGATAGATGTTATTCTCACCTGTCATCGACGCATAGGTCAGCGGCGAGAATTGATCTAGCCTTTGGCAACAATAATATCTTGCAATATGTGTGGAATATTGAATATCTGGCCGGAGGCCTTTCTGATCATAATTCTCTCTCTTTTGCTTTGTCCCTCTCAGCCGGGGTGAGGGGGGGAGGATGGCGCCTCTCGGCTATCTGGTTGCAAAATGAGCAGGTGGCAACCAAACTAGAGGAATCCATTAAGTCATACTGGTCAGTTAACTCAGAGTCTGCTGAACCAACAACGGTGTGGGATGCTTTCAAGGCAGTAACCAAGGGTGAATGCATATCAGCTATAAAAACGGCAAGAGTAAATGAGAATGAGGAAATGGAAACCTTAAAACAGTGTGAGAGGGAATGTGCTGAGGTTCATGCAAGGTCTAATAATGGGTCCTCTTATGAAGCACTGCTAGAGGCGAGAAGGCAATTATCTCTACATGTGAAGGGTTTAACTAGCTCAGACTTGACAAGGGCGGCACATAGGGTGTTTGCAGAGGGGGACAAGAATGGTAAGCTCCTGGCTATGCTAGTGGCAGACCAATCACCCATTTCTCATATACCGGTTTAAAAAACAAGCAGGATGTTCTGGTCAATGAACCGACCGCCATAATGCAGGAGTTTATTGATTTCTTCTCCTCCCTATACTCACCAATCCCTAATTACAACACAGAGGAAATGCACGCGCTATTAGAGGGGTTACCTATCCCGAGACTATCAGATGGTGATCGTCAATTATTAGAAACAAACATAACAATTAAAGAAATACAGGCAGCAATATTTGCGTTCCCGCCTAATAAGGCTCCGGGGCCAGATGGGTTCCCCATAGATTTTTACAAGGATAACGTAGAACAGTTGGCGTGTAGGCTTAATTGGCTACTGGAGTATTGTCATCATAATTCTTCCCTTCCTAACTCTATGCTAGAGGCATATATGATCCTGTTGCTGAAGCCAGGGAAAGACCCTGCGGACTGTGCGTCCTACAGGCCAATAGCACTTTTGAACACAGACTTAAAGATTCTAACAAAAATTCTTGCGACAAGACTAGCTACGGTAATCCCGGCCATAGTCAATATCGACCAGACGGGATTTATGCCAGGTAAATCGACAGACACAAACTTGAGGAGACTGTTCACCCACTTGCAGCTGCCGCCCACAGACTCGGAAACAAGGATTTGTAGTATCCATAGATATAGAAAAAGCATTTGATTCGGTCGACTGGAACTTCATGTTCAAGGTGCTGGAGGTTATGGGATTCGGTCCGAATTTCAGGAAATTGATTTGTATGCTTTACAAGAATCCAAAGGTAGCTATAAGACTAGGATCTACAGTTTCTACATTCTTTGAGGTGGGTAGAGGTACTAGACAAGGGTGTCCATTATCCCCATTTCTGTTTGCCCTGGTGATGGAACCTATGGCCATTGCCCTGAGGTCCTCGGCTAGTGTGGGGGCAGTTAGAGTGTGAACAATTCACTAAACTTTGGCCTTATATGCCGACGACATGCTTCTGTTTCTGAATGACCCTGGCAATTCCTTAAAAGCGGTCTTAGATATTCTAAATAAATTTGCCCTTTTTTCAGGGCTTAAGGTAAACTGGAGTAAGTCGTCCATATTGCCTATAGACGTCAAAGCTAAGGAAGAGGCGGACCCCAATCTTCAACTACAATGGGTGGATACACTCAAATATCTTGGGGTAAAGATCACGGCGAAAGTACAGGATTACTTCAATTTAAATTTGCACCCACAATAACCCTACTTAAGCAAAAAGTTCAGGCCTGGGCTAAATTACCCCTTTTTTGACAGGCAGTATATGCCTTATAAAAATGAAAATCCTACCGGTAATCCTGTATTTTCTCAGACATGCCCCGGTCTGGATACCAAAGGCTTACTTCAAGCGTATAGATAGTCTGATAGTTTCATTTCTGTGGACACCCAAGCTCCCCCGGGTGGGTCTCAAAGTTCTCCAGGAACCAAGCGCACAGGGAGGATTAGCGTTACTGGACTGGCATAGGGTACTATCTGGCAGGACAAATGGTGTTTGCCCGCAGATGGCTACTGTCAGATGATGGAGATGCAGCTACGGTTTTAGAAGCGGCTCATCTTGGGTCATATGAAAGCCTACGGCTGGCCTTATTTAGGGGCACAAAAACAGACCTACCACTCACAGCAACAATAATAGCCACAATTAGAGCATGGGGACTGGCGGTAAAATTAGCATCTCCTAGTTATCTAGGTATCTCCCCGTCTTCACCATTATGGATGAATCCCCTACTACCACAATTTTACAGTTTGCCAGACCCAATGATATGGGCAGTAAAAGGTATAAAAACACTCAAGGACATCACATCATTTGGTGAACTTCTGACTTTTTCACAACTCAAGACCAGACATGACCTGCCAAACTCTTACCTTTTCCGGTTCCTCCAACTCAGACACGCATTCCAAAAAAAATTCAAGGAGTTGAGAGTGGAGTCCCTGCCTTCAGGTCTTGAATCTTTGCTCTCAGCTGAGGAATTACCTAAAATTCTCTCAGTAACCTATAAAGAATTTTTCAAAACTACTCCTAAGGCAGTACTTAAATGTAGAACTAAATGGGAGGCAGAGGTTCCAGAACTACAGGGGGAAGATTGGGATGACTTATGGACGCAACCTTTTAATTACTTAGTTTCAGCAAGAGATAGATTGTTACAATTTAAGTTTTTACATAGAAGTTACTATACCCCGGCCAGGCTTGCAAAAATGTATGGAGGAGACTCAGCAAAGTGCTGGAGATGTTTTTTCTCTCCAGCAAATGCGGAACACATATTTTGGTCATGCCTACTCATTCAAGCATATTGGAAGGAAATCACACAATGTATCTCAGACCTGGTATCAGTTCCCATTCCAGTGACAATTAAGATTTGCTTATTGGGGCTGGTAGAGGACCTGGTTCCAACAAGGCTTTGAGAACGCTACTTACCATTCTCTTATTTTATGGGAAAAAAGCAATTCTACTCAAATGGAAGAATAAGAATGCTCCAGAGGGTTGGCTTTGGAAACAGTCAATGGTATGCTACTGTTTTACAAGTCCACATACAGAGCGAGGTTATGGGAGAAAAAGTTTGACAAAATATGGAAGGTATGGTGGGAATCTAATACTATGGTGGGATAAGAGACACTTCCATAATTATACGCATGTGAGGAGTAAAACTCTGATGGAAATATCTAAAGATGCACTATGCTATAATTGCATGAGGGAATAAATGGTTACAATTTTAGGAAATAGAATGGAAGGTGTAAGATACTGTGATACCACAAATGAATATGTGTAAAGAATAAGATTAAGTACGTACCTAGTTAGTATATCCTCGAGCTGTGACAGGTTTTTGGGTGGGGTGGGGGGGGAGGGTGGGATTGGAAGGGGTACAGGGTAGGTCAGACTGTACCTGTTAGGAATTAGACATGTTAGGCCCTTGCGAGGCCAAAGTTTCACTGGGACGGTGTCATGTTGACGCACCCAGTTGTACACTATTCTATTGAAAAAACTCAATAAAAAGAAATAAAAAAAAAAAGAAGAGTTCTTGAGCGAACTGAACGAAAACAGCCGTAATATACGCCTAACATTCACCTATGACTTGAACGAAATTTCATTTCTGGACCTCCTAATAAGGATAGATGGGGACCATCTGTCCACAATAACGTTTCGTAAAGCAACAGCATCTAACACCCTTCTTGAGGCAACCAGCCATCATCCTAAGTCCTTGGTCAGAGGTATACCAACGGGCCATTCTGAGAATTAGACGCAACTGCTCTCTGGATCAAGGCTATCAGGCTGAATCAAAGCAACTTTATAAAAGATTTAGAGAAAGGGGTTACCCGCATACATCTTTAAAGAAATCAAGAAAACGAGCATCCGCAATCGACCGGAAAGAACTGCTAATACCAAAGAATGACCAAGATGCCAACAAGAGCCTTTCTAATCAAGTGAAAATCATCACCAGGTTTAGTACACAGTGGGAAGATGTGGGAATGATCTTGACTAAACATTGGCACGTGTTGACTCGAGCTCCCCAGATGGCTTCTATAGTTGGCCCTAAACCCTTCATTGTAGCAAGAAGAGCCAAAAATCTGACTGATGAACTCGTCAGATCTGAATATACCAGACCTAATCCACGCAATTGGCTCACGGACCTGCCTCCATTGCGAGGGGATGTATGCTTGTGGAAAATGCAATATTTTAGATTTGTAGATAGATCTGACTCATTTACAGATGCAACAGGAAGAAAGGTTTAATTTGTTACACATTTCATTAACTGCAATACGCACTACACTAACTGTAAATACTGTAGCTAATAGGACTAATAGGATCAGAAGAACACCAGCAATTTTCTTCAAATACTGCAACAACACCTACCTGCCTGACAGTAGGAAGATAATAACAGGAACGGATCTAGCTAAACTGAATACAGTGTGTGTGTGTGTGTGTATATGTGTGTATATATATATATATATATATATATATATATATATATATATATATATATATATATATATATATACATATATATATATATATATATATACACACACACACACAACACCTGGGAATCATATATATATATATATATATATATATATATATATACATACACAATACACTGTAAGTGCATCTGACTGACGGTCCTGCCTAATCTATCTAACGTAAATCAAATGACTCTGTCTCTGTCTCTCAACGCCGGAAAACACTACACAGGGCCGACGTGCAGGCGGCCTTATATAGTGTGGGGCGTGTACTAAACCCCCTGAGCCATAATTGGCCAAAGCCACCCTGTCTTTGGCCAATTACAGCTCTCTGTACAGACGGCGTTGTGATTGGCCAAGCATGCGGGTCATAGTGCATGCTTGGCCAATCATCAGCCAGCAATGCACTGCGACACCGCAGTGAATTATGGGCCGCAACGCGCCACTCAAATTCGGTGCATATCGTTCGCTATTCAGCGAACGATCGAACAGACGATGTTCGAGTCGAACACGAAGCTCATCCCTAGTGGTAACCTGTTCCCTAAATGTGTCACAGCGACTGACTTAATTGTATATCCTTCTGAGGGTGTACTATACTCCCCACAGATTATACACTATGGGCCTGTTGTCTACGTCTAACTGTACTAGATGCAAGCGTGATCATGGAGACCTGATCCACCTACTGTGGAGGTGCCCACAAAAGTATGACAAGTTATGGTATCTATTGCTAGATATACCCGGGTTTGTCCCAAAGGAGCTGATCATGGACAGCTTGTTTGGACATAATGCAGGATGATTTCTCAAACATCATTATTTGTGGCTGGAATGGAAACATGGTTATGTAATGTTCTTGTATGTGCTTGTATATGTATAATGTTCTTTGATATTTTATAAGTTTCTGTACAAATATTTGAAATATGTTCATGGATATGCTGGTTTGGGTTGTATTCATGTACTAAAAACTTTCTTTGGATAGAAAAAACAAACAAACAAAAAAAAACCTTCAAGCCTTCAGGTATAAATCTGCCTTCCTAAAATACAATTCCTCCCTTGATGCTGCCAAACAAGCCTACTGCTTAACTTTCATTAAGACAGTCATCCAGTCCTCATCAGCTCTGTTTAAATCTGTCGATCACCACCTTCACCCAGTAACTCACTCGCTGCTCAGAGGATTGCCAATCACTTCAAAAACAAGATAGATGCAATTTGTGGGGACATCTCCACTGCACAGCTATCTATTCCATTTAGGATACATTTGTACAAAACCATATTCAATACTTTCTTCCTTTTGACCCTGTTACTACAGAAGATGTCACCAAACTTCTCAGAAGCCTACCTTACCACCTGTTCACTGTACCCTGTTCCCCCACAACTACTATGGTCACCCTCTTGCTCCATGCTATCCTCCTGACTCGCATCTTCAATCTCTCCCTCTCTACTGGCACCTTTCCCTCCCCTCTAAAGCATGCAAAGATCACCCCATACTTAAAAAGCAGTCACTGGACCCTACCAACCTGACGAACTTAAGAACCATCTCCTTGATTCCATTTACTGCTAAACTTTTAGAACGCCTAGTCTACAACTGTCTGTGCTCCTACCTCACTGATAATGTTCTTGACCCCTTCCAGTCTGGCTTTCGCATACTCCACTAAAACCCCTCTACTAAAACTCAATAAGGTATTACTGCTAAAACCAATGACTACTACTTCACACTCGCACTACTCAAACTTTCTGCTGCCTTTGATACAGTTGACAACCCCCTTCTCTTCAAAAAACTACACTCTCTAGGCCTCCAAGACTGTGCTCTTTCCTGGTTCTCCACCTACCTATCACAGCGTTCCTTCAGTGTTCACTACAACTCTGTCTCCTTCTATCCACTTCCTCCTCCTATAGGGGTCCCCCAAGGTTCTGTCCTCGAACCCCTTCTGTTCTCTATCTACACCTCCTCCCTTGGTCACTTGATAAACTTCCGATACCAACTCTATACTGATGACACCGAAATCTATCTTTTTACTCCCAAGCTCACCCCTACACAGTTTCGCAGTTTTTATTGCTAGCCATCGCAATCCTATAGACATGTTAGCGAATGGGAAATGGAAAGAAGATGTGAATTATAAAATACATTTGAGATGTACTACAGCTTTATTGTCAGAGAATATTGAGGGCTTGATGTTAAAGCAACCTAGTGTTCCTAATTGGGGGGATTGATGGTTGATGACAAGCCTCATGAATGTCAAGTGCAAGGAAGTAGTTTGCAGCACAGAGTTTTTGTCACAAACCTTTTGATCTTACAAGTGAGTGCTGGTACATTGATGGTTCTTTTTGGGCTTTATGTACACTAAGGCTCCTAAACTTGAGTTTAGGAGCTTTTGGCATTTTTTTGCTCAGTCTGCACAGTATGTGGAAATAGCAGCACTTCTGCAAGTTCTCACAGAATTAAAAGATGAAGGTAAAATTGTTGACATTGCTTCTAAACCAGATCAAGTATGCAAGGGTGCAGCTGTCTATCTTTTCATGGTGGAATGTGATGGGCTTTGAAGGAACTGATGACAGGGAGATATGATATGCATCCTTATAAAAAAAAAAAAGATTTTCTCAACAATTAATGTCAGAAAGGTACAGGCTCACAAAACAAACCAAGCACTACTAGTATACTATAGACTGACTGGCTGCAGTAACATCACCGAATGGTCTCATATAGAAAATATTTTACCATTCTCAGTGTCTGCCCTCACATGTGTCCAAGTAAAAGGAATTGAATAAAGGACATGTGAGTTGGGTAAGGAATTAGCTCAACTAAAAGTAATGTGTGGGACTGGGCCTATAAAATTTGAGGGTCAAGAAATGAGCAATAATGTGTCCAAATCTATGGTATGTGGTGTTATAGGAAACTTGCTATGTGAACACCTGAGCCTAGGGCTTCAAGAAATTAAACAAGGGGAACAGCCAAGGATAATGAGCTCAACTTTCTTAATCTAATATAAATGAGAAAATGGGGTGGTTGGGATGGGTAGCTGAGGAATGGGGTGGGGTGGTATGGTTGGGATGGGTAGCTGAGGTATGAGGTAGGATGTGTAGACAGGGATAGAAGGTAATGACTGCTGGGGGAGGGGGAAAAGGGGGGAGAATTAAGGTGGGGAACAGGTTGAGGGTAGGAAGCAGGACAGGGGGGTTTGGGGTGGGTAGCTGAGAGATGGGGTAGGATGTGTAGACAGGGCTGGGTGACAAGAGGGGACCTTAGGACTGTTCGATAGGGTAGCGAACCAAGGGGGATAGAGACTGGGCTAGGAGTAGGAGGGCTGGTAACGGTAGCTGGTAGGAAAGTAAGATGGTGACAAGTAGGTCAGTTATATAAGAAATTTGAGCACGAACCCCACAGTTTATTTCTAGCACCACATCCCAGAATAGAATAGTAGCAGGCAAAGAAATTGGGACTTTTTAGGTGCAAATCAATTGGAGAATATCAAATATAATATATAAAAAAAATATTTATTTTGAGGAGCAAAATAAGAATTTACACATTAAAATATCAAAAAAGGGGGTAGATACAGAATGTAATTTACAGTACTTGCCAGTCACAGTAACACAGCATTAGAAGATGGACTTCCCAACACGTTTCGTCCATGTGTCGGCCTTCCTCAGGGGATGCTGGTCACATACAGAGTACAGTGCCTTCTATCAAGAAACACATAAACAAGTGAATGGATTAGATCACAAGTTTATATAATCATTTATATTCAACATAATTCTCATGCATATGCGTCTCCACTGCCATGGTGCAGCTGCTTACCTATATCTCCTAAAAGGGGGGTATATTAAAACTGTCGGGATGACTAGAGGTTTCCACTGTGCCAAAGAAAACACGCACTGCAGGTGACCATAGATGGTACAAAAGACCAACTAGAGAATGGAAAAAAAACAATAATGCCTTTTAATATCTGAAGGTAAGATGGAATATCCTTCATGACATCAAAACACAAAGGCAACAATATAAAGTAAAGGGCTGTACACACGATCTGACTTTTTGACAACAAACATGCAAATTAGCTGTTTTGGAGCAACATCCGACCGTGTGTACGCTCCATCGGACAAACTTTTTCTGTTTCCATCCATACAAACTTTCCCACAACAAAAGTCCGATAGAGCAAAGTCCGATCGTGTGTACACAAAAGCATCGGACTTTTGTACAAACTACAGTACGCAGCCGCGAGAATGTTTCCAGCGTGATCTGATCGCACTGGTTCTCGGCGACAGTATACTGTACATGTCGCGCTGGCTGCAATAGGAAAAACACATTTCTTTCTCGGACATCACGGGACACAGAGCCACAGCATTAACTGATGGGTTATGTAGGTACCTTTAGGTATTGGACACTGGTTACACCCTAATCAGGAAGTTCAACCCCCTGAATCCCTCCCCTTCCAGGGATACCTCAGTTTTTACGCCAGTGTCTTAGGTGTTGGACGTGTAAAGATGTCCTGTCCTGTGCTGAGCTCCAAAGGGAATATCCTGATATCCTATATTGGGGCAAGCCAGGCGAACCGGATCCATTCAAAGTGTCTTTCCATGGCCGAATTGGATGGTACCTGGGCCTCGTGTCCGAAGAAACAAGGTTTTACCTGTAACGCTTCTCTTTTTAGAGAGCTGGACCCCGCAGATCAGAAAATGGCTTTAAACCTCCTAATTTCTGGCTGGGTGTTACAGGGCCAGAACTGCAGGATCCCCCTATTCGTAGGGGGCCCCAGTCTCCAACGTTTTTTTTCAAACGGAGCCAACCATGAGAGGTGAAGATTGGGTCTGTATATACAGAATCCTGCAGCTGGATAAGGTAAGAGGAGATTCCACAGAATTTTGAATTCTAGTAGGTTTCTCCTTTAAGGTAAATGCATGCTATGCCTATTGTGACCACCGGGGGCTGCCAAGAGCACATACCTTCTCATGCTGTTTTCTGCCTCAGCATTCCACGCTGCACAGCTCTTCCGACCGGCTCCAGGTAGGATGGGATGGGGGATTTCTCCTTAGGAATGTTCCCCCCAGGCTAAGGGGAGGCCGCAAGTGGGCTGTAAGGCGGTTTTTTATACCGCACTGTCACCGCTGCTGCCGCCGTCATTGCATCTATGCAGGTCCCATCGCTGCCGGCCTATCTCCTTTCTCCTCCACCCCCAGCCTGCTTCCAGGCTTATTCAGGAAGGGTCAGGCTCGTGCGGGAAGTGCTCCTTTTCGAAAAACGAGGGGGGGACATCAGCACAGCGTCAGCGTGCTCAGACGCCCACAGTGCCAGAATAATGGCTACTTAAAGCACACTCTACAGGTGCTCTGAGCCTTGGAGGGACACAGAGCTGACAGTCGCATGTAAGGTGGGACACAGGCATTTTCCTAGGCTGCATTTACTAAGGTAACACCAGACTGGGCATTTGGTAGCAAGGCTTTTGCCAGACTACATCACTCAGCAGTCAGTGTTCATTTTGGATACCTCACACCTTGTTGCTTTGCACTATGGGTAGAAGAGGTTCAAGTACCCCCAGAACCAGAGACACTAGGGGATCTCATTCAGGTTCTGAGTACCCCCTGTCTGCTACTTCCTCCCCCCCTGAGGGGCCAGGGACGGCTGGACAGGGAGAGCCGTTGGGGTCTGGGACTGTACCTGCTTCCGGCACTAAAGCCCCTGTATACATTACACAAGAGGTTTTTGCCTCAACCACTAGTGGGTTAGAGGAAAGATTAATGGCCGTGATTACAGCTTCACTCAGTAGAAGAAAACGTACTAGGCCTTCCTCTGTTTCCCAAGACCCTCAAGCAGAGGAGCTCTGAGATAAAGGAGATGAATCCCTTTCAGAGGATCAGGATGGGACAGATGATTCCTCTTCTGAGAAATCAGGTGGAGAGGGATCCTCTGCGACTTCCCAAGAGGAGAAAGTCCTAGTGCAGATCCTTACTGGATTGGTCCGCTCCACATTTAAGGTGCCCGTACCTGAAGCTGTTAAAGAATCCTCTTCTGCTTTGGGGTCACTGAAACCTTCCCAAGCAGCACATGCTTTTCCTGTTCATAATTTGCTTGAAAAGCTCCTTTATTCTGAGTGGGATCACCCAGATAAGCGATTTCTTCTGCCGAAAAAGTTTTCAACACTTTATCCTATGGAAGAGAAATTTATTAGAATGTGGGGAATGCCTGTCATTGATGCGGCCATCTCCTCTGTGAATAGTAGTCTGACTTGTCCTGTAGACAATGCTCAGATGCTCAGGGATCCTGTGGATAAAAAGATGGAATCCTTATTAAAGGATGTTTTTTCCTTTGCAGGATCACTGGCCCAACCTTCTATAGCAGCGATTGGAGTCTGTCAATACTTAAGAGACCATGTTAAGCAGGTCATTAAAGTGCTACCTGAACAGCAGGCCCAGGGGTTCGCTAACCTTCCAGTGGCCTTATGTTATGTTGACGCCATCAGGGATTCTATCGTGCAAACCTCGTATTTCACTTAGGTTGGTGCATATGCGTAGAATCTTATGGTTGAAAAATTGGTCAGCCGAGGCACCATGTAAGAAGCTCCTGGCTGGGTTTCCTTTTCGTGGTGCAAGGTTGTTTGGAGAAGACTTGGATAACTATATCAAGAGAATCTTCTGTGGGAAAAGCACTCTCTTACCTGTTAAGAAGAGTAAGCGTCCCTCTTTCCAGCGCCAGTGACATCAGCCTCCAGGCAGTCACGACGGCCTCCTCCGTCTGGGGCAAGAAACAAGAGTCAACCCCAGGGACAAAAGAAGTCCTGGGGGAAGAAGTCTACTAGACAAGACACTAAGGCCTCTTCATGAAGGGGCGCCCCCGCTCGCTCGAGTGGGGGGAAGACTGCTGCAGTTCTCAAAGCTCTGACAGGAGGACTTCCAGGACAGATGGGTAATCTCCACGGTAACCTTAGGATACAAGCTGGAGTTCCAAGAATTTCCCTCTCCTCGTTTCCTCAGATCAATTGTTCCCAGAGACCCAGGGAAGAAGCAGTCGCTCCTTCTAGCATAAGAGCGACTTTTGTCGCAAGAGGTTGTTTTGGTGGTTCCCACCTTTGGATTGGGCTTCTATTCCAACCTCTTTACGGTCCAAAAACCAAGTGGGGATCTCAGACCCATTCTGGATTTAAGAGATCTGAATCGATTCCTAACGATTCAGTCCTTCCGCATGGAATCAATTCAGACAGTAGTCTCCATCCTGCAGGGAGGAGAATTTTTGGCATCGATAGACATCAGAGATGCATACCTACATGTGCTAATTTTTCCTGCTCATCAGAAGTTTCTGCGCTTCGAGGTAGGAAGGTGCCATTTCCAGCTTGTGGCTCGACCCTTCGGGATAGCCACTGCGCCTCGAGTGTTCACAAAGATCTTGGCTCCTCCTCTGGCCAGATTAAGGGCTCAGGGTATAACTGTCATAGCATACCTAGACGACCTGCTCTTGTTAGACCGGTCGGTAGCCTCCTTGAACGGAAACTTGAGGACCACGGTCAAGTATTTGGAACGTCTAGGTTGGATTCTCAACCTAGAAAAATCTTTCCTAAAACCAGTAAGAAGACTGGAGTATTTGGGTCTGATCATAGATACAAGCCAGGAGAAAGTATTTCTTCCTCAGGCAAAGATCACTGCATTAAGGGAGCTGATTCTGACAGTCAGGACCAAGAAGGGGCCTTCTGTCCGCCTTTGTATGAGGCTGCTAGGAAAGATGGTGTCTTCATTCGAAGCAGTTCCCTATGCTCAGTTTCATTCAAGACTACTGCAACACAGTATTCTGTCAGCCTGGAACAAAAAGGTTCAGGCATTAGACTTTCTGATTCACCTGTCGCATGCGGTGCGTCAGAGCCTCAATTGGTGGCTCATACCCGAAAACCTGCAGCGGGGGAAATCCTTACTACCGGTTACCTGGACGATGGTAACAGATGCCAGTCTGTCAGGTTGGGGAGCAGTTCTGGAACAGTCTGCGATCCAGGGGCTTTGGTCCAAGACTGAGAGGACCTTACCCATCAACATTCTGGAGATCCGGGCGGTATACCTAGCCCTAAAAGCCTGGACTATCAGGCTACAGGGTTGCCCGGTCAGGATCCAGTCCGACAATGCCACAGCATTGGCTTATGTCAACCATCAGGGAGGCACCCGGAGCCGAGCTGCTCAAAAGGAGGTGAACCAGATCTTAGTCTAGGCAGAGATGCATGTGCCATGCATATCGGCAGTTTTCATTCCAGGGATAGGGAACTAGCAGGCGGACTATCTAAGTCGCCAGCAGTTACTCCCAGGGGAATGGTCTCTGCATCCCGACGTCTTTTGGGCCATATGCCAAAGATAGGGGGTCCCAGATGTAGATCTTTTGCATCCCGATTCAACAAAAAGATAGACAGATTTGTGGCAAGAATGAGGGATCCTCTTGCATGCGGGATGGATGGCATCGGTTCTCACTGATTTATGCATTCCCGCCTATTCTGCTACTGCCACGACTCCTTCGCAGGATCAGGCAGGTAAGGAAGTCAGTACTTCTGGTGGCCCCCGCTTGGCCCAGAAGGACTTGGTATGCAGAAATAGTAAGGATGACGGTGGGTTCCCCGTGGACCCTACCGGTACGCCCAGACCTGTTATCTCAAGGTCCAGTGTTTCATCCTGCCTTACAAATGCTAAATTTGACGGTTTGGCTATTTAGACCCACGTTCTGAAGAGTCGTGGGCTTTCAGGTCCTGTCATATCTACCTTGATCAATGCAAGGAAGCCAGCTTCCAGAATGATTTATCATAGAGTCTGGAAAGCTTATGTATCCTGGTGTGAATCCAGGGGTTGGCATCCCAGAAAATATGTCATAGGTAGAATTCTTGATTTTCTACAATTAGAATTGTACAATCTACAATCTACGATTAGAGATGAAGCTGGCCTTGAGTACCATCAGGGGCCAGGTCTCGGCCTTATCAGTATTGTTTCAACGGCCACTTGCTTCGCATTCTTTGGTTTGAAACTTTATGCAGGGGGTGATGCGTCTTAATCCTCCGGTTAGGGCGCCTCTAAACCCCTGGGGTGCCTCTAAACCCCTGGGACTTGAACTTGATTCTGTCCGTGTTACAAAAAACAACCTTTTGAACCAATACGTCAGATTCCTTTGGTCTTGCTGACAAGGAAACTGATTTTTCTGGTAGCCATCTCTTCTGCTAGAAGAGTATCAGAATTGGCAGCTCTTTCCTGTAAGGAGCCTTATTTGATTATACACAAGGATAGAGTGGTATTTCTCCCTCATCCTAGTTTTTACCGAAGGTGGTTTCAGATTTTCATCTAAACCAAGACATTGTTCTGCCTTCCTTTTTTCCAGAACCCTGTTCTTCGGAAGAGAGGTCACTACATTCTTTGGATGTAGTAAGAGCAGTCAAGGCCTATCTGGAAGCAACTGCTCAAATTCGCAAAACGGATGATTTGTTCGTGCTGCCAGAGGGTCCCAGTAGAGGACAAGCAGCGTCAAAAGCTACCATTTCTAAATGGATTAGACAATTGATTATTCAGGCTTACGGTTTGAAACAGACGATTCCTCCGTTTCAGATCAAGGCACATTCCACAAGGGATATTAGTGCTTCTTGGGCAGTGCATCACCAGGCCTCTTTGGCTCAGATCTGCAAGGCCGCAACCTGGTCTTCAGTCCATACATTCACCAGATTTTATCAGGTGGATGTGGGAAGGCATGAGGATATCGCCTTTGGGCGTAGTGTGCTGCAGACAGCGGTACAGGGTCCTCAGGTACACTCTACTTGGTTGTGATTTCCTCCCCTCAGTTGGCATTGCTTTGGGACATCCCATCAGTTATTACTGTGGCTCTGTGTCCCGTGATGTCCAAGAAAGAAAATAGGATTTTTTATAACAGCTTACCTGTAAAATCCTTTTCTTTCGATGGACATCACGGGACACAAAGGTTCCGCCCCTCTTCTAATACACTTATATTGCTTTGCTACAAAACTGAGGTATCCCTGGAAGGGGAGGGATTATATAGGGGGTTGAACTTCCTGATTAGGGTGTGACCAGTGTCCAATACCTAAAGGTACCTACATAACCCATCAGTTATTACTGTGGCTCTGTGTCCCGTGATGTCCATCGAAAGAAAAGGATTTTACAGGTAAGCTGTTATAAAAAAATCCTATTTTTCCTACTGCGACGAGCGCGAGAGGGAATTCCCCTCTGGGGGAAGACCAGGCCCTTCGGTCTGGTATGGATTTTAAGGCGACCCCCCTACTCCGAAAAAACGACGTGGGGATCCCCCCAATCCATACCAGACCCTTATCCGAGCACGCAGCCCGGCCGGTCAGGAAAGGGGGTGGGGACGAGCGAGCGCCCCCCCTCCTGAGCTGGACCAGACCGCATGCCCTCAACATGGGGGGTGGGTGCTTTGGGGGAGGGGGGCGCCCTGCGGCCCCCCACCCCAAAGCACCTTGTCCCCATGTTGATGAGGACAAGGGCCTCTTCCCAACAACCCTGGCCGTTGGTTGTCGGGGTCTGCGGGCGAGGGGCTTATAGGAATCCGGGAGTCCCCTTTAATAAGGGGACCCTCAGATCCCGGCCCCCCATCCTTTGTGAATGAGTATGAGGTACATCGTACCCCTACCTATTCACCTAGGGAAAAGTGTCAATAATAAAACACACTACACAGATTTTAAAATTAATTTATTAGGCAGCTCCGGGGTCTTCTTCCGACTTCAGGGGTCTTCTTCCGACTCCGGGGGTCTCTTAGGCGTCTTCTCCCGGTGTCCAGATCTTCAGCCGGCCCCATCGCTATGTTCTCCCGCTCTTTTGCTAGTGGTGGCCCGGACCTCTGGATCATCTTCTTACGAAGTTGACACGACGCTCTCTCCAGCTGGAATGGTCTCTGAGCGCTCCGCGATGGACTTATATAGGCGGTGACCCCGCCCCCCCCTATGAGGTCAGAGTCCCGGGGCATGCTGAGAATGTGATCTTATAAGGGGGCGTGACATGTCATCCTATGACCACGCCCCTTATAACCTCACAGTCCCAGCATGCCCCGGGACTGTGATGTCATGGGGGGCGGGGTCACCGCCTATATAAGTCATAGCAGAGCGCACAGGCAGCATTACAGCCGGGGAGAGCATCGTGTCAACAGACGAAGACGATCCAGATGTCCGGGCTCCTCCTATCGTGTGTATGGGGCTTAAGACTTACAAAGGCAGGTTCAGCAACTGGCTTAATGCCAGGGGCCACACATCTCCAGAGATAGATCACTTTCAAAAAAGTATCTAGTGAGTATAAAAAACAACACTTCATTACCAGCTGTTTAATAACAGCAAGGAAAGAGACTAAGTCTTCAAACACAAGAGAAATTGGCATAAAAGAGTCACAGATAAGATAAATTTCAAAAAAGTGGGCTGGTGGCAATTACCTGGATGAAGAAAGCAATGTGTATGGGTCCCTCGGTTCCCGCAGTGTCACCATGCTGCTTACAGCGGCTTTAAATACCATCCATCTGGTGAAGGAACCGGATGCGGACAGAAAACTACGCTGCGCATGCGCGAGCGTCGCCATGGTAGCTCAGCCCTCCACTCCTGCCGGGTCCTAAGGCTCAGTCAGATAAATGGAAAGGGAGCTTCCTCTGGTGGTAAAAAGGAGGAATCCCACCTGTCAAAAAGACATGTTGAGATTCCCAAGCCACGACGACACAAACACCGCCAGCACAGAAAAACGGGTGCCCGGCTAGAATAGCAGGGACACCCTGGGTGTCCATACGGTCACCCAATTGTGCGCATGTAATATCAGACCAGCCAGAAACAACCCCCCCCCCTACATTGTGGCAGAACTAAAAGATGGTAAAAATAGGCAGACCTATAGGGGACAGCGCATAGCTATTGGACAGGAGGACGCAGATGCATTCACAAAACATTTCCAGAACATGACAAAGTAATAATCTAACTAGCTCAGAAAAAGAGGGAAAAAGGTAAACAGAATAATAACAAAATTGAATATAGTTTAATTTTAATGACAATATATGCTGAATGTTAAAACAGTAATACCCAATTGTTGGTTCAGCAGACTACAGGGAAGAACAACAGTTTTTTATATATGGCAATTATTTTAGGTATATACATTTATATAGTTAATTTATTGCTGGCCAAGGGGGGTTAGACAATATGGGGAGGGGAATGTGTTGGTAATATCCATGAAGGAGACGAAGAGAAGGGGAAAAAGAATAAAGGGAGAAGGGGAAGGAAAAAAGAGGGGGGGGGGGAGCAGGTATAAAGAGTGATTAACAAGTACCAAAATATGTATATTACAGGAAGGGTTTATAGCTGAGCATTTCGTTTATCCCAGGATATACTGTAGCTGTTAATAGGTAAATCCATCGTGATTCTAATTGCAGAAGCTTTTGATCATTACTCCCCCCTCTGACATCAGGGGAAATATGTTCAAGAGCCATAAATTTGATGGTATTTAGACTAAACCCATGAAATAGTCCCACGTGGCGACTTATTGGCGTTTCCATCCTGCGTTTCTTTATGAGGGAGATATGATCATTTATTCTCTTGTGGAACGGACGTTTCGTTTTCCCAATATAAAAACAATTGCATGTACATTGCATAGGGTAAACAATACCCAGAGTTTGGCATGTTACTCTATATCTGATTGAGTGGACCTGTCCATTGGGTAATCTTACTTCATTACTGTTGGGCAGAAAGTGACACTTGTCACATTTTCCGCATGAAAACGTACCAAGGGATTGATTTCATGGCAAGGGAGTATTATAGTGACTATGAGTTAGGCGGTCTTTGAGAGATTTGGCTCGTCTGTACATAATTTGGGGTTGTCTTTCAACATGTTTGTTGGCAATCGGATCTGCCAGTAAGAGTGGCCAATACTTCTCAATGATCTGTCTCACTTGTTTGTGTTGCTTAGTATATGAAGTAATAATTCTAACAGTCTGAGAGTTGTCCCTGATCTTTTTCTTATGGATCAAGGTATCTGTAACCTGGGTTTTTGCTCTATTAAATGCTTTCTTAAGGATGCTGTGAGTGTAGCCTCTCTCACGTAAGCGATCATATACAAGATTTGCTTCATTTTGGAAATCGCTGTCCCTACTGCAATTGCGTTGCAGTTTTAGATATTGGCTATAGGGGATGCTGTTAATCAAAGACCTAGGTGGGAGCTTGATGCTTGCAAGACTGCATTGCTTGCTGATGGCTTCCTGAATAGGGTGGTACCCAGGGAGCCATCAGATTCCACAAAAATTTGAATGTCAAGAAAACTCACAGATTTCTTATCACAGATAAATCTGTGAGTTTTCTTGACATTCAAATTTTTGTGGAATCTGATGGCTCCCTGGGTACCACCCTATTCAGGAAGACATCAGCAAGCAATGCAGTCTTGCACGCATTGAGCTCCCATCCTAGGTCTTTGATTAACAGCATCCCCTATAGCCAATATCTAATGCCCCTTACACACGGTCGGATTTTCCGATGGAAAATGTCCGATCGGAGCGTGTTCCATCGGACATTTTCCATCGGATTTTCCAACACACAAAGTTTGAGAGCAGGCTATAAAATTTTCTGACAACAAAATCCGATCGTGTCAATTCCGACTGGCCTGTTCCGATGCACAAAGTGCCATGCATGCTCAGAAGAAATTCCGACACGGAACAGCTCGGTCTGGTAAAATTAGCGTTCGCAATGGATACAGCACTTTCGTCACGCTGCAATGTTAAAAATGGTTTAATACAGCACACTCTCTTCTTCTTTATAATGTGAGAAGAATTAAGTAGTTTTGCTTCTCATATTCACACACACTTCTCACAAACTTATTTTTTTTTTTTTTATTGGGATTCCCTGAATATATTATTTGTCACATCTGACATAAATATTTTTTTTTTTTTTTTTATTTAAAGCCATTTTTTTTTAGATTTTATGTTTGTATTTTTTCAAAGGCTGATCTTTGTGTAATGTTATTTTTAGTTTTACTCCAGAATATTTTTGTGTGTGTTTTGTGTGTCAAGTTACCACAACACCATTGATATCTTTTATTATTTAATCTCAAGGAGATTGTTTGGTGTTGGTGTCCCTTGTTAATTTCACATTGTATTTTTGAAATGTACCAGAATCCTCACCAACAAACTGTCCTTTTTGAAGTAAAACACACATAGGCAAGTATAATTCAAACCAAAATTCCTTTATTAAGGGCTCATTACCAAACAAAGAGGGAGGCAACGCTGGATAAACAGCAGAAATTAGCGAAGCCTGGGACCCCCAGGGCAGACATCAATTCTTGAACATCAAAATTGGTGGCCTGAGGAGTCCATATGTAAGGGAAGGCAGTCTGGTCCAGAAGTCCCAGAGATCCGGAAAGCAGCAGATGACATCTGTGTCCCCAGGCTGTGGTACCACAAGAGGCTGCATCTTTTGGCCAACAAGACTAAACCCAGGGTCCTCACTTTCTTGTCTTCCTTCCACGCTTCCTTCCTGGCTGTGGCTCTGCTGTTGGAGATGTGGCAGGAGGAGGAGGAGGACCTGAAGGAGGAGGAGGAGGAGGACCTGCAGGAGGAGGAAGAGGACCATGTGTGAGTTCACAAAGGTATGTATCAGATGTAATTTGGGCCCTCAACCCCTTATTGAGGGCCTCCAACATTAAGGACTCACACATGAGTGTGACACATCACCTCCTCCATCCTCTGCATTTTACAGGCAATGATGGCAGCAAAGTCCTCCTTCACGGTGTGTTGTGCTCCCAGGGCCTCTGTAGCCCTCCAAAAGAGGCCTATGGCAGCCTCCTCTAGGGCACTCCTCCTCCTGCCACTTTCTCTTTCCAGGTGTAGGGGAGGGACCTGCAGATCAGGCAGCCTGCTCGGCGTGGCCACCTCCTGGCTGAAACTTCCCTGTGTACGAAAAAGGGACATGGTTTTAGTTTTTGCATCATCAATCACAATCATAAACTAGTACTCCAAACTAACATCTAATTAACATCATTGATTGGACAACCAGCAATATTTAGAGAAATGCTATACCTGGCTCAAGCTGAGCTCCTCCACATGTTGCTGCCTGGAAGGCCCAGGTTGGGCGTCAGAAGCCTCAGCCGGGGGGGGGAAGGAAGCGTGGAAGGAAGACTGGAGAGTGATGACCTGGGTTCAGTCTGGCCTGCCAGAAAATGCAGCCTGTTATAGTACCACATCCTGGGGACATAGGTGTCATCTGCTGCTCCGGATCTCTGCGAATCCTGGACTTTCTGGCGCTCCCTTACATATGTGCTCCTCAGGCCACCAATTAGGATCTTCAAATATGTGATGTCTGCCGTGGGGATCACCTGCTTCACAATTTCCAACAATTGATCCAGCGCTGCCTTCCTCTTTGTTTGGTTCCTATAATGTGGGTGGTTGATCTCCCACAGACAAGGCAGCTCCCTGAACATGTCAATGAATATTGCCATGAAGTCAGTATCTTGAAAGATATCCATTTTCACTACAAGACACAACACAAGACAAACCCTAATGTCAGGCCAAACTCTCCTAATCTTGTTACAATATAGGCCTCAATGTAGAAGCAGTATAGGCACAAGTATGTCTCTTACCTTCGTTCTTACGATCGGCGCCTCCAATGCTCCTTCCTCCGCTCAAAGATCGTACGTAATACACACGTGTGGTACGCTTTATACACACTGCACATACGTGTAACTCCGCCCACCCCTGACGTTCTTTCTAGTCTATTCCCCGCCCCTTTTCGTTCTGCGCAGTGGGGGAAGAGCACATGGCGGATACACAGCAGGTGCGTGCTAATTACAGGAACAAGGAGGAGGAGGAGGAAAGCCCGGATCCGGACACGTCCCGATCCAGGAGGAGAAGATTTAAGGCCACAATTATGTCCTTTGGGGAGATGTTGGAGATGGTGGATATCCTGAAGAAGGCCGACTATGATGGAAAGTATGGACCTTACCCCAACCCCAATATCAGAAAGGCCAAGATCATTGCAAAAGTGGTCAAAAGTCTGCACCGGAATTTCGGGGTACGACGATCGAAAGATCAGCTCAGGAAGCGGTGGTCGGACCTGAAATTAAGAGAGCCCGAGCAGTACAGAAAGATCCGGAGAGTGCTGCAAAAAAGTAAGTAGTTGTGCTGTGTTCCTATTCTTTTTGTCTTTATTACGTTCGCGCTGCTCCATATGCTTTTCTTAATTGTTGTACAGTTTAAAATGGCAATTTTAATGTTCATGGGCCCATTATTCCTTCGTATCAAACATTTTTATTTCGGCCTCTAAAACACCATTGTTTAGGCCATATGCATTTTCCTACATTTTTTAGGGCCTACTTGTATGAAAAATATTTGTTTAGATGGCTTTGTTACTAGAATGAAATGCAAACTAGATTCTGTGTAAGGAGAGGACACTCAGCAGCTGTTTTTACATCTGGACACTGGAGCACTAGTGTGGGACACAAGAACACCATTTTTATTAGGGGGGGCACACAGGTGCTCCAGTGTATACTATAGGGGGGTCTCCATCTGTGAAGCTTGTACTAAACAGGTAAAGTATTGCAGCTTGACAAAGGACACTAAAAAAGCTACATCTTGGAACTCTGCTAAAATTGACAATTGTACCCCACTTCCAAGCAATGTTTTCTATTTATAGTTCTGCCATCAACAATATGTGTGCTAATTATACCATTTTTGTTTTACATAGGGAAGAAAAGACTCTGAGGACACCCCTCATCCGAGGAGACCAGAGACCCCCCACCTCTGGAAGAAGGGGAAATACCCCAAACACAAGCTGAGCAGGAGGAGGAAGAAGATGTGGAAATTGGCACCACAACAGGTGAGTGTCTGCGACCACAGACTCAGGTAAGAGATGGATGCTGGCAGATTTTTGATACCTGTTTTTGTTTGGTTTCTCTCTTAGGTGATCGTGATGTTATGGATCGAGATCCTTTCACATCAGAAAGTGCCCAGATCCTGATCGGGGAGATCATGGGGTGCAATTTAGAATTGGAAAACCTCAAGAAAAAAATCAATGATGTTATTCAAAAAAATAATAACATCATTAATGTTTTGGGGCGAATTTAAAACCCCACAGAATCACTTTCTTTTTTGTGTGCTACAATCTTAAAATTTTTGAGCGATGTTTCGAAAAGCCAAATTTGGAGGATGCACACAGTGTGCCAACATGTGCTATCTGCCATCACGGGAGATCAATGGATGCATTTTGGGGGTGAAACCCCTTCCTCAATAATAAAGTAGCGGTGAGGAAGGGTTTGCTCCCACAAAACACGTCCCTTGATCCCCCGTGATGGCAGCTAGCACATGTTGACATTCGTAAATTGGTGTGCATCTTCCAAATTTGGCTTTTCAAGGGGTGATTTCACCCCATCTGAACGCAATATCAAACACAGTTCCTAAATACTCATGTCTGATATTGCCTTCAAGTTTTACCATATGTGAACTTTGTAAGTTCAAGATTTTTGTCTTTCTTGTTGGTTTTACACAGGCCTGTTTTATCGTAAATGGACATTTCTATTTTTGATAATGCCACCCCAAAAATTGTTATACAACAAACATGTTGGTTTGTTTTAAAAACCTTTTCTAAATGCACATATGATTGTGCAGGTATTAAAAAGTTTGTTACTCACTCTATACTGAACACTCCTGACCCTCTCATCTCTCCTTTACTTCTAAATCTCGGCTAACAATGTCAGTGCCCTTACCCGCCAAAGTAGTGTCCTTACCTAAGTCTGCTGGGGGTAATTGGGCCTATCAGGGGTGACCGGGGACTTAAGACCTGTCCTAGACGATACATGTGGTGCCTATCTTGCTGCTCTGGTCCCCCAAGCCCCCCAGCTCACCCTCTTTGCCGAATCCGCAACCGTTCAACCAGCTGCGTCTGCCGCCTCTTATTAACAGTCATGGCTCCGACGAAACCCAAGTCCGACACGGCTGCCAAACTGGATAAATATCGCCGACAGGAAAAAGACAAAATAGGGGAGGATGGTGGAGCCGCATCGGACGAGAGGGAGGTGGCGGGCGCAGACACGGATAGAGTGCTGGAAGCCATCTCTGCGCTCCAGGCCGCCCTCACAACCAAAATTGAGGAGGTTATGGTAGACGTCTCCCTGGTCCACCAAGACCTGCACAAGCTTAAAGAGAGAGTTAAGACATCTGAGACCAGACTAGGAGAGGTGGAGGACGCGATCCCGCCATTACAGAATACCTCTGAACGCCTGCAATACCAGATTAATCAACTCCTGGCAAAGCAAGATGACATGGAGAACAGGCTTCGTAGGTGCAACCTCCGCTTCATTGGCCTACCGGAGGGGACGGAGGGGAAAGATCCCACCACATTTCTGGAAAAATTGCTAATTACAAAATATGGCAGGGAGGCCTTTTCGCCCACGTTTGCTGTCGAAAGAGCGCATCGTATGCCCGCTAGGCCGCCACCACAGGGTGCTCCACCTCGGACATTTATCACCAAATTGCTAAACTATAAAGATCAAGACACAACTCTGCGCATGGCAAGGTTGAAAGGTAATATACCCATCGACAATGTCAAGGTTGCCATCTTCCCTGATTTTTCCACCGAAGTACAGAAACGCAGACAAAACTTCACCGAAGCCAAGAGGCGCCTGCGCATCAAAAATCTTAAATATTCAATGTTATTCCCCGCACGTCTTCATGTGGAGGATGATGGCCGAGCCGTCTTTTTTGAAACCCCCGAGGATGCCATTGCTTGGCTGGAGCGCCGAGACAACAGAAAAGAGAATGAATAACCCCTTATACACAGTACATGATCGTGAAACCGCGACAGGGGGCCACAGCCCTCTTTTCTTATAACATGAGAGACTTTGCTCTAAACACCTCAAGAAAAACTATACTATCACTTATTATTTTGATGACCGGAGCCTCGGGTCAGTAATAGTCCTACAGAACACATGTATGGTGCAGCCTGACTTTGCCCCATGCACCTTTAGGGAAATCAGTCATCGAACCTGGAATGACGCCGTCCAACTACAATCACACAGTTATCTATCCCAGTGACTATATACATCTATTTTCTTTATACATGATTCTGTGGGATATGTTTATTCTGGGCTCCAAAATCCAACGGCTACCCTGGTTTTTTCTTTTATTTCAGATGAAGCTGACTGTTTTTTCCCGGATTTCAATTTCAGTTTTGTTTGGGAAGTATGCCCGCACAGGTTGGGGTCGGTGCAGGGCTGGGAGGGAGAGGGGTGGGAAAATGTTTAAGTTACTTTTTAAAATGCAAGAAGTTCTATGTTTGCACTTTCTGAATCAATATAGTTTTCTGAATAACATTGAAAATTTGCCTTTGCTGCTATGTTTTGTAGTACTGTACACACTCATACATAATTTTTGTATAAAGGTACTGGTGAGACTCAGGATACACACCTTAATATTGAAATTGATTTGTGAGAACTCCATATGGTGTCTATAAAATTCCTTACTTGGAATGTGAGGGGCTTGCGTGAACCACTTAAGAGGTCGGCAACCCTCACATTTCTTAAGAAACAGAGGGTTGATGTAATAGCATTGGTGGAGACCCATATAGATGGCAAGCTACAGATGGCCCTACGTCGCCCCTGGGTAGGATGGGCATTTCACTCGACGTTTACATCCCATTGCAGAGGTGTATCTATTTTAATTGCAAAATCCATACATTTTGAGTCAGGAGAGATATACACAGACCCTCAGGGCAGATATGTTTTTATATCTGCAAAACTATACGGAGAACCCTTCCTAATCTTGGCTTTCTATGTCCCCCCTCCGTTCTCTATTACTATAATACTGGAGGGTATCTCCTTCATGGCAAGATACCCCACAGTGCAAGCAGTGTGGATGGGGGACTTTAATTCCACAATGAATGATACACTAGACAGAATTCGCCCACTGACAGTAGCTGCAATGAGGACAAATGACACTAAACTACATAAAATAACCTCATCCATTCATTTAATTGATACGTGGAGACATAAATTTCCGCATACCAATGCCTATTCATGTTTCTCCTCCACGCATAATTCGATGTCTCAAATAGATTTCATTCTGGTATCTAAACAACTTTTACCTAGATTATTGACAGTGTCCTTTGGACCTAGACTGTTGTCTGATCATAGCTTTTACTCCATTACTCTTAGCGTGTCCCTTGCCAAGCAGCAGCGGGCCTGGCGCTTGAACCCTTTTTGGTTGTCCTTGCTGCCAGAAGATGATATGCTTGAGGTGGAATGGACTCGGTTTTTCACAGACAATGAACATTCTGCTCCCACGCCAGCAGTGTGGAACACGTTTAAGTTGCATGCCCGAGCTGTCCTGATCTCACGCATTAATCAGATTAAAACAAACTCAGCAGAAGCCTTAGATAAAGCAATTATAGAGCTATAATCTTCAGAACAAGCATATATAGCTGACCCATCCATAACAAATGCCAATACACTTAAACTACAGACAAGAGTGGTGTCCCAGATGCACTATGTAAAAGCTAAACAGAAATTATTCTTCAATAGACAGAGGTGGTTTGAACATGGAGAAAAAGCAGGTAAATTGCTTGCATATCTTGTTCATAGTGAAGACAAACCCCCAATTGTAATTACACTTCACGATGAGGATAGACAGCCGATCACAAGTCCTTTTGTCGTGTCCTCCAAGTTTAGAGATTTTTTTACAGAACTTTACACATCGACGGTCTCGGAGGACACGACAATAATGGATCAGTTTCTAAGCGGTCTCATACTTCCACAACTCTCAGAGTCAAGTTGAACTGCTTGAGACACCCCTCACGGTGGAGGAGATAAAGATTGCTATTGCAGACTTTGCTAGGTCCAAATCCCCGGGGTCTGATGGTTTGCCCATTGAATTTTATGCAAACTTTGCTGAGATACTTACACCCAAACTGCTTACTCTTTATAACACTATGTTCGAAACCTCAACACTACCTACATCCATGAGAGAAGCCACGATAGTACTAATACCCAAACCAGGGAAAGATTTAGGTTACCCTGAGTCATACCGCCCCATATCTTTACTCCAAGTAGATGTCAAAATATTAGCCAAGGTACTCTCCAAACGTCTAAATCAAGTAATACTATCCCTTATACATGTGGATCAGTCAGGGTTTATGCCTGGCCGTAACACTTCCTTTAATTTAAGGAAGTTATTTATCAATCTCCAGGCCAAGCATGATAATGTGGGCACAAGAGTGATAGTAACATTAGATACAGCCAAGGCATTTGATTCGGTTGAATGGAGATATCTATGGAGATGTATGGAGGGATACGGATTTGGGCCCAAATTTATCAGATGGGTGCAACTGTTATATCAGCAACCAACTGCCCGAGTGGTGGCCAATGGATGCCCCTCTCGGGAATTTAGCCTAAGCAGAGGTACGAGACAGGGATGCCCGCTCTCGCCTTTGCTCTATGCTCTGGCATCGGAACCCCTCGCCGTGTCCATACATACTAACCAGGAGATAATAGGTTTGACATTCGGATCCCTTACTGAGAAAATTAGCCTTTACGCAGACGACACTCTCCTTTACCTGGCAGACCCTGGCCAATCTTTACACACAGCTCTTAACGTAATTGAGCAATTTGGGAAATTTTCGGGCCTGAGGATTAACTGGGGAAAGTCACAGATATTACCAATTGATAGTTTTCCACCTACAGAATCACAGTCTAATTTACCCCTTCAACGAGTAGATATAATAAAATACCTTGGTGTTAAAATATCCAAGAATCCAGTAGACTATATTTCCTTGAACATCGAGCCATTATTCTCCCTAATTAAATCTAAGATCCAGGTCTGGTCCCGCCTCCCCTTGGGAATATGGGGTCGAGTCAATTTAATAAAGATGGTACTACTGCCTAAGATACTGTACGTCCTATGGCATACTCCAGTATATCTACCCCTCAAGTATTTTAAATTATTAGAAACACTACTTTAACCATTTATATGGGGGAATTCTAGACACAAACTGTCATGGCAAACACTTAAAAATCCAACAGACATGGGTGGAACAGCACTACCTGATTTTAATCACTATTATATTGCGTCACAGCTATCCCAACTGTTTCACATTGATAAAACTGACAAGGAATGCTTTCTTATTCTGCTGAGCCCCCATTGGGTTAAGTATACTGGAGATCCAATCAACGGGATAGCAGTGGGGGTAGGGAACACGCAGTCAAAAGATTATAGACATTCTTTGTTATATCACTACAGACGCATATGGGAATTGGCTTCTTCTAAATTAGAGATATCACTATTTAATGACTATACACCACTTTGGCATAATAACAAGCTACAGGAACTTAACGGAATCCAGAACTCAGATTTATGGGCAGCCAAGGGCATATACTATTTACACCATCTGTTCACAAACGGAACTTTTAATACGTTTGAGGCACTTAAAATGGAGTTCCAAATTCCGAATCAAATGTTTTTTTGTTATCTCCAGATCCGTCATGCGATTCAAATGCAATTTTCACAGGGTCTTCCACAGCCCACCCCTAACTCTATTATAGCCATAGTCAAGGATACAGACTCAAAAAAACTCATTTCCTGTTCTTACAACATGTTATCCGCCCCTACCTCTGCAAAATTAGCTTATGCGTTGAAACCAAGATGGGAGAGGGAAGTTGGGGGGATGGAGGATGAAGAATGGGAGGAGGCCTTGGAAACATGCAAGTTGGTTTCACCCAAACTTTCAGACAGACTGTCCCAGATTTTTATACTTCATCGTGCATACCTCACCCCTCTTAGGGTAGCTAGATATAAAAGAAGTCAATCCACCACATGTCCACTATGTGGAACTGAAACAGGCACATTCTTTCATCTTATATGGTCTTGCCATAAGATACAAGAATATTGGAAGCAAATAGTTACCTTCTTACATGACGAAATGGGGTCCCCTTTAACCCTCAACCCAAAGCAATGCCTACTGGGGATTTTTCCAGATGTACTAGACAAATTCACACTAATATTCCTACATGAAACTTTATTCTCTGCTAGGAAAATTATTGCCAGACAATGGATGAGATCCGAACCCCCTCAATTGGTGGACTGGAAAAGAGACATTAACACAACTCTTCCATATAAAAAATTCCTTTATATTAACAGAGGCTGTCCAAATAAATATAACAGAATATGGGATAGATGGTTACAAGAGTCTACGACATGCACATAAATGGTGCCTATCCTGATACTTACTAGGTCTGGGTGTGAAAGTGTACGGACTATGTCAGAACCTAAAGAACTAACTATATGTTTGAAATATGTGTATTATGTACGGAATGTTTTCTACATGATGCTAAACAAGTGTACAAATGTTTTTTTATGTATTATGTACAATCTTGCAAATAAAGTTTGTTTTAACGTAAAAAAAAAAAGTTTGTTAATCAAGAACGTGTGGATTATTGTCTCAACGCTACAACACTTTTGTGGTGATGTAATTGCTGTTTTCTGTGAAAATGGGGGTTATTTCCTAAGGGCAAATCCTCTTTGCACTACAAGTGCAGTTTCAGTGCAGTTTCAAGTGCACTTGTAGTATAAAAAGTGTCTACGCCTTTAGTAAATAACGCCCAACAGTGCTTTGTATAAGGTTACACAATCACGCCATTTTCAGGACTCCTCACATTGCTGTCAGGGTCAGATAAAACAAACACAAGCAGTAAATGTCACCAAAGATTAGCTTTTTTTTTTATTTGATAAATGCTTCACAAATTGTCTGGCATATTGATGGCCCCCCTACCCTCAAAGAACTCAAGGTATCTTAATCGGACATCACGGGCACTCAGGGAGGGCAAGCCAGGATGGCCACTTTCAAGCGCCGTCAGGGTTGTATCATGTAGAATTCCGACCTCAGGCCCAACTGAGCCAGCATAGTTGGCAGAATGTTGGCGTAAAAAGTTATGTAGAACACAGCACGCCAGGATTAGATGATTGGGTTTATACTCCGCCATATGGATGGGTGTCAGAAATAGGCGGAACCGGCTGGCCATTATTCCAAATGTGTTCTCCACCACTCTTCTGGCTCTGGCCAGCCGGTAATTAAAAACCCTCTGTTCCGGGGTGAGGGTCCTCATCGGGAATGGCCGCATAAGATGGTCCCCCAGCGCAAATGCTTCATCCGCAACGAAGACGAATGGGAGTCCTTCCACATTGTCCTCTGGAGGTGGCAAGTCCAAGCTGCCATTCTGGAGACACCTGTAGAACTCTGTCTGGGCGATGACTCCACCAACGGACATCCGGCCATTCTTCCCCACGTCCACATACAAGAAGTCGTAATTAGCCAACACCACTGCCAACATCACAATACTATTGAATCCCTTATAGTTGAAATAGTACGACCCCGAGTTGGGTGGTGGGACGATGTGGACGTGTTTCCCATCAATTGCCCCTCCGCAGGAAAGTCCCACCGCTGGGCAAAGTGGGAGGCCACAGTCTTCCATTCCTGTGGCGTGGAAGGAAACTGTTGAGGAAAACAAAAATAAATTACTATTTTTGCACATAAACATGGCAAGCAGATTAGACACAAACATTCTTGGCCAACCGCCAGATAGCATTTATTAAGGGGAATTTAACACCAAAGTATAAGGTACACCTATCATATTGCCCCTCCCCCCTCTCATGGGCCATTTCTAACATTATAGGGGGGGGGGAATCTTGGACAGGTAATCCTCTTCACTTCATTGAGAGA
Organism: Lithobates clamitans; assembly: GCA_037952925.1. NCBI lineage: Eukaryota > Metazoa > Chordata > Amphibia > Anura > Ranidae > Lithobates > Lithobates clamitans. The sequence continues at coordinate 4,686,995 of JBBGZY010000253.1, read as the reverse complement.
TGAATGCCTAAATACAGGGTATTACTTGGAACAGCCGCTCCTTAGTTACACTATTGGCAGCCCACTGAACAGGTAAGAATTGTCATAATAAAAAGATATAAATACACACTGTACACATTTGAGGACATTTGGACATTCTGCTATTACCTATCAAAATAATAGAATACAAAAACTTTAAACAGTGCCATTGTAAAGTATACAGGCAGGCCCTTTCACTACATGCTTTGGGGAATTCATTCATTCATTATTCTCACGGATCTCACGGAGCAAAGGCATATGAGAGAACTGATCACGCTGAAGCAACCAATTCTTGGTCCATGAACTCCTCCCCACCCTGTTCATGGACTGGACTTGTGTCAAGGTCAGGACCCCAACACCAAGCCCCCGCACAGCACGAACTCTACGAGGAGTACGTATACGCAACATGGCTAGAAAACGGTCGACTGCTCAGATTTAAGTAACAGAACGCACTGAAGAACAGCAAGGCCTGTGAAGAGCGACCTGAAAAACAGTAACGAACGAACAAGAACACAATGACAAGTCACGCGTAGCTTGCTTGCACGCACTGAAGAGCAGATACAAACCCACAAGCACAAACTGAACCGCAGAAAACGATCTGAAAGCCACAAGTCTGAAAAAGCGCGAATCGTCTCTCACCAAACTTTTACTAACACGAGATTAGCAAAAGGAGCCCAAAGGGTGCCACGCTTGGTTCTGAACTGGCCTTTTCTAGTCTCGTCGTACGTGGTTGACGTCACCGCGTTGTTGGCGATCGGAAATTCCGACAACTTTGTGCGACCGTGTGTACGCAAAACAAGTTTGAGCCAACATCCAGAAAAAATCCTAGGATTTTGTTGTCGGAATGTCCGAACAAAGTCCGACCGTGTGTACGGGGCATAAGACTGCGATGCAATTGCAGTAGGGACAGCGATTTCCAAAATGAAGCCAATCTTCTATATGATCGCTTACGTGAGAGAGGCTACACTCACAGCATCCTTAAGAAAGCATTTAACCCAGCAAAAGCCCAGGTTAGAGATACCTTGATCCATAAGAAAAAGATCAGGAACAACTCTCAGACTTATTACTTCATATACTAAGCAATACATACAAGTGAGACAGATCATTGAGAAGTATTGGCCACTCTTACTGCCAGATCCGATTGCCAACAAATATGTTGAAAGACAACCCAATATTATGTATAGACGAGCCAAATCTCTCAAAGACCGCCTAACTCATAGTCACTATAATACTCCCTTGCCATTAAGTCAATCCCCTGGTACGTTTTCATGCGGAAAATGTGACAAGTGTCGCTTTCTGCCCATTAGTAATGAAGTAAGATTACCCAATGGACAGGTCCACTCAATCAGATATAGAGTAGCATGCCAAACTCTGGGTATTGTTTACCTTATGCAATGTACATGCAATTGTTTTTATATTGGGAAAACGAAACGTCCTTTCCACAAGAAAGTAAATGATCATATCTCCCTCATAAAAAAACGCAGAATGGGAACACCAATAAGGTGGATGGATTTACCTATTAAAAGCCACAGTATATCCTGGGATAAACGAAATGCTCAGCTATAAACCCTTCCTGTAATATACATAATTTGGTACTTGTTAATCACTCTTTATACCTGCTCCCCCCCCCCTCTTTTCGTTCTCCTCCCCCCCCCTCTTTTTTTCTTCCCCCCTTCCCTTACTCCTCTTCCCTTCTTCCTTTATTCTTTTTCCCCTTCCCCTTCTCTTCGTCTCCTTCATGGATATCAACAACACATCCCCCTCCCCATATTGTCTATCCCCCCTTGGCCAGAAATAAATTAACTATATAAATGTAGATACCTAAAATAATTGCCATATATAAAAAATTGTTGTTCTTCCCTGTAGTCTGCTGAACCAACAATTGGGTATTACTGTTTTAACATTCAGCATATATTGTCATTAAAATTAAACTATATTCAATTTTGTTATTATTCTGTTTACCCTTTTCCCTCTTTTTCTGAGCTAGTTAGATTATTACTTTGTCATGTTCTGGAAATGTTTTGTGAATGCATCTGCATCCTCCTGTCCAATGGCTATGCGCTGTCCCCTATAGGTCTGCCTACCATCTTTTAGTTCTGCCACAATGTAGGGGGGTTGTTTCTGGCTGGTCTGATATTACATGCGCACAATTGGGTGACCGTATGGACACCCAGGGTGTCCCTGCTATTCTAGCCGGGCACCCGTTTTTCTGTGCTGGCGGTGTTTGTGTCGTGGCTTGGGAATCCCAACATGTCTTTTTGACAGGTGGGATTCCTCCTTTTTACCACCAGAGGGAGCTCCCTTTCCATTTATCTGACTGAGCCTTAGGACCCGGCAGGAGTGGAGGGCTGAGCTACCATTACGACGCTCGCGCATGCGCAGCGCAGTTTCCTGTCCGCATCCAGTTCCTACACCCGATGGATGGTATTTAAAGCCGCTGTAAGCAGCATGGAGATGCTGTGGGAACTGAGGGACCCATACACATTGCTTTCTTCATCCAGGTAATTGCCACCAGCCCACTTTTTGAAATTTATCTTATCTGTGACTCTTTTATGCCAATTTCTCTTGTGTTTGAAGACTTGGTCTCTTTCCTTGCTGTTATTAAACAGCTGGTAATATAGTGTTGTTTTTTATACTCACTAGATACTTTTTTGAAAGTGATCTGTATCTCTGGAGGTGTGTGGCCCCTGGCATTAAGCCAGTTGCTGAATCTGCCTTTGTAAGTCTTATGCCCCCGTACACACGGTTGGATTTTCCAACAGAAAAGGTGTGATAGGACCTTGTTGTGGGAAATTCCGACCGTGTGTAGGCTCCATCACACATTTTCCATCGGTTTTTCCGACACACAAAGTTTGAGAGCTTGCTATAAAATTTTCCGACAACAAAATCCGTTGTCGGAATTTCCAATCGTGTGTACACAAATTCGACGCACAAAGTGCCATTGCATGCTCAGAATAAATTAAGAGATGAAAGCTATTGGCTACTGCCCCGTTTATAGTCCCGACGTACGTGTTTTATGTCACCGCGTTCAGAATGATCGGATTTTCCGACAACTTTGTGTAACCGTGTGTATGCAAGGCAAGTTTGAGCCAAAAAATTGTAGGATTTTGTTGTCGGAATGTGCGATCAATGTCCGACCGTGTGTTTTGATGTCATGAAGGATATTCCATCTTACCTTCAGACATTAAAAGGCATTATTGTTTCTTTTCCATTCTCTAGTTGGTCTTTTGTACCATCTATGGTCACCTTCAGCGCGTGTTTTCTTTGGCACAGTGGAAACATCTAGTCATCCCGGCAGTTTTAATATTCCCCCCTTTTAGGAGATATAGATAAGCAGCTGCACCATGGCAGTGGAGACGCATATGCATGAGAATTATGTTGAATATAAATGATTATATATACTTGTGATCTAATCCATTAAATTGTTTGTGTTTCTTGATAGAAGGCACTGTACTCTGTATGTGACCAGCATCCCCTGAGGAAGCCCGACACATGGGCGAAACATGTTGGGAAGTCCATCTTCTATTGCTGTGTTACTGTGACTGTAATTAACTGTACTTGCCATTCTGTATCTACCCTCTTTTTTGATATTTTAATGTGTAAATTCTTATTTTGCTCCTCAAAATAAAATAATTTTTTTATATATTATATTTGATATTCTCCAATTGATTTGCACCTAAAAAGTCCCAATTTCTTTGCCTGCTACTAGGTCAGTTATATGTTTATGGAGGTGGATAAGAGGTTGTGAAAAAAAACAGGGGAAAGAGGGGAGGTGCTGAATAGGCAAGGAGCGGCGGTGGCAATAGGATGAGAGAAGGACGGGGAATTAGATCACTGCAAGGACGCATCAGGCAGCAGTGATAGCTAGAGTGAACAAGAATGCATAGCCTGCCAATGGATGACTGGCAGCTGGAGATGCTTGCAGGAGGGGGAAAAGGAGGATGGAGTGAGGCAATGGTAATATCTAAAGGGAGAAGGAATTACAGTAATGGTAGATAGTGGTGGATGATAGAACTGGAGGAGGTAGCTGTGTGCGGGGAAGTATAGTGAGTGGGCAGATGACAGTGCTGGACTGGTTGGATGTAGGATGAGGGAAATGTACTAAGGAGTGGAATGGATGCTGGCGGGGAGCAGAGGAGAAGGGGGTTGCAGATGGAGAGTGATGCCCACAAGAGGAGGGATGACTGTCAGAGTGTCGGCGGTGTTTGCAGAGGCAGCATTAAAGGGGGCATTTGGCACCACAGCATTTAAAATGACAGGTGGTTGTGACTAGAGTATTGAGAGATGTGAGGGTGGGCTGGGTTCCTGAGGTCTACGTGATCGGTGTATGGGATAAATTGGGATAGTTAGGATAGTGACCAAGTAAGGGTAAACTGATGTAAAGAGACTCTGAATGCAGAACTCCCACAAAAACAAAAATGAACGTATCCAAACATAGGATTAGGGCGTGTCCTTAGTGTTGGGGGTGTGGCCTGGCTGGAGTCCGGCCTGAGGCTGCCATTCACCTCACTGCATGCACATAGGTCTGCTTCATGATGTGTGGCTTATGGATCTTTTTCTTTGACATTGCTGCAGCTTGGAGCTAGGACGTGCTCCCTGTCCTTGCCTGCACTCACAGCAGTCTAGTTGGACTGAGCGGCATCTAAATTGTCTTTTTGGGTCACAGTATCCAAACCTAGATTATGAAAAAACTACAAAAAAACCTAAATCTATATAGATTTATTTTGTTTTTTGCAGTTTTTTTCATAAGATATAATAAAATATTTACAAAAATGTGAGGGGTGTACTCACCTTTATGAGATACTGTGTGTGTGTGTGTATACATACACACACATATATACACACACGCACACAGTATTTCATAAAAGTGAGTACACGACTCACATTTTTGTAAATATTTTATTACATCTTATGAAAAAACTGCAAAAAACGAAATAAATCTATATAGATGTCTTTTTTTTTATTTCAATCTTAGTTTTATTGAAAAGTTATTTAGACAAATAACACATATACATACATTAATGGTATTATACCATCAAAACATCTTACAAATACATTTTACAAACTAACATAAACATAAACAAAAACAACAAACAACCACAAGGGGGGGGGGGAATGGGGAAAAAAGATGGCAATTTTTTAATTGTATTTTACATAGACTTCCTATATTGAAACCTTATTAGATCATATTTATTCTAGTTTCAGCTAAACCCTCTAGTTTCCATTTGATTCTCTGAAGGCCCTCCAGGGGGCCCATATGTGCTGACATTTTTCAAGCATGTCCAATTCATGTGCCAGGAGGGTCTCCATCTTCTCAATATGGTCCATTTCCACTACCCATTCATTCACTTATGGGGATTGTATTGATCTCCAATGGCGCAGAATAACCAGTCTCGCAGCTATCACCCAATGCCTAAGCAGACCCTTTTTAATATTTTTATATGAGCCTGGTAAGATGGACAGCAGGGTAATTTGAGGTGTATTGGGGATTAACTCCCCTGTAACTATAGTATACAACTGCATAATACTATCCCAGAATTTACAAATTTGAGAGCATTCCCACCATATGTGTATCAACGAGCCCTTGGCAGAATGACATCGCCAACATTTATCTGATACTTCTGGCAATATATGCTGTAAGGATGTTGAGCATCGATACCAGCGAGAAACAAGCTTGTAGCTTGTCTCTTAGGCTTTAGTTGCCAATGACAAACAGTGTGTGAAGGTGAAAGACTTCTCCCACTCTTCTGCTCCAATTTGAACATTAAGATCACATGCTCATTTATTTGTAAATTCTGGGAGCTCAGGGTGATTTTTTTCAATAAGAATCTTATATATTGCTGATAAAACGTGTTTTGGTCTAGTGCTTTGCACCAAGATGGACTTAAACCTCTCTCAAAAATTTGTTTAAGGTAATAGAGGACAAAAAAGACAATAGTTGCTGATATTCCATCCATTGCCTAAATGAAGGCAGTGTGGGCATTAAGTTCATTATGGGTGTAAATTTTCCCTGACAAAGAATTTGATTCACTCTTCGGTGAGACTCCTTATTCCACGTAAGAAAATGTATCTGGTCTACTGCAGGTGGAAATTGTGGGTTGCCAAATAAGTGTGTCATTGGTCCTATTTGTGAAGAGAGCCCTAGACGCAGAATCATTTTGTGCCAAAGGCTCAATAAATGAGACATAAGAAAGGGTAGAGAAGAGAATGTATCTCCAATACCTGGAGAAGATAGATCTAACTAAGAGAGTGCCCGAAGGTCAAACTGATTCAGACCCTGTTCTATTGCTACCCATTGTTTAACAACTTGACAACTGGGCACTTAAACCCCTTCCTAACCAGACCAATTTTCAGCTTTCGGTGCTCTCACAATTTGAATGACAATTACTCAGTCATGCAACACTGTACCTATATGAAATGCATGTCCTTTTTTCACACAAATAGAGCTTTCTTTTGGTGGTATTTAATAACCGCTGGGTTTTTAATTTTTTGCGCTATAAATCAAAAAAAGACTGAAAATTCGATAAAAAAAAAAAATATTCGTTTCTGTTAAAATTTATTGCAGAGTATTGGCAGAGTATTGGCAGAGTATTGGCAGAGTATTGGCAGAGTATTGGCAGAGTATTGGCAGAGTATTGGCAGAGTATTGGCAGAGTATTGGCAGAGTATTGGCAGAGTATTGGCAGAGTATTGGCAGAGTATTGCACAGTGATGCAGAGTATTGGCAGAGTATTGGCGAGTATAGCACAGTGTTGCAGAGTATGGCACAGTGTTGCAGAGTATGGCACAGTGTTGCAGAGTATGGCACAGTGTTGCAGAGTATGGCACAGTGTTGCAGAGTATGGCACAGTGTTGCAGAGTATGGCACAGTGTTGCAGAGTATGGCACAGTGTTGCAGAGTATGGCACAGTGTTGCAGAGTATGGCACAGTGTTGCAGAGTATGGCACAGTGTTGCAGAGTATGGCACAGTGTTGCAGAGTATGGCACAGTGTTGCAGAGTATGGCACAGTGTTGCAGAGTATGGCACAGTGTTGCAGAGTATGGCACAGTGTTGCAGAGTATAGCACAGTGTTGCAGAGTATAGCACAGTGTTGCAGAGTATAGCACAGTGTTGCAGAGTATAGCACAGTGTTGCAGAGTATAGCACAGTGTTGCAGAGTATAGCACAGTGTTGCAGAGTATAGCACAGTGTTGCAGAGTATAGCACAGTGTTGCAGAGTATAGCACAGTGTTGCAGAGTATAGCACAGTGATGCAGTATTACAGAGTATTGCAGATTATTGCCATTATGTATATTGAGCAGCGCTGTGGGCACTAAACATCCAGCCCACAGCGCTGCCATCTCTCCCCCTCTCCCTCCGCACTGTACCGATCGGTACAGAGAGGGGAGGGAGGAACCGGCGTCATGACGTGACGCCGGTTTGTTTACATGTGTTCGCTCCGTCATTTGACGGAACGATCACGTGGTAAACGGCCGCGATCAGCGGCTATTTACCGTGATGTGCCGAATCCTCCGGACCCGGCGGTCACGGATGTTCCCAAGTGCGTACCACATTCTGGAATGACGTCCATGGACGTCCACCCAGAACTAGCTGACCGCGCTGTTGCCGTCTTTCCGCAATGGCCCGGTCGGCAAGTGGTTAATATCCGAGTGATGGAACCAATTCACTAATCTAGTAAGGACTGCCGCAACATAGTAGTAATAAAGATCCGGTGCACCCACTCCTCCCTTCGTTTTGGGTAATGGTAACATATTCCAATTTAATCTAGATCTCTTGTTCCCCCAGATAAACTTGACAAAGGCAGATTGTAAAATAGAGAAAAAAGATCTGGGGATAGAAACAGGGATAGTTTGAAAAAGATATAGAAAACGCGGTATTATGTCCATTTTCAATATGTTAATCTTCCCAAACCAGGAATATAAATTTCGTCATATTTTTTTAGATCTTGTAAAGTACGTTGCATTAGAGGGATATAGTTAGCCGAATATAAATGAGTTGGATCTGTGGGTATATTCCTTTTTTCTTTTTTTGCAGTTTTTTCATAATCTATGTTTAGATACTGTGACCCAAAGAATGTATGTATGTGTATATATATATATGTGTATATGTGTGTATATATATATATATATATATGTGTGTATGTATGTGTATATATATATATATATATATATATATATATATATATACACACACACACAGTGTCCAATAAAAGTGGGTACACCCCTCACATTTTTGGAAATATTTTATTATCTTTTCATGTGACAACACTGAAGAAATGACACTTTGCTACAATGTAAAGTAGTGAGCGTACAGCTTGTATAACAGTGTAAATTTGCTGTCCCCTCAAAATAACACACAGCCAATAACGTCTAAACCGCTGGCAACAAAAGTGAGTACACCCCTAAGTTAAAATGTCCAAAGTGTCAATATTTTGTGTGGCCGCTGTAACAACACCCCGAGTTTGAAAGGGGTTAAAGTCGTTTTAGACATTCCATTTCCAAACATAAAGGCAGCTACCGAACACTTCAATCAGCCGAACAAGAAACCCATACGAATAATTCTCCCCCCAAGTATGAGATGAGGCTCTGTATTGAGGTTCAAACAGGAATGAATTTTTATTAAAAGGCATACAAGTTTTATATACAGTAAAAATAGGAGGTGTATACCTCCTGCTCATATTACTCTGAAAATACGCCTGTGACCAGAAACCTAATTAACATGAGCTCATTAACTAATCCTTTAGACAGCCTAGGTGACCCAGAGACATGACCTTTAGGACAGACTTGTCCTCGAGCCTCTCACATTAGTATAAACATACAAGCTAATTACAATTAACAATACAAACATTGATCTCCCCCCCTCCTCAGCCTAGTAGGCAACAAACTATAGTTTGAGTAGACTGTCCGGCTCCTACCGAGTTCTAGAGGCCAATGTGATCAGTTCTCTCAACTAACATGTTGAGTTCAGAATCAAACAAACCAAGAATAGTCTTTACATATATCCTAGGAGATACTGTGGATAAATATTACTGTCCCGTTTTAAGTAATCCAATCATATTCTCAGGGTTCATTCTTTTCTTGGTCACCCTGCGCCCAACAGTGACTCCCGTCACAGCCACCATTATTTTTCAGCACTGCCTTAACCCTCTTGGGCATGGAGATTAACAGATGCTCAATAGGATTTAGGTCTGGAGACATGCTTGGCTAGTCCATCACCTTTACCCTCAGCAAGGCAGTGGTCGTGTTTTTGGGGTTGTTATCATGTTGGAATACTGCCCTGCGGCCCAGTTTCCGAAGGGAGGGGATCATGCTCTGCTTCAATGTGTCAATATTGGCATTCATGGTTCCTGCAATGAACTATAGCTCTCCAGTGCCAGCAGCACTCATGCAGCGCCAGACCATGACACTCCCACCACCATGCTTGACTGTAGGCAAGACACACTTGTCTTTGTACTCCTTACCTGGTTGCCGCCCCACACGCTTGACACCATCTGAACCAAATTAGTTTATCTTGGTCTCATCAGACCACAGGACATGGTTCCAGTAATCCATGTCCTTAGTCTACTTGTATTCAGCAAACTGCTGGCTTTCTTGTGCATCATCTTTAGAAGAGGCTTCCTTCTGGGACGACAGTCATGCAGACCACTTTGATGCAGTGTGCGGCGTATGGTCTGAGAACTGACAGGCTGACCCCCTCCATCCCTTCAACCTCTGCAGCAGCAATGCTGGCAGCACTCATACGTCTATTTCCAAAAACAACCTCTGGATATGATGCTGAGCACTCCACTTCTTTGGTCGACCATGGCGAGGCCTGGTCTGAGTGGAACCTGTCCTGTCAAACTGCTGTATGGTCTTGGCCACCATGCTGCAGCTCCGTTTCAGGGTCTTGGCAATCTTCCTATAGCCTAAGCCAGGGATATGAATTGAGCGGATCTCCAGCTGTTGTAGAACAACAATTCCCATGAGGCATAGCAAGACTCTGAGAGCCACAAGAATGATACCCAGAGGCAGAGGCATGATGGGTCTTGTAGTTTAGCAACAGCTGGAGGTCCGCTAATTGCATATCCCTAGCCTAAGCCATCTTTATGTAGAGCCATTTTTTCAGATCCTCAGAGTTCTTTGCCTTGAGGTGCCATGTTGAACTTCCAGTGACCAGTATGTGTAAATTATTTACAAAAATGTGGGGGGTGTACTCACTTTTGTGAGATACTGTGTGTTTGTGTGTATATATATGTATGTGTGTGTGTATATATATATATATATATATATATATATATATATATATATATATATATATATATATATTTACAGTATACATTAAGCTTTTTTCCAGGTTTCGCAATATCTGAATCTGGAGTTTGAAGACTTTGGAGAGATTTGAGTGGGAAGAAGTCTCCAATCCTGTGTCTAGGTCTTGCCAGTGTGCAGGTGTTCAGTCTTGGTCCTGACAGGTGTCCCCCCTGGAGTCCTTGGATCTGCAAGGAAGCAGCTAGAGCGTGCACGGTGCACACTGTTCTGTCACAGACTCCAAGCCTGGGGGCCAAAGCAGCAGGGAGCTGTAAGAAAGAGAGCTGAGATAGGTAGTGTTGGCACATGAACACAAGGCCTGATCAGCAGTGCTGTTAGAGAGAATATTTTTTAATTTCATGTTAATGGTAGAAACCCCTTAAAGCAGTGGTTCTCAACTCCAGGCCTCAGGACCCACCAACAGGCCAGGTTTGCAAGATAACTGAAATACATCACAGGTGATATCACTTGCTGCTCAGTGATTGTAGTATTCTAGTCTGCATCTCCCCAAGGCAATACTTAAAATCTGGCCTGTTGGTGGGTCCCGAGGACTGGAGTTGAGAACCACTGCCTTAAAGGGAAGCAGTGTGTTTTGTTGGGCTTTTCTTCTTGTTTAGATAAAAGTGGACCAACAAGCCCTTAAATGGCATATCTGGTGTGGACTGTACCCACTGGTGAGCATTAATCTTGAGCGAACACCCCTATTGCGTGCCCCCGGGCATGTGCACCGCGGCAATCGGAATGACGCTTGTCCCTCGGGCACGGCGCATCCCCGATCAGGGTAAACAGCCAATTAAATTGGCTGTTTACCACGTGATCGGCTGTGTCCAATCACAGCTGGTCACAAGTATAAACATTGTGGCGGTTTCTTGGGATCTTTCCTTCTCTCTCCTCACACACCGATCGTGTGAGGAGAGATCTGAGATCTGTGAGTGTTACAATTTACTGTGTTATTACTGTCTGCAAAACACTGGGCCCCCCCAATAAAGAGAACCTGTCGCAGAGAACATCTGGATCTGTAACAGCCTATCTGTCACACAGGCCGCCACCAGTACTGCCATCAGTACCCCCATCGGTACCGCCATCCATACCATCTGACTCTCACACAGTCCGCCGCCATCACTACCGCCACACAGGCCTGTCATCAGTACCACCGCACAGTCCCGCCATAAGTACCGTCACACAGGCTATCAGTAACTTGTCAGTTCCATCACACAGGCCCGCCAAAATTACCACCATCATGTCTCAAAGATTTTATACAGTTGAGGAGGCATATAACATCCTTACCAGGTCGGATGATGCGAGCAGCGAGGAGCTCCCATCATCCGATTCTAGTTCAGGATATGAGCCAGTAGAGGGTAGTGGATCGGAGTCAGAGGAGGAAACCATCCCTCCTAAAAGAATGAGATCAGGACCAAGATAGGAAGACCTGCCTACCACCAGCAGCCCCAGACCCCAGGAAGAGGAGCCCAGTACCAGTACTGGAAGTACACACCCAACACGAAGAATCCAGGCCCAGTCCTACCTTACTGATGCCCTGGCAAACCCCTTATGGTTGCCTGCCAACTCAGGATCTGCTATAATCCTCCCTTTCACCGCCACAGCCAGGTGTGTAGCCCAACACTTAAAATTTTTCACAATTGGACTATTATTATTTTCTTTTCCCCGAAGATTTGCTGCAGTACATGATGGACCAAACAAATCTCTATGCAGAGCAATTTATTGCTGCCAACCCCAATCGTCCTACGCCTGTATGTTCCATTGTTTTTGGGCCTTACTTCTAATATGGGGCTTACAAAGAAAAACTAACTGCATGCCTACTGGTCCACCAACCCCATCCACCACATGCCCTTATATTCTGCTGTCATGTCCAGGACATGCTATGATATGATTATGCGTTTCCTGCATTTCAACGACAATTCACAGTGCCCTCGCCAAGATCATCCCAACCACGATAAATTGTAAAAGATTCGCCCCCTAATAAATTCTTTTACCAAACGATTTTCTGAAGTGTTTATCCCCGACCAAAATATTTGTGTAGACGAATCCCTTATCCACTTTACTGGCCGGCTGCAGTTCAAGCAGTATATCCCAAGTAAGAGAGCCAGGTATGGGTTGAAATTGAACAAATTGTGTGATTGAGCCACTGAATATGTGTACACCTTCCAGATTTATGAAGGCAAAGACTCCCAGCTCCAGCCCCTTGAGTGCCCCACATATATAAGAACCAGTGGTAAAATTGTCTGGGACCTTGCATACCCCCTGTTCAAAAAAGGATACCACTTATATGTAGACAATTTACTACAGCAGCTTGCCCCTTTTCTGTCACCTGTATCGTAAACAACGGCCTGCGGTACCTTACGAGAAAATAGGAAGTGCTTTCCACAGAGTTTACTATCAAATCGGCTACAAAATGGGAATCCGCATTCATGAGGAATTGAGGAGGTGTGGGCCATGAAGTGGTGGGACAAGAAAGATGTTCACATGATGACTACCATCCACAATGACACCTTGGAGATTCAGAGAAGACATGGTCCCCTAGTAAAGCCTGAATGTGTCCATGACTACAATCTGTATATGGGGGGGGGTGGATTTAAATGATCAGATGCTACAACCATATTTGTCAACCCGCAAGTCCCATTATTTGTATAAGAAAGTTGCATTTATCTGTTTCATATGGCCCTGTTTAATTTGTCTGCTATCAAAAATCACCCGAAAACCAACCCATCACCTACCTCAAATATATTGAAGACATTGTCACTGCCCTGATTTACCAGCAAGGACCCACCCCAGTTAGCATTCGCTCTGCTAGTGTGAGTCGACTTCATGAGCAACATTTTCCCTATAACATTCCCCCCTGTGGAATCCGTAAGAAGATGCCAAAAGAGATGTCCTGTACGCAGCAGTGGAGGAGTTAGAAGAGATACCAGCTATTATTGTCCCCAATGTCTCTCCCAACCTGGCCTGTGTATCGGTGATTGCTTCAGAAATTATCACACATCCATCAGATATTAGTTCCCTGTTTTAACCACGTTTATGACTTCCATGTGCACTGACCTCAGCCTGTTAATTGACCGTGTTTTTGCCTGCCACTTGGACTGATCTTTTGCCCTTCTACATTTGTACACAGGGGTCTCACATTTGTGAGGGGCTTCAGGATAGCGTTCTGAGTAGAGGAAATCAGTTTTTGGTTTTCTGTGTTCCCAGATAAGGGTCTGGTTGCCCAGAGGCTTCAAAGAGATTTGAGTGGGAGAAGCTTCTACCCCTGTCCCCCTTGCTCTTAGCTTGATGGTCCTTCCTGCTGCCTGGACCAATACTTTGGCTGTGCTGACCATATCGCTGCCTGTAATGACCCAGGACTTTATGGACTATGTTTCTTCTTGCTGCCTGGACCAATACTTTGACTGTGTTGACCATATCTCTGCCTGCTGCCTCTACTAACTATGGACAGTATTTCTACCTGGGCATATCTGCCAATGCTTTGGCTATGCTGACCTTATCTCTGTCTGTACTAACTATGGACAGTATTCTTGCCTGCTGCCTGGACCATTGCTTTTGCTGTCGCTGACCACATCCCTGCCTGCTGCCTGGTCCGATGCTCTCCTCTGTGGACCACTGCAATACTAAAACCATAGGTAATCTTTTGTTATTTGGTATGTACATGCTATGTGTTAGAAATATGCAGGGACTTCAAAAATGTGATTGGTAGTCAGGAAATGATATGTGTAATATATGCTCCGAGTCCTAGAACGCCAGGAGATGCTACTTGGATGTTGGGCCTCTGTAAATCTCCAGGCTGTGTAAAAGTCTCACACGTGGTATCGCTATACTCAGGAGCAGCAGAATGTATTTTAGGGTGTCATTTTTGCTATGTACATGCTATGTGTTGGAAATATCTTATAAATGGACAACTTTGTGTAAAAAAAAAAAAGCGTTTTTTTTTTTTCGTTTTTTTTTTCCCCACGTTTTCCGAAAACTTCTGGAAAAAAAATAACTGTTAAAGACTCATTATGCCTCATAGATTATACGTTGGGGTTTTTGCTTTTCAAAATGCGGTCATTTTTTGGGCGTTTCCAATGTCCTGGTGCTCCAGGGCCTTAAAGTGTAATAGGTGGTTGAGAAATGAGATGTATAATTTATGTTCGTAGAACGCCTGGAGGTGCTACTTGGATGTTGGGCCTCTGTATGTGGCCAGGCTGTGTAAAAGTCTCACATGTGGTATCACCATACTCAGGAGGAGTAGCAGAATGTATTTTGGGGTGTATTTGCAAGTATACTGTGTTCAAGAAATAACCTGTCAATGCGATAAGTTTGTGTAAAAAAAAAGTCTTTGTTTTCACAAGAATTGTGGGAAAAAATTGCAACTTCAAAAAACTCACCATGCCTCTTACTAAATACCTTGGACTTTCCAAAAAAGGGGTATTTTTACTCTCCTGGATTGTTAGTGTCTCAAGAAATGAGATATGCTTTCAGTACATCAGGTGTGATCAATTTTCAGTAATTTGCACCATAACTTGTAGACTCTAAAACTTTCACAGAGACTAAATAATATCCACTAATTTGGGTTATTTTTACCAAAGATATGTAGCAGTATACATTTTGGCTCAAATTTATGAAGAAAAATTACTTATTTGCAAAATTTTCCAATAGAAACTAAAAATAAAAGTGTTTTTTTCCCCAAAATTTTCACTTATATCGCAAAAAATAAAAAACCCAGGGGATAGATTTATGGCTTTTTTATTTACTAGTAATGGCAGCGATCTGCAATATTTTTTTTTTTTATCAGGACAGCGACATTATGACGGACACTTTTGACACATTTTTTAATCCATTGACAATCCTACAGAGATCAATGCTCCAAAAATGCACTGATTACTATGTAAATGTCTTTGGCAGGGAAGGGGTTGACTGTATTCCCTGACTGTGTGTTCTAACTGTGGGGGAGGGACTGACTATAGAAGATGACAGATCGTGGTTCCTTGTTGTCTACCTCCTGGGAATGTCAACACTTTTTTTTTTATAGAAGAAAAAGTGTGTGTGTGTGTGTGTATACAGGCATGTTATGGCCATCGGGACTACCGGGAGTTTCCCGGTGGGCCGATGGCTCAGTGGTCCGGTTCAGCACTGCTGTAATGCCTATAACTTGCAGGGGCAGCGCCAGGTGGGTGCTTAAGCTCCCCCAAAATTTCACATAACACCCCCATTAGCAGTCACCTCAGGTGCCTCAAGAAGATATGTACTGTTTGTAGCCTGGGTCTCCTACTACCAGTGGCGCGCCATACTCAGGAGTAGCAGAATGTATTTTGGGGTGTAGTTGCCAGTATGCATATGCTGTGTTCAAGAAATAACCTGTCAATGTGATAAGTTTGTGTAATGGCCATCGGGACTACTGGGAGTTTCCCGGTGGGCCAATGGCTCAGTGGGCCGGTTCAGCACTGCTGTACTGCCTATAACTTGCAGGGGGAGCGCCAGGTGGGTGCTTAAGCTCCCCTTAAATTTCACATAGCACCCCCATTAGCAGCCACCTCAGGTGCCTCAGGAAGATATTTACTGTTTGTAGCCCGGGTCTCCTACTACCAGCGGCGCGCCCGCCCCCTGTGTGTCCAGAGATCGGCAAACAACATGTCAGATGCAGGGCTAGATCTCATTCATGTGCAGCATAGGGAGGGAGGGATCTTGGAATCACCTGCTCAGTATTATCCAATCATGCTGTGCCTGTGCTACAACCCCTCCCAATTCCCCTGCCACCTTGTTTTGATTTCAGGCAGCTCCAGAGGAAGAAGCCGCCAAACCCCTCAGCTTTCTAACTCCCATATGAGTTTTTTTTTTATGTATACTTTATGGAGGGGAGAAGCAAGTTGTGCAGCAGCCTGGACAGTGATAGGTTTGAGGTTTAGTGCAGGTAGTGTTCTCCATAGGGGCAGAGGACAAGAGGAAAACATGCTCTTATAAGTTATGTATGTTGTAATTACCAGGCTGTTAGCATCAGAGGGAGAGAACACACAGACCTCATACAATGATTTATATCAGCATAAATCATGTTTATTACAGAGACTCCTGTGATGGGGAGAAAATAGTCTGAGGTCTGTGTGTTCTGTCCCTTTTCTGTCTCTGCTAGCTCCATATTTAACCCTTATGGCTCATTCACACTACTTTTGCCCTCTGAAGAGCAATCAACATTTAGATTGCTCTTTAGAGAACATCAGGTAGGTGGTGAGAAGGTGTTGCATCACCTCCTTCCCATCTGCTTTATCTCCTTGAACCCCACACTAGTGCACCACAACTGTGTGCTATGCAGAGTAGCCCTATTCACGTAAATGGGTTGTGTTCAGTGGGTGGAAGCACCTGCCAAAAACCCCAGGTTCCTGCCATGACAAAAAACATGAAGACCACAGCATGTGAACACCTCCAGCTGCTGCCTATGCAGCTTAAAGGGTAGCAGGTGGGGGTGGTAAAAGATGTGGCTCAACTATAGTGTTTTACAGCCACCTAACCACTAGTGTGAATAAGCCCTAACATTGCTGATGTTGTGTCACAATAGATCTTAATATAAGTAAAGTGAACTTTTCCTCTCCCTCCTCATGTTACCATAAAGGTTTTTTTTTCCTAATCTGATAAATATATATGCCACCAATCAATGTAAGGGCTCATTTACATTTTGCAGTAAGGGGGCAAAAAAAGCAGGCATTTGAGCCATGGTTTTATTGCCACCCGAACCACTGGCCATGATCCCTGCAGAGCCTGGACCAGCTCTGTGACATCAGCCGACAGCGGGCTTTAGCGGAGGGGCAGAGCTGAAGCAGTGACGCCCAGAGTGTACTTTGTGGATTGTCTGTAGTGTAAGCCTATTATTGGTTGGAGACCTCTGTGGAGTCTCTCATAAATTAGAGTTCGGACTACAGAAAACACTGGAGTGCCTTGATGGGGCTGTGCAACTTACACATGTATTTGCAAATGTGTGCAAACTAAACCCATGTGTTTAACGCATACTGTTAGACAGGATAATTTGGTTGGTTGAAGGCTGGTCGGTAAGTTTAGCCCTCCCACTTCACGCAGTGATGTGAGAAGAAGGAGAAAAATACAAAGGAGAATAAGTGAAATAATAAAAGAGGTGAGTAAGGCGTTAGAGTATATTTTCAGTTAACACATTTTTATGCAAAAAGACAGTGGAGTAAAGGAGGTTTGGGGGTAGGGACTTTCAGTAAGCTATGGCCTGGTAAGGTCAAATTTTTCCATCCCTAGGGACTTTAAATGACATCATGGCCTGGTGAGGTCATAGATATCCATCCCATTGACGTATAGAGGAAGAGGTTAATTAACAAAGAGTCAATTAACAAGTCCCACCCTCCTTGTTAATTAACTCTTTGATAATTAACCTCATCCTCAAAAAGACAGTGGAATGTTTCTACTTATACTCAATTGCGTATTGTTTATATACTGTTTTTGTGCGTGTTTGCAAAATTAAAGTGGGCCGATCTGGATGAAGTCCAGGGCCAAATTTTTTTCTCAGTCCAGCCCTGTGTGTGTGTATGTGTGTATATATATATATATATATATATATATGTGTGTGTATGTATGTGTGTGTGTGTATATATAATATACAGTGGGGTCGGAAAGTATTCAGACCCCCTTAAATGTTTCACTCTTTGCTATATTGCAGCCAATTGCTAAAATCATTTAGGTTCATTTTTTTTCCTCATTAATGTACACACAGCACCCCATATTGACAGAAAAACACAGAATTGTTGACATTTTTGCAGATTTATTAAAAAAGAAAAACTGAAATATCACATGGTCCTAAGTATTCAGACCCTTTTCCCAGTATTTAGTAGAATACTTTTGATCTAATACAGCCATGAGTCTTTTTGGGAAAGATGCAACAAGTTTTTCACACCTGGATTTGGGGATCCTCTGCCATTCCTCCTTGCAAATCCTCTCCAGTTCTGTCAGGTTGGATGGTAAATGTTGGTGGACAGCCATTTTTAGGTCTCTCCAGAGATGCTTAATTGGGTTTAAATCAGGGCTCTGGCTGGGCCATTCAAGAACAGTCACGGAGTTGTTGTGAAGCCACTCCTTCGTTATTTTAGCTGTGTGCTTAGGGTCGTTGTCTTGTTGGAAGATAAACCTTCGGCCCAGTCTGAGGTCCTTAGCACTCTGGAGAAGGTTTTCGTCCAGGATATCCCTGTACTTGGCCGCATTCATCTTTCCCTCGATTGCAACCAGTCGTCCTGTCCCTGCAGCTGAGAAACACCCCCACAGCATAATGCCACCACCACCATGCTTCACTGTTGGGACTGTATTGGACAGGTGATGAGCAGTGCCTGGTTTTCTCCACACATACCGCTTAGAATTAAGCCCAAAACTTCTATCTTGGTCTCATCAGACCAGAGAATTTTATTTCTCACCATCTTTAAGTTCTTCAGGTGTTTCTTTAGCAAACTCCATGCAGACTTTCATGTGTCTTGCACTGAGGAGAGGCTTCTGTCGGGCCACTCTGCCATAAAGCCTCGACTGGTGGAGGGCTGCAGTGATGGTTGACTTTCTACAACTTTCTCCCATCTCCCGACTGAATCTCTGGAGGTCAGCCACAGTGAATTTTGGATTCTTCTTTACCTCTCTCACCAAGGCTCTTCTCCCCCAATAGCTCAATTTGGCTGGACGGCCAGCTCTAGGAAGGATTCTGGTTGTCCCAAACGACTTCCATTTAAGGATTATGGAGGCAACTGTGTTCTTAGGAACCTTAAAGCGGAGTTCCACACAAAAATGGAACTTCCGCTTTTAGGAACCCTCCCCCCCCTCCGGTGTCACATTTGGCACCTTTCAGGGGGGGTGCAGATACCTGTCTAAGACAGGTTTTTGCACCCACTTCCGGCATAGACTCCCATGGGAGTCTATGCCTCTTCCTGTCCCTCCGCGCTGTCTCCTGGGAAACACACAGCTCCCAGGAGATAGCGGGGACCAGTTACGATGCGCAGAGTGACTCGCGCATGCGCAGTAGGGAACCGGGAAGTGAAGCCGCACTGCTTCACTTCCTGATTCCCTCACCTAGGATGGCGGTGGCAGCTGCCGAGAACCGAACGGGTTCTCGGCGTCGCCTGCCGACATCGCTGGACCCTGGGACAGGTAAGTGTCCATTTATTAAAAGTCAGCAGCTGCAGTATTTGTAGCTGCTGGCTTTTAATATTTTATTTTTTTTTGGCGGTTTAGGTGGACTCCCTCTTTAAGTGCAGCAGAAATTGTTTTGTAACCTTGACCAGATCTGTGCCTTGCCACGATTCTGTCTCAGAGCTCTTCAGGCAGTTCCTTTGACCTCATGATTCTCATTTGCTCTGACATGCACTGTGAGCTGTAAGGTCTTATATAGACAGGTGTGTGGCTTTCATAATCAAGTCCAATCAGTATAATCAAACACAGCTGGACTCAAATGAAGGTGTAGAACCTCTCAAGGATGATCAGAAGAAATGGACAGCATTTGAGTTAAATATATGAGTGTCACAGCAAAGGGACTGAATACTTAGGACCATGTGATATTTCAGTTTTTCTTTTTTAAGAAATCTGCAAAAATGTCAACAATTCTGCGTTTTTCTGTCAATATGGGGTGCTGTGTGTACATTAATGAGGAAAAAAAAATGAACGTAAATGATTTTAGCAAATGGCTGCAATATAACAAAGAGTGAAAAATTTAAGGGGGTCTGAATACTTTCCGTCCCAACTGTATATATATAATATAATTAGAGCTGCACGATTAATCGTTAAGAATCGCTGTCGCAATTTTTTTCCCCCATTGTGATCTTGACAAAGTATTTCCCGATTCTTTCTATGCAGAGAATTCTCTCTGCTCTGCTGAAGCCGACAGCCATCAAAAGAAAGGGAAAAAAAAGGGGCAGTCTGCCAAGAATCGCAACATTCTTTAGCAGTGGAACTTAAGTATAAACATTGTAACGATTTGACTTTTAGATCAAAGGAATACACTTTGGTGTGTAAATAAGGGACGTTTAACCACTTAAACACTAAACCTTTTTCTGACATTTGTTGGTTTCAAGTTAAAATCATTTTTTTTTGCTAGAAAATTACTTAGAACTCCCAATTATTATATATATATATTTTTTAGTAGAGACCCTAGAGAATAAAATTGTGGTTGTTGCAATATTCTATGTCACACTGTATTTGCGTAGCAGTCGTTCAAATGCAATTTGAATTAAAAGCTAGTAAAGTTAGCCCAATTTTTTTGTATAATGTGAAAGATTTTACGCCGCGAGTCTCGTGAGAGAATCGTGATCTTTTTATTTTAAGCAAAAAAAATTGGGATTCTCATTTTGGCCAGAATCGTGCAGCTCATATATATATATATATATATATATATATATATATATATATATATATATATATATATATATATATATATATATATATATATATATATATATATATAGTACTTTGTATGTCTAATAAGAATATTGTTTTTATACTAATAAAATTAATTTTTCACATTTGTGCAGTTTAATCTGAAATATGATCTATTTTATTTAGGTACAATATCTGTTCTTGGGTCAGAAGATGCCACTACATGTCACATTATAGTGCTCAGGCACACAGGTATAGTACAGAGAGCAAGTAAAGAAATTTAACCCTTATGCTGCTAGAACCTTTTTGCATTGTTTGCACATACTGTATTAAAAATCATTTTAGGCCTGAAGATTACGTAAAACCCCCCAAAATATCTTTTCTGAAAGCAGACACCCTAGAGAACAAATTGGTGGTAGTTCCAATTTTTTATGTTGCACCATATTAGAGTTACGATTTATGAAACACAACATTTCTGTAAAGAATACGCTAAAGTTAAAGTGGTTGTAAACTATCAACTTGTAAAACAACCCATTCAGTTTGACATTTTTTTGATCGCAATCCCTCTGTTGTCAACTGCATAAGAGCTGGGGGAGGAGCAGCAATAGTACACTGAGCTTCCCAGTGAAAGGCTGTGCAGGAGGGGGCATGTCAGGACAAGTCTGATCATTGGAGCACAGCAGGCTAAGTTCCCAGCACAGCTAGAGAACTGACCATGGTGCGTTCTGCTCACTGTGGTCACTTTAATAGGAAAGCAGAGGGACTGACAGTAATTCCAGGGATTTCACACAAAAAAAGTAATGCAAAGAGATCAGAATACTTTTTTTTTTATACAAGTACATGGTACAGCAGGCACATATCAAGAATATGAAATGTTGGGGTAACAAACACTTTAATTTTAGGGCACATAAATGCAATAAATTACCTAATTATTTGGTAAGATATAAAAGATGAGGGTGCGCTGAGTAAATAGATACCCAACATTCCATACCTTTAAAATTGCATATATACAAAAAATTGCAGTGCTATTATGCAGCTCCCAACACACCTGACAATCAACAAATGGAGTGCAAAAGCCCTCTTTAAGGTATATAACAAGACAATCCACAGACTGTCAAGTGCAAACCTCCTCCAAAAGCAAAATCATTTCAGAAAAAAGCCACTGATAGGAATAACTATAGTGGATATAAAAAGTCTACACACCCCTGTTTAAAATGTCAGGTTTCTGTGATGTAAAAAATAAAAAATAAAGAGACAAAGATAAATAATTTTAGAACTTTTTCTACCTTTAGCCCTCATGCACACAGGCTGTTAAAAAAACGTTATAAAAACGCCAGTATCTTTGCAGTGAATTTTTTTTAACTTTTTTCAGCTTTTTTCAGCGTTTTTGCAATAGCGTTTTTTAGCGTTTTTGAGCGTTTTTCCGCGTTAGCGTTTTGAGCGTTTTTGAGCGTTTTTAAGCGTTTTTGAGCGTTTTTGAGCGTTTTTCAGTGTTAGAACGTTTTTACAGCTGAAAAACCTCTTTCAGAACGCACTGGTCCTGGGTTTTTTTTACAGCTTAAAAACGCTTATGCCACTTGCAGCTCAAAAACGCCTAGGTGGGCATGAAGCCATAGACTAACATAGACAGGCCTTTTTAAGCTGTAAAAAAAGCTCAAAAAAGCAGCTGTAAAAACGTCCATGTGCATGAGGACTTCATGTGACCTACAAACTGTACAACTCAGTTGAACAATAAACTAAAATCATTTAGGTGGAGGGAAGTAGAAATAAAAAAATATAATAATATGGTTGCGTAAGTGTGCATACCCTTAAACTAATACATTGTTGAAGCACCTTTTGATTTTATTACAGCACTCAGTATTTTTGGGTATGAGTCTATCGATATGTCACATCTTGACTTGGCAATATTTGCCAACTCTTCTTTGTAAAAACACTCCAAATCTGTCAGATTGCCAGGGCGTCTCCTGTGCACAGCACTCTTCAGATTACTCCACAGATTTTCAATCAAATTCAGGTCTGGGCTCTGGCTGGGCCATTCCAAATCTTTAATCTTTGCTCGAAGGTTTTGTGCCAGTATTGACTGGCATTTGGAACTGTTCATAATTCCCTCTACCTTGACTAAGGTCCCTGTTCCAGCTGAAGAAAAACAGCCCCAAACCATGACTCTGCCACCACCATGCTTTGCTCTGGGTATGGTGTTCTTATGGTGATGTGCAGTGATGTTTTTGCGCCAAACATATCTTTTGGAACTATGGCCAAAAAGTTCAACCTCGGTTTTATCAGATCATAACACATTTTCCCACATGCTTTTGGGAGACTTTAGATGGGTTTTTGCAAAAAATTTAGCCTGGCTTGGATGTTTTTCTTCCTATGGAAAGGCTTCCATCTTGCCACTCTACCCCATAGCCCAGACATATGAAGAATACAGCAGATTGTTGTCACATGTATCACACAGCAAGTACTTGCCAGATTTTCCTGCAGCTCCTTTAATGTTGCTGTAGGCCTCTTGGCAGCCTCCCTGACCATTTTTTTTTCTTGTCTTTTCATCAATTTTGGAGGGACGTCCAGTTCTTGGTAATGTCTCCACTTGATGACTGTCTTCACTGTGTTCATTGTATATCTAATGCCTTGGAAATTCTTTTGTACTCTTCTCCTGACTGATACCTTTTAACAATGAGATCCCTCTGATGCTTTGGAACCATGGCTTTTGCTGTAGGATGTGACTAAGAAAATGTCAGGAAAGACCTACTAGAACAGCTGAACTTTATTTGGGGTTAATCAGAGGCACTTGATGGCAGGTGTGTACTGACTCCTATTTAACATGAGTTTGAATGTGATTGCTTAATTCTCAACGCAGCTACATCCTCAGTTATAAGGGGGTGTGCACACTTATGCAACCACATTATTTTCATTTTTTATTTTCGACCCCCCCCCCCCCCCCCAAAAGATTTCAGTTTGTTTTTCAATTGAGTTGTACAGTTTATAGGTCACATTCAAGGTGGAAAAAGTTCTGAAATTATTTATCTTTGTCTCATTTTAACAGGGGTGTGTCAATTTTTTATATTCATTGTATATTCCCTTAGCAAGTTGCCATCATCCTACATGACTACGTAATGTCCCGAATAATTAAATGTAATAAAATATTTTCTTAAGAAAAGATATGATAAATCTTTACAAAAAACTATTGTGGAAGTGAGCAGCATGTAGAGAAGTAATTTACTAGCTACAAAAACATCTAATGACAGTAACAAAATGATATGCCCATTTATTACAAATTACTCTATCCAGCATTTCCAAATCAAGGGTATCATTAAGAAAAGGTGGGTTATCTTAAAATCAGACCCAATTTTGGATAATATACTTCCAGATAAACCTGGGGTTATTTTCATAAGAGCTCCGAATTTGAGGGATAAGATAGCTCTTAATATCATAGACCCAGAAATTGTCATTTTTTTTAGGGAATTAAAGGGCTTTTATCCCTGCAATAATTGTGTAATATGCAAGTTAAAGCGGAGGTCTGCCCAAAAAAAAAATAAAAGCCAGCAGCTACACATACTGCAGTTGCTGGCTTTTAATAGGACACTTACCTGTCCTGGAGTCCAGCAATGTCGGCACCGCAGTTCATGTTTCCATCAGCTGTTGGGTGCTGCTGCCGCCATTGCAGGTAAGGGAACCCGGCAGTGTAGCCTTACGGCTTCACGCCTGGAACCCCACTGTGTATGCGCGAGGCCCCGCTCCTCTCTCCTACTGGCCCGGGGACGGGGAGGAGGAGGGAGCCTCACAGTGACGTCATGGGCCACGGTGCAGACTCCCGGAAATGGGAACAGGATACCTGTCAAAGACAGGTATCCTGTTCCCCCTCCCACCGAAAGGTGTCAATTGTGGCACCGGAGGGGGAGAGGAGACAAATGAGCGGAGGTTCAACTTTTGGGTGGAACTTCGCTTTTAATCATTTATTACTTGTGAAACTAGATATGTTTGTTTACTCAAATGCGTTTGTCACAAACAATATGTGGGCCAGAGATCGAGGACTCTAAGAGATCGTTTAAGGGAACAAGTTTTTAAAAAAAAGGAAAGGTTTCAAAAAACATAGTCTTTCGGGTCCAGATGTGGGTATATCCTGGCCATTCTGTGCGGCGTGAAGTAGGCCCTATGTATAAATTTGAGCTGTATGAACCTATGTTTGGCTGCTATCATAGATGGGATGTAGGTGGAAATGCCGTTTTCCCATTCATCCTCCTCCAGATCTGGGATGTCCTCCTTCCATTTATCCATTGAACGGGTGGTTTTAACGTCGTTAGCTACTGTCAGATATAGGTACAGAGTGGAAAGGGGATTTCCCATTGTGCTCAAAGTCAACAGTCATTCAATTGAGTCTGATTCCAAAGTTAACTTGTCTGGGAATTGCGCCTTTGTTGCGTGTCTCAGTTGCCAGTATTTAAACTCAAAGGATTTGGGTAGGGAGTACTGTCGTTTCACAGGAAGGCATGATTTTGCCATTTGCTATAATATGTTTGAGGGTGGGGATCCCCCGTTTGGCCCATTGTGAGGGGTCTGTTATATCGCAAAGGTGGGGGAGGTTGGGGTTACCCCACAACGGGCTGTGTGGAGAGATGCAGTTTGGTTTAGCATATATTCCTCTGGCCTCCCTCCATGCTCTAATAGTTGTCTTTATGAGGACCATTAAGGGATGGGGGGCTTTGGGTCCCCTATACACTAGATTGGTCAAGGCCACGTACGTTCCTAGGATGGCCGCCTCAAGTCTCACCGCCGGATTCTGTCTAATCTGGGAGGATCACCAGCATACCGTGACCAAGACGGCTGCCCAGTAGTACAACAGGAAGTTTGGGAGAGCCAGACCTCTCGATAGAGGAAGATATAGTATCTGCTTTGCCACCCTTGGTGATCTCCCGGCCCAGATGAATGAGGTTAGCATTCCCTCCAGGCGTATAAAGAATGATCTGGGTATGTGGGAGGGGGTGTTACGGAAGAAATAGAGAAATTTAGGAAGAAACACTATTTTGAACAAGTTGACTCTGCCCACCGGAGTGAGCGGGAGGGTGCGCCAAGCTGTGCACTTGACTGCTAGATGGGAGAGGGGAGGTTGCACATTCTTCTCTATAAATTTGTGTGTGGTGTTGCTGATCTTAATGCCTAGATAGGTAAATTCACCCACCCACTGGAGTGGGGTTCCGGTATCCGCCCTTGGAATCGAGGGGTGTAACGGAAATAAGACCGACTTGCCCCAGTTTATGCGGATGCCAGAGAATCAGCCAAAGTCTTCAAACAGGTCTAGTGCCTTCCGCAGTGATTGTGAGGCATCCACAAGATAAAGTAGGGTGTCGTCAGCATATAGGGACACCTTTTCTTCTATTGCACTGACTACTATGCCCTTCACCCTTGCTTTAGGCCTCAGAGTGATGGCAAGAGGCTCTACCACCAGGGCAAATATTACCTACGATAGAGGGCAGCCCTGACGAGTACCCCTGCCCAGGGGAAAGGTTTCAGAAAGTGTGCCATTCGTGTGAACCCTTGCTCTTGGGTCGGCATAGAGCATCCTCAACCATATCATGAACTTTGGTCCAAATCCATACCTCAAAAAGACCCCCCACAGGTACTCCAACTCCACTGAGTCAAAGGCTATTTCGGCGTCGAGTGAAGCCACCACTCCCGCCGACTCTGGCCGTGCCCTATCCATGTGTGTGAAAAGCCTTCTGATGTTGATGTCTGTTCCCCCCGGCATGAACCCTGTTTGGTCTGGATGCACTAAAGCAGTTATGACCGTCTTGAGTCTCATGGCGAACACTTTGGCTAGGAGTTTTGCATCAACATTTATCAATGAGATAGGACAGTAGGACGAACACAGGGACAAGTCTTTGCCTGGCTTGGGGATCACAACCACTACTGCCTCACTCAGGGAATCTGGGAGCTCCTTCAACCTCTGTGCCTCGGTTAACATAGCATGTAGTTTGCCCGTCAACTCTTCTGCATATTGCTTGTAAAACTCAACTAGTATGCCGTCAGGGCCTGGGGACTTACCCGATTGGAGAGTCTTAAGAGCTTTAAAGATTTCATCCGTGGTTATGGGGGCATCAAGCAACTCACAATATTTTGCGGTCAAGACTGGGATGTCAATGGGGTCTAGGTAGGAAGTCAACCCGTCAGTGGAGTATGTAGCCTTAGAGCTGTAAAGGCTTCTGTAGAAGGAGACAAAACATTCATTTATCTCATCAGGGGCGTACAGTAGGTCCCCTTCAGGTCCTTGTATGCAAGGCACGCACATCCCCCCCTGATTGTTCCCTTGACAACCAGGCCAGCAGCTTTCCCCCTGTTCGAATATGTGTTGCGTTTGGGCAAGTAGGCGTTTCTGAGTGAGAGAGGTGCAAATACGAACAGCCTCCCCAGTCAGAGACTGAAGTACGTCATAGTCTCTAGGGTCCTTGGATCTGACAAATTGTGCTTCCTGCAGGTCAGCCTTTCTTTACTAATCAAATCAGCTCTCCTCTCCCTACGAACCCTGCCTATAATAGTCTGGTACCCCCCCTAGTGTATGCTTTGAAAGTGTCCCACACCTTTAAAGCGCTGGCTGAGCCGGGGTTGACTTCCCAGTATTCTTGCAGTGCCCCCTTGAAGTGACCATCCACCGCCTCATCCGACACCCAGAACCTAGATAGTCTCCACAAAATGTTTTCTGGGGCGGAGGAGAATTCCATCGTCAGGAGAAGCGGCGCATGATTAGATATGCCCCTGGGAAGTATCTTAATGTCTGTTGCCTTGGACAAAGCCAGGTCATCCTGATATGCTAGATCGATCCTAGAAAAGGATGTGTGAGATGCAGAGTGACAGGTGTATGCCCTGGAGTGAGGATTCCTCCAGCGCCACACATCCATCAGTCCATACAGCTCTGGCCTTTCCACTAGTCCTGAGTGGGAATGCTCACTAGTGGACAGCCTATCCATGTCCAGGTCAGGAACCATATTGATGTCTCCCAACATGGCCATGTTGTCATTGGGGAATTCTGCTATTTTTGAGGTGATCTGGTGTAGAAGAGACATTGATGCTGGAGGGGGCAAATACACTCCTGCTATAACCCACTTCATAGAATGGATCTGTGCATGGATTATTACATATCTGCCCTCCGAGTCCAATACCAGGTCTAGCAGCCTAAAGGGGAGAGACTTGTGGACCAAGATGCTAACGCCCCTTGCGAAGTTTGAGTGTTTAGAATGATAATGATATCCGATCCAGGGCTTTTTTGGGGGCCAATGTTTTACTGCCAACCAGGTGGGTTTCCTGGAGGATGCAAATGTGCGGATTGTGGGCCTTAATGTACTGGAACACCAGTGATCTCTTAACTGGGGAGTTCAGACCCCTAGTGTTCCAAGACAGTATGTTAAGGGATGTCATATTTGCGTCTTGGGAAGGTAATTATAGGGTTGGAGGGACGTTCTCCCCCTGAGATTGCCCACCTGAGGGGTCAACAAGAACAGATATACAGTACTGACATTTGTAATGCAATTTCAGAACGTTAGCAACAACATTTTTTTAAACCAAAAATTAACCATAACCCATTATCCAGCCCCACCGGGGCAACCCTCCTCCCCCCCACCCCACCCAACCCCTTAAAGCTAAGGCAGGTTTCCATCCCAACCAAAATCAGCTCGCCGACTGCAAAGGGGTGTCCTGTGCAAGAGGTGCTCCCAACCCCTTGAAAGTTCTTTGGGATCAAGGAGTGAGCCGAGCTGCTCCCTCCCAGCTGAGGCATCCGCCGGAATGTTACTAGAACTGTTGGGGACCAGAAATAAAGGGGAAAAAGTGGAAAATGTAGACGTAGAGCTGGGTATGTCCCTTCAGTGGAGTAAAAAAAAAAAGAGAAAACAACCATCGGTGAGTATGTGCAATAGTCAGGTTCCCTGGGGTCCCTATATGAGAGGGAATTGAGCATGCCACATCGGCCTTAACAGTCTCCTAGTTCACCTAGCCAGGGGTGTTAGGTGCTTCGTCTTCTCCTTGTGGCCTAGGCTCTTGGATGTGGCTCAGTGGAGGTCCTCGCCGGCGGTTAATCAATGACACATACACACATAGGTATGCTGAAAATGATTACAAGTCTTTATTTTTAGATTCGCTTTTTTATGCTGTCTTTACAAGACTCTGCCCACAATTTTGGGGCCAATCAAAATGATGATACATATTAGCATATTCGGTAATTTCCAAACATTAATACATTAATACATCTTGTGATATCAAAAACTGGTGACCCCTGTTTTTCAAGTTAATAGGTCAAAACATTCCTTACTCTCTGTCATTGTCCACAGCTTCCCTAAAAAGGCCTAATGCCCGACAAAAAGTACAGAAATAAAACCGCAAACAGATGCTTCCTCTGATGAACACAAGAAAAGAGGAAAAACGGTCAGTCTGGTATATTTTAGTAACATCACAAGACAGCCTGACTTTAATCAAAAATATACTCATATTTTTCTGATTAAACAAGCAACATCTGATTTAAAGCAAAACTCTGAACATATCATAAACAGAGTGAAAATCAACAATTAATCAATTAATCAATAATGAAATGTAATATAGAATCTCCTTACAATCCTCCCTTTGACCATTCGATATCATCGAAATGGTCATTCTACCTTTTCATCACGCCTCAAGGAGTCATATTCCTCAGCTACCTGTCCATCACGCCTTAAGGATTCATATTCCTCGGCCTCATTTCCCTGGTTCTCGTACCATACCGTGGGATCTCTGGTAATGGAAGTCAGCTTCATGGTTTCGGAAGGTGCTTTGCTACCCTTTTGGTAGAGGCATTTGAGTAACGTGAAGCATGCATACAAGAACAATATGAAAAGCAGTATGGTAAAAATTGTCATTGCAGTGTTCTTAAACCATGAAGTGAGACCTCCAAAACTGAACCCGGTAGAGAAAGGGTCCCATGTTTTCCCAATATCCCTTGCATCCTGTTGTAGCTTGTTTACCTCTTTTCTGTGTTGTGTAATGATGTCATAGTAATCAGGGATCTCGATACTGGTGTTGTGTATCCAAGTGCAGCATTCATAGTCCTCAGTAATTTCACAGAGGCCTGTGAGGGCTGCGCTCATGCTTTCTATAGCAAGGTCATGAAGCTCCAATTGTTTTCTAATAGCTCTGGTTTCTAGGTTTAATTTTGAGATGTCATCAGAGTCCTTCTCCAAGATCTCATCAATGATTGAGGTGTAGTTATTTAGTCTCTTCATCAAATCTATTCCCCAACCTGTCCAGGAAGGGAACCAAGCCCAGGTCATATCTTTCTCTAGGAATATTTCTCTCTTTCCAAGATGTTTTAGAGGGTATCTTGGGTGGGTGCTAGCTTTAAGTAGGTGTCCTTGCCCATTGTCTCCAACTACTCCCATTATAGGAACTATTTTAGCAAGGTAGCACCATCCCTGAGGTTCTTCAGGAATCCATGGGTAACAAAGCAGTTTACCACAACAGATGTACGTTGTGTTACCTAATGCCAAAGGTCGTTGACTAACAACGGTCCTTGCACCCTTTGAATGACCAGATGCCATCAGCAGAGCCAATAATTGTGCGACCATGGAGTGGGAACTGGAATTAAAAAGGTCATAGATGGTAGCATTTATCACAGGGTCTGAGGTGTGAAAAAGTGAGCTGTCGGTAAGGGAAGCCATGGAGACATTAAGTTTTGACCGTTTGCACACCTCAGCTCCCCTGGAAATGCTTCCCAGTATGAAACACCAATCTGGAGCGTGGCTCCTGCCCACAATTTGAAAACTGAGGGGCTTATTGGGACTTTTTCTTATGACATTGTCAAGAGTTATGGGGGGTGTTCCATTCAAAAAAGGAGTGATGTTTAAGGGAATGGCCATCAATGGGATTCTGGCTGTACTGGGGTGGAGTTTGCTGCATATCCAACATTTCTCAAAACCAGACTTTTGTGCATAACTGTACTTAAACCTCAACAACGACATCTTGTCAGTGAAACCTGAAGGGGGTTCAGTGGGGGACGTACTTCTTTTATATTTTATGCTAGGTGCTTTGGCTATCTGGGCCTTTCCACAAATCCCTTTTAGTAGCCCTAAACCTTCTGAATGGTACACACAATTCGCTATTAACCAAGTAGGTAGGAATACTATCAGAATCAGACATGTCCAGAGGCATAATGTTTTTCCTGACACAAAGGTGGAAATCATTTTGTCAGGTACTGTGTGCAAAGTTCTGTTACACGTTTCTTCCTGTTGGTGGAGGATTCGTCTCGTCGTCCAGAGAATTTTGTTTTATGCCTTCTTGAATGTCCTTCAACTCTGGTCGTTGTTCCTGAAGAGAGAAGTCTTGGGATGCTGGTGGAGGGTCAGGGGTCTGGGGTTGCTGTGGACACTTCTTTAACCGGCTGGCGTGGATCCAGGTGTTTCCTAGATCGGTCAGTACAGCAGTTCTGGAAACCTTCTCTATTTTCCAGGGTCCGGTGAAAATGGGTCCAACCTTCTTTTTGTGTGCCAGTTGTTTCACCAATACTTTGTCTCCTGGGATGAAGGGATGAGTAGGTTCTGTTGAAAGAGGAGAAAAGGTGACAGAGACTTGTTCGTTCATATCTTGTAGCATACTTACCAGATTTTTCACGTACATTTCCTGTTGAGAATAGATGTTAATGTCAGTGTTTTGATCTAAGAGGGGCAGCTCTATGTTTGCAGGAACTCCCATCAAAATCTCAAAGGGCGAGAGTTTTGTTCTAGCATGTGGTGTTGTCCTGATCTGGAATAGGACAGAAGGAAGGTAATCCAACCATCCTTTCATGGTGCCCCCCGTGGCCTTTTTTAACTTGTCCTTGATGTTCCTATTCATTCTTTCCACTACTCCTGCACTTTGTGGGTGGTAAGGGATGTGCAGTTTCCACTGTAAGCCTAGTAGCTTAGCTAAAGTCTGTGTAACAGAGGAGCTGAAGGCAGGCCCTCTGTCTGACCATATGGCCGTTGGTATTCCGAACCTACAAACCCAATGGTTCAGTAGGCACTTGGCAGCGATTTTAGCAGTCTCACCTGTACAAGGAATTCCTTCAACCCAGCCCGACCATTTGCATACGATTACGCAAAGGCATTTCAAATTACCTCTTTGTTTGGGCATGTGTGTGAAGTCTATTTGCAAATCTGTTAGGGGACCCAGGGGTGAGGGCAGGTGGCCATGTAATCCATGATTTTTCCCTTGGACATTGTTTTGTGCACAGGTTAGACAACTGCTGGTGAGGAGTTTTGCCTGTTTACTTAAGTTGTTTGTGCAGAAAGACTTTGTGTATATGTTTGTTAGGGCGGTGGTACCTATATGTCCTGGACCATGGAGATAGGAAAGTATGAGAACACTGCTTGATTCTGGTATTCCCAATATCTTCCCCTCTTTTGACCAAAGACCTTCTTGGTCCTTGGTCAAGCCATCCTTGACCCAAAAAGAAACATCCTCCTCTGTAGCTAATCCCTGTATTTGTGCCACAACGGTTTTAAAGTTGGGGGATGTAAAATGTTCTTTGAAGAACATTGTTGTGGGGGCTGGCTGACCAATGTACAGGGCAGCGGCTTTTTTTGCTTCTCTGTCTGCCAGAGCGTTTCCTTTGGAAACTCTGCTGTTATCTGATGAATGTGCTTTCACTTTGACGACCGCTATCCTCTTTGGGAGAAGAATCGCTTGCAGGAGTGCTTTAATTTGCGTAGAGTTGGCGATTGGCTTGTTGTCAGCGGTTTTAAATCCTCTATTCGCCCAGATTACGCCATAGTCATGCGCTACACCAAAAGAGTACCTACTATCTGTGTAGATGTTTACCTCCTCATCAGAGAAAAGTATGCAAGCTCTCGTGAGTGCCTCCAATTCTGCTACCTGTGCAGAGGAGGGTGGTAAGGCTTTTGCTTCCAACACCACATCAGGTAGTTGGACAATGGCATACCCTGTCAGGAATGTTGCATCAGAGGGGCGAGTACAACTGCCATCTATGAAGACGTCCTGTACTCCTGGTAAGGGAATGTCAGTGAGATCTGGGCGAGGGCTGGTTATTGCTGCAACCTGTTCAACACAATTGTGCTTCTGATCAGGGTCTCGTGGCAGCTTGAGCAAAGAATGTAAAAGACGGACAGTGGGATTACTTGGTGGTGCGTGTTTGAGGGTGAGGTTATCAGTATTCAGAAGTGTGATCTCATACCCACTAAGCCTTTGTGCTGTCATATGCTGTGTGTTCATGTTTTGCAGAAGGTGAGTTACTGAATGAGTTGTGTAGAGAGTCAGTTCATGGCCTAATACTGATTTGTTAGCCTCCTGAACTGCCATAGCACAAGCAGCAAGGTTTTGTAGACAGGATGGCATCCCCTGTACTTGGGTAGGCAACTTTTTTGAGAGATAGGAGACTGGTCGGTACCCGGTTCCATGTTGCTGTGTCAAAACCGCAGCAAAAGAATTTCCTGATACCACACAGTATAATTGAAAGGGTTTGCCATATTCTATCAATCCCAGGGCGGGGGCCTGAGTCAGACTTTTTAACAAGGCCTGAAATGCACAGAGCCTCTCTGTTGTCCAATCTACTGTCTTTGGGGCGGTGGACAAGGTAGCCTCCCTCAGAATGCCATCATAATATGAACAATCTGGGATCCATTGGCGGCAATATACAATTGCACCCAAGAATGAGAGCAAAGTTGCTTTGTCTCTTGGAGGACTGAGAGCCTGCAGGGCTGCGGCACGTTTGGGGGATACCAGCCTGGTTCCCTCCTTCAGAATGCATCCCAGGTATTCTACCTGACTTTGACACCATTGTATCTTCCTTTTCGATGCTAGGTGGCCAGACCTGGCCAGGTGATGTAACAGAGATGTGGAATCGACCGCACAATCTTCAGCAGATCGACTGCACAGGAGCAAGTCGTCCACATACTGTATTAGCACCGACCCGCGCTCAGCAGTCCATGACTTAATTGTCTCATTAAGGACCATGGAGAAGGCTGCGGGACTGTCCACATACCCCTGAGGTAATCTTGACCAGGTCAACTGCTTTTTCCCCCCCCATGAGAATGAGAACATGGGCGATACCCCATCATCGATCGGGATGCTAAAATACGCGTTCGCCAGGTCTACTACTGTGTAGCAAAGGGAATCAGCAGGTATTTTCAAAAAGATGAAAGAAATATCTGCCACCAAAGGTGGCAGAGGTATAACCTGCTTGTTCACGGCCCTTAGGTCCTGTACAAGCCTCCATTCCCCATTTGCCTTTTTCACAGGGTAGATTGGTGTATTCCAGGGGCTTATGATGTGTTTCAGAATCCCTTTTGCTATGTAATCATTGATTAATGGTGTGATGCCTTCAATTTTTTCAAGTGGCAGGGGGTATTGCTTGTGATATTGTACTACAGCGTCTGGACGCATTTGTGGTGTGTAGGGTGTACAGTTGATAAAACCCACACTCCCTTTGTTGTCTGCCCATATAGCATGTGTTTCTAGAGTGGGTGGCAATGATGCAAAAAGTCCCCTGAAAGTGTGTCTCTTTGGGGCATGTAAATCACAGAACGGTGAGTTGGCAGTGAGGGAGCCCCCTCTGTCAAATTTAATGGTGATATTTAGTTTTGAGAGTAGGTCCCTCCCCATTAAAGATACTGGGCAATCCACAAGGACAGCAAAACTCTGAGTGCACAGTTCCTGCCCTTCTGGAGTAGCCACGGGCAATGGTGGAGTGATGGGGTGGGTAACTGATGTCCCATTTATACCAATAGAGTTTCCCTCAGTGCAGTGCGGTGTGTCATATATGGCATCATTCAGACTACTGAATGTAGCCCCTGAATCCAGAAGTAGACATATCAGGTGATTGTCTACCCGCAATAGTACCTGTGGAAGACTTTTCCACGATGGATTATAACACACAAGGCTGAGGGACGGGACATACTCTTGGCATCCCTATTGTGGTGTCCGCCGAGCGGATGGCCACTGCATCGGAATGCGTGGGGGTGGTCTGTGAGGTTGAGGCTGATATTGGGGTTGTGGTGGGGGTGGTTGGGGTTGTGGTAGGGGTGGTTGGGGTTGTGGTGGGTGAGGATATCTGATATCCTGAAGGCGACGGGGGCCGGTGTTAAGATTCCTACCCCTTCCTCTCTGGGCGTTTGTTCTAATTCTGTAGGGACATTGGGACTTCCAGTGCCCCAGTTCCCCACAGTTAAAGCACCCCTGGTCTGGTGGGTAAACCTGGTCTGGGGGATAAGATTGCATTGGTGGATAAGGTTGCATTGTCATTATGTGGGTGGGCGGGGTCCCACCAGTTGGCAGAGTCTGGGTTGGTGTTAGGGAGGGAAAAATGCCACCCTTCTGTTCAAATACCCCTGATGTTTCTCGTGACCTAGCATCTTTCATAAATTCATCTGGGGGTTGTTCTGCCCATTTTGGATTAGTGAATTTAAGCAACTGTGTCACCTTCGTATCGCCACCAGCCATAATGGTGGTGGTGAACAATTGGGGGTTGGCGTTATCTACTGCTTTCCACAGACTATATACCCGGGTACAAAATTCATAGAACTTTTCCTTCGGTCCCTGTTTTGCTAGGACAAGTTCCTGAAGTGCAGATGAACCCTTGTATATAGCAGACCAATGATTCCCCATACCTTTCCAAAAAGACACCCAATCTTTATTTTCTTCTATGTGGGCTGTCCATAAGGCCTCTACGGGATGCCCCTCTGGGCTGTCAGGGTCAACTATACTAAGAATCCCTGCTATATCTTCCTTATCCAGGCTTGTCCCTGCACTGTATTTTGCAAGGAAAGCACCAGCCTCCCTAGGGCTTTTCTTTGGGCTGGGGCATAACTCCTTTATTTTTGACAGTGTGCCTAGGGGTAGGGGAATATGGACTTCCGTCCCCCCTATATGCATGAGTGGTGCTTTAAAGGTGGCACCTAGAGTTTCCTGTTCCACCTCCATTTCTCTTTCCTCAGTAGAGGATTCACCCTGCTCCCTTTCCTCCTGTGGGGGTTTCTGGCTTCTGAGTGTGGTGGATGGCTGTGAAATTATCTTTTCTTCAGCTTCCTTAATCCTCCTCGCCTTTTTCTCTAGTTTCCTCTCGTACGCCTCTAAATCTTCCCTTTTCCTCTGTATCCTTTCTTCCTCTTCCTGCTGTCTCTTATTAAATTCTTTCTGTTTCTCCTCCCATTCCTTTTCCCTGGGGCTTAACTTCCTGACTCCTTCCTCTTCTCCCTTTTCCAGGGACATTCCATCCCTTTCTTCCTTAGCTATCACAGAATACTCTCTCATCTCACCATCCCTCTTATCTAGCTCTCTTTTGTAACGTTCTAACTCTTTCTCCCTCTCCTTGAGCTCTTTTAACTTCTCTTCTAATTCCCTTTCCTTCGGATCTAACTTCCTAATTCTCTCTTCTTCTCTCCTACGTATACCTTCTGTCCGGACTTCCTCTTTCCTGTTTCTACTTTCGTTTTCCCATCGTGTAACCTGCGCCTGATCAGCTGCACTATATACCATGGTAGCTAATACTGCTGGATCCAAAGATGGGTACAGCTGAAGACATGGACCCAATGTTCCATCCTCCTGTTTAACCATCACATA
Source organism: Lithobates clamitans (assembly GCA_037952925.1). Classification (NCBI taxonomy): domain Eukaryota; kingdom Metazoa; phylum Chordata; class Amphibia; order Anura; family Ranidae; genus Lithobates; species Lithobates clamitans. The sequence goes on along the minus strand of JBBGZY010000253.1, from coordinate 4,650,778 downwards.
AGGGGGGGGTGCTTCGGGTTGCTGAGAAAGGGTGGGTGAATTTACAGGTTTTGGTGTGGGGGCTTTAGTTACATACTCTGTTTTATATTTGGCTAGGCATTTATTCCATATTTTGTAACAATTTTTCATATACTGGATGTCTTCCCATTTCCCAGGTGGGTAGGAGTGCTTGTGTACCTGACACACCTTGCTCACTTCCTTCCACTCATCCTCAGAACAGGGTCCCACTGGCCCTGGGTCATGTATCCCCAGCTGTTTGCACCTGTCTCTGACCTGTGTCCAAAACGGTTCTACCTGTGATCCTGGCAGTGTGTTTTTAACATACTCATAGGGAGATGGATTGGCCATGGTCTGGGTTGCCGCAGAATTCCCCATCTAACAACCTTGGAAGGGTATGACTAGTACAGGGACAGAGATGAAAGCAACCTGTTTGTGCTATAATCTGTTCCCTGACTTGGGAGTAAGTCCCTTGGTCTCTTATGGCACTGGGGCTGAAATAGCTATGAAGATTAACTCTTAGTACCCGGCGTACAGTGCCCCTCCTTGTGGTGGGATAGACCCCCCTTGCACCAAGCCGGTATGAAAATCCGGTTGGTCTGGTAGTGAGCAGGATCCACGTCCTGTCGACACTAAGGAACAGTAGACCAAAGGTGCAACGTGGGCAGGCGGGCGCTATCTCACTACAGTCAGGTTCCTGTCCTAGGTTGTTCATTTAGTACATATATGTGTAATACAATATCAACAAAATCCCTCTAAATCAATACAGTACTTTACATTCAGTTGTCATACACATATATTATACACTTATCTCTAATTCTCTAATACTCTATACACTCTAAATACTTACGGTGTTACCTAGAAGCAAAACAAGCAAGAAAACAAGCAAAATCTTATATATACAGTGGCAAGATAAAGTTACATTATATGAACATGTTATAATAAGTATAATAAGTGCACTTTTCAATATTTTCCCCAAAAATTGGGCGTCCACTAAGCCACTCCTTATACTACGGGCGTATTCTATACTTCCCGAGTTTTAAACACACATATATATATCTACTCAATCCAGTCAGACCAACCTAGTCAGACTACTCAAAAAACCAAAAAAAAACCTCTGCGAGCCCTTCTAACCCTCCAAGGGGCTACAGCCCGTTGCGAAGGCACAGTTTATGTAAGTGGGTGGACATACAAGGCTATTTGAACAAGGCAAGCATCAATACCAGTTACCAAAAAATAGGCAAAAAGGTATAAAAAATGTCTTACCTGTTCAAAACACCCCACCACTTCCTGGTACCAAAAACTGTTAGGTGCTTCGTCTTCTCCTTGTGGCCTAGGCTCTTGGATGTGGCTCAGTGGAGGTCCTCGCCGGCGGTTAATCAATGACACATACACACATAGGTATGCTGAAAATGATTACAAGTCTTTATTTTTAGATTCGCTTTTTTATGCTGTCTTTACAAGACTCTGCCCACAATTTTGGGGCCAATCAAAATGATGATACATATTAGCATATTCGGTAATTTCCAAACATTAATACATTAATACATCTTGTGATATCAAAAACTGGTGACCCCTGTTTTTCAAGTTAATAGGTCAAAACATTCCTTACTCTCTGTCATTGTCCACAGCTTCCCTAAAAAGGCCTAATGCCCGACAAAAAGTACAGAAATAAAACCGCAAACAGATGCTTCCTCTGATGAACACAAGAAAAGAGGAAAAACGGTCAGTCTGGTATATTTTAGTAACATCACAAGACAGCCTGACTTTAATCAAAAATATACTCATATTTTTCTGATTAAACAAGCAACATCTGATTTAAAGCAAAACTCTGAACATATCATAAACAGAGTGAAAATCAACAATTAATCAATTAATCAATAATGAAATGTAATATAGAATCTCCTTACAAGGGGTACCATCTTAATATCCCCCCATCTTGGGGGTGTTCCTGGGCCTCCTGTGCAGGCAGCCTTTGTGTAAACGGGCACAACAGGTGCAACTTAAGCTGCCTTGCAGCAGGGATTGAAATGGGTGATGTAGTGTTCACAACAGCAAACTTGATCCAAGGGCCAGTGTATGTTAATCGTTGTCAGTGGGTACTCACATATCAAGCTCTCGGTTGTCGATCATGGGGCTGCGAGTCCAGCCAGGCGGAGGCCTCTCTGGGGGATGTGAAGAAGTGAGTTGTCTCTCCATCCTGGACCCTCAAGCGGGCTGGAAATAGAACACTATATCGAATGTTGCACACCCTCATCGCTGCCTTCACATGGTCGAATGATTTCCTGAGTTTCTGTGTTTCTACTGAATAGTCAGGGAAAATAATTTGTTCTGATGCCTCAGTTCCCCCACAATTCTGGATGCACGAAGGATCTCATCTCTGTTCCGGAAATTGAGGAGTCTTAAAATGAATGTTCGGGAGTGGGGCACCCGGGGGACCAGGTTTGGGTGGGATCCTGTGCGCCCTCTCCACTGCATAGTGAGGGGATAGGCGGGCATCAGGTAGAAGGTTGCGTAGCATGTCTTCCACATAACATGTGGGATTATTGCCCTCTGCACCCTCTGCCAGGCCAACTATATGCAGGTTGTTGTGTCTATTTCTGTTCTCGGCATCTTCTGCTATATAACCTTAGTTTGAAGTGAGTGAAGTGCCGCACTTTGTTCTGCCACCATATCCTCTGTGTTGCTGACCCTCTGCTCCATTTCTGCCACCCTGGACCTGAGCTTATCAATGTACTGTCTTAAAAGGCCCAGATCCATTTGTACAGCCTCTATCTTTGCAGTGGGTGTGGATTGACATGTGGTTATGGCCGCCATGACCTCTGCTAACCAGGGGGGGTCTTGCTTCCTTAGCTTCCATGGGGCCTGTCTGTGATGCCCTGTGCGTACTACGAGTGGCCCGAGGGCATTGTTGGAGTGTCTGGTAATGGAAGGGGGGTCTCTAGGGGGGGAGGGAATTTATATTTTTTCCCCTTACCGGCCATTGCACCTGATTGGCGGTGCCTCATTCAGGTTCTCTCTGAGCATGGAGGAGGTTGGAGGCCTTGTGTGCCCCACGAACCGTGTGTTTTGTCCCATGGGGGGGCCGGAGCAGGAGGGGAAGAGGTAGCTGGTGGCTACTGGGGGCTAGAATGAAGCCCGCTGGTGGTTCCCCGGCCTTCTGCTTCTGGGGCTCTCTCCACCGGTAGTCAGGCAGGCACCATGGCTCCGCTGGAGGCCTCGTGCATGCCGGCTCCATGCGTCCTGTGGGGGAGGAGCGGGCGGAGAAGAGGTGGCCGGCAGGGGCCAGGACGAGGCCCGCTGGGTGGTTTCCCAGGCCGTCAGCGTCCGGGGGTTCCCTTTACAGAGGGTCAGGTCAGAGCGGTGGCGCCGCCGGAGGCCTTGTGTGCACCAGCTCTGCGCGCCTCGTGGGGGGACAGAATGGGAGGAGAAGGGGGGATAACTGCCGCTGTGGAGAGATCTGTAGTCCATCGACTGGTTCCCCTGACTGGCTGTGCTATGGGTTACCTCAGCCTGTGGTCCGTCAGGGGTTTTGATACCGATGATTCGGATGGCTGCTGAGATTCCGGCGGAGCTCTGAAGGAAGCGTCCACGCACAGCGCCATCTTGGACACGCCCCCAAAGTGACACTTTTTAAACCATTTTTATTAGGTGTTTGGAGGGACAGGCCATTGTGCCTGCCAATTTACTAGTTTAATTTTTGTACTCAATAAAGTTTCCACTATTTAACATAATACTGTTGTCAGTTCTCCATATGCAACTTCTGTTTTGTGTGGTGGCTCATCTGGCACCCTTGTTTCCCCTTTGCACCCTATTTTTGTTTATATAACTTAGCCATGGGGTCATGTGACAATACCGGAACCCAGATACCAAAATGTCCCATCATAACCATGTAGCTTGCCTAGTTTCCAGGACTTGCTCTGCACATCAAAAGCCACCTAGGTCTCTCTGAGGCACTGGTTACCTGACCCGGGTCCCCTAGTACACCTAGAGCTGTGGCAATTGCATCCAGATCATGGCAAGGCACATATTGTACTCTGCCATTCCCCGTGAGCTTACCTCAACCAGGGCCATGAAGGCAAATGCAGCTACCAGTTACCAAGGGTATGTCTGGACCACCAGGCTTTGACGCCATAGGAGCAACACACTGCCAGAGGGACTCAACTGAGGCAACCATTGAACGAATCTTAGGCAAAGCAGGTAACCCATATAAGGCACATGAGGGCTCAGACCCATTAGCAGGTGAACATTTAGCCTTTGCCCGACAATCCAACTGAGCAGCTGGCATAGAGTCAGTAGAACCCAGCTGGGTGGTAGGGAGAAGATAATTGAGATCATCAAAGGTAGGCTTGTCATTGGGCAGCAGAGGCAGTGTCACGTACCTTACAGCGGAGCCCGAAATGATGAGGGTGGCCTTTTGCACGGTTCCGGTCCAAGCACCCCTGGTGGTGGGTACAGGGAGTGCGAGGGCAACGAAAGGGTGCAGGTGCCTGCAGGCAGGAGGCTGGAACTTGGAGATATAGGAACCTCTGCTGAGGAGATGTGGAAACTGATCACCAAACTTGTTCAGCGGGAGCCAGATCAGGATCAACTGCAGAATCAGGAACAGGCAGGAGTCGGCAACAGGCTGGCAGCGGGGTATCAAGTCAGAAGGCAAAACCGTAGTCAGGAACAGGCAGGGTTTGGCAACAGAAGGGCAGCAGGGTACAGAATCAGGAAGCAGAGCCGTAATCATAAGTTCAAGCCAAGGTCAGTATTGCAAGTAGAGGCAGGTTCAGCAGGCAGGGGAGATCCAAGGGAATGGTCAGAAGATAGCCGGGTTTTCAGGAACAAGGTCAATCAGGCAGAATAACAACAGGAACACAGGAACAAGCTGAAGACAATCCAGCACTGATGCTAGGCAGACTCTCTCTTTATATAGGGTGCTGTGTGCCAGGATTGGCGCCAGCGTACGTGCGTACGCGCATGCGCATTAGCAACCTAGCACATTGGCACATGCGCGTTGGCACATTGGCGCATGTGCGTTAGCATATTAGCGCTTTGGCACTCGCGGACGCGCGTTAGCGCGTGTGCGCATTCGCATAGAGGTGCCATTGTGCATGCTCACCCTGGATCTCATTTGCCTCTGGCTATGGTTCCGTGCATGCACCTTTGCATTAGCAGAATGAGGATTAGCAGCTGCTGCATGGAGACGGGTGCTTGCTGTGTGAGTTCTCTGACATTGCCCCCTCCTTAGGGGCAGCCTCCGGATGCCCATTTGAGCCATCTTTTCTGGGTGGGAACGATGAAAGGCCTGTATCAGTCTCTGAGCATGGAGATTGGTCTCAGGTTCCCAGGAATTTTCCTCCGGGCCAAAACCTTTCCACTTGATCAGGTATTGGTTCTGCCCCTGTCGTTTCCTACAATCCAAGATGGCTTCAATCTCAAACTCTTCTTCTCCATCCACCATTATAGCTTCTGGGGGTCCCACTTCACGATCCGGAAAGGGATTCGCTACGTCAGGCTTCAGTAGCGAAGCATGAAACACAGGGTGGATCCTAAATGAGTCTGGAAGCTCGAGTTCAAATGGTACCGGATTAATCTTCCTCTTAACTGGGAAGGGTCCCAAGTATCTGGGTCCCAGTTTCCTGGAAGGGCATGCCAGTTTCAGGTTTGCTGTTAAAAGCCACACACGGTCACCAGTTTTCAGGTCCAGTTCCCCCCTTCTTCTTTTATCAAAGAATCTTTTACTATTTTCCTGTGCCTTGGAGATGGTTTCTCTCAACACCTGGTTGTTGGTAACAAGGAAGTTCAGTCTATCCTGGACAGCTGGCAAAGGAGAGTCCGGCACTAGTGTTGGCAAAAAAGAGGGGTGGAACCCATAATTGGAAAAGAAGGGTGACTGGTCTGTGGTAGAGTGGGTGGAATTATTGAATGCAAATTCTGCCAGGGGCAGTAGTGAGGCCCAATCTTCCTGGGTGAAGGAGGAAAAACAACGTAGATATTGCTCCAACGTTTGGTTGGTACGTTCAGTCTGCCCATTCGTCTGGGGGTGGTAGGCTGAGGAGAAACTGAGTTTGATACCCAGGGCTTCACACAATGCTTTCCAAAACTTTGACGTGAACTGTACCCCACGATCAGAAACAATGTCACCAGGAATTCCGTGAAGCCTAACAATTTCTTTAATGAACACCCCCGCCGTCTCTGTTGCTGATGGAGTCCCCTTCATGGGGATAAAATGTGCCATCTTAGAAAGACGATCAACCACCACAAAGATGGACGAAAATCCTTCAGAAGGAGGAAGCTCAACAATGAAATCCATTGCGATATTATCCCATGGTCTTTCTGGAATGGGCAGCGGTCTTAGTAATCCCCAAGCCTTGTTTTTACTGTTTTTATTCTTGAGGCAGGTTAAACAAGAACTAACGTAATCCCTGCAATCCTTTGCTAGATTGGGCCACCAGAAATGTCTTTGAACTAAGTCCATAGTCTTGTGTCCCCCGAAATGACCCGCCAAAGGATAGTCATGGCAGGCCTGTAGGATGGTAGTGCGCAGGTCCTGTGGTACAAATATTTTATTTCCCTGCCAGTAAAGCCCATCTCTTTCTTGCAGGTTCCTGCCTGGAGGTAAGGAGGTTCTCAGGGATGCCTGTCGGATCTGCGATACAAAATCGTATTGGGTTAACAGAAAATTTCCAGCTTGCAGGATAGTATCTGGAGCTGATGAAACTTCGGTCTCTGTGAACATGCGGGATAACGCATCGGGTTTGACATTTTTGGACCCTGGCCGGTAAGTGATATGGAAGTTAAAGCGTGAAAAAAAAAGAGCCCATCTCGCTTGTCTGGGTCTGAGGCGTTTGGCAGTTCTGAGATATTCTAAATTTTTATGATCCGTGAAGATCAATATTGGGTGTGCTGCTCCCTCCAAGAGGTACCGCCACTCCTCCAAGGCTGATTTTATTGCCAACAGTTCTCGGTCCCCCACATCATAATTTCTCTCCGATAACCCTAGTTTTTTGGAGAAGAAAGCCACGGGATGCATTAAAGACTTAGGTCCTTGACGCTGGGACAGGATGGCCCCTACAGCACTCTCCGAAGCATCCACTTCCAGGATGTATGGCAAAGCAGGATCAGGATGCTTTAATACTGGAGCGGAGGTAAATAGTCCTTTTAGCTTGTCGAAAGCAGCTTGAGCTGCCTCAGTCCATTGGAAACGGTTTTGTTTCTTTGTGAGTTGTGTAATAGGTGCTATGATACCAGAAAAATTTTTGATAAATTTTCTGTAGAAATTGGAAAACCCGATAAAACGCTGTACCCCTTTCTTGTCGGTTGGAGGTGGCCAGGACATTATAGCTGAGACTTTCTGAGGGTCCATTGCCACACCCCCAGTTGATATTACCAAGCCGAGAAAATGAATGGTCTGACGTTCAAATTCACATTTCTCGGCTTTAGCGTACAATCCGTTCTGTCTCAGTCTGTGGAGAACTTGCTTCACATGGCTACGGTGTAATTCTAGAGAAATTGAAAATATCAGAATATCATCCAGATAAACAATCATAAATAAGTCTAGGAAGTCCCTGAAGATATTATTAACAAAATGCTGAAAAGTGGCTGGTGCGTTACAAAGTCCGAATGGCATGACAAGATATTCGAAGTGACCAAAACGTGTCCGAAAAGCCGTCTTCCATTCATCCCCCTCACGGATTCTGATTAAGTTGTAGGCACCTCGTAAGTCTAGTTTTGTAAATATTTTTGCAGAACGGAGTCTCTGAAAAAGCTCTGGGATCAGAGGAAGAGGATAGCGATTTTTGACTGTTATTCTATTCAATTCCCTGTAGTCTACACATGGGCGAAGGGAACGATCTTTTTTCTCAACGAAAAATATTCCTGCTCCAGCTGGAGAAGAGCAGTGTCGGATGAACCCTTTCCTAAGATTCTCGTTGATGTATTCTTTAAGGACCAGGAGCTCAGGCTCTGAAAGGGGGAAGATCCTTCCAAAAGGGATTTCTGCCCCAGGCAACAGTTCGATTGGGCAATCATAAACCCGGTGTGGGGGAAGGGTATCTGTCCTCTGTTTGTCGAACACATCCAGGAAGTCATGGTATACAGATGGGACGAGTTTCCGGGTTTCAGATACGGATTTCAAGCAGCCGATGACTGGAACTACATGGTGGGAGGACTTGAGACAGTTCTGGAGGCAGTAGGAGGACTGGAAAATCACCTGGCCGGTAATCCAATTAATTTGGGGGTTATGGGCTTGCAGCCAGGGCATTCCCAGAATGATCGGGAATAATGGGGAGGAGATGACATCAAGGCATAACAGTTCTTGGTGATCTGGCAAAATGTCCGCGGACAAAGGTTGAGTTTCATGGGTAATAGGTCCTGATTTGATGCCTGACCCATCAGCTAGCTGTATGGAGAGTCGCTGTTGTTTGGGTCGCAGAGGAATGTTGTGCTGCTGGACGAAGGCATGGTCGATGAAGCAGCTGCAGGCGCCTGAGTCAATTATAGCCTGGACCCGGAGTGCCCCTTCTGGAAGCTGTAGTGAGACAGGAACAGCAATGTGAGCAGATCTGGTCAAAGTCAGTACACAAGAATCATAAGGAGGGGAGTCACACTTACGGGTTTTGTTGGGGCACATGCTTGCATAGTGGCCAGCTCCCCCACAATACAGACAGAGGTTATTCTGACGACGACGCTGCTTCTCCTCTGGTGACAGCGGTGAGCGAAGCAGGCCTATCTGCATTGGCTCTGGGGCTTCAGTAGTGGCAGTGGGTAGTGAGGAAGCAGGAACAGATGAACTGCTAGGTACTTTGGGTAACATCCATATGGGACGAAATTGGCTGGTCCTCTCAGATCTTCGTTCCCTTAAGCGACGATCGATCTGGATGGATAATTGGATCAAATCTTCCAAAGTACTGGGGACCCCAACTCGAGCCAGCTCATCCTTAAGTGCTTCAGAGAGTCCTAGACGGAACTGGTAGCGGAGAGCGGCATCATTCCATTGTGTATCAGAACTCCACCGCTTAAAGTCAGTTACATAGTCCTCTACCGGCCTGCGCCCCTGCTGGAGGGCGTGAAGGCTGGCTTCCGCTGTTGTGGTACGCTGGGGGTCATCATACAACTTAGCCATTTCATCCAGGAAAGAGTCCATGGAATTCAAAACAGGGCTGGCTTGTTCCATCAAACGGTGAGCCCATGTTTGGGGTTCACCCTGGAGTAGTGAGACGATGAACCCTACTTTAGTGCTTTCCAAAGAGAAGGTGCATGGTTGTAGCAGGAAGTATAACTGGCACGCATTCTTGAAAGCGCGGAACTTGCTGCGATCTCCCGAGAATCTCTCAGGAGTAGGGACTCGAGGTTCTGGAGGTGGCACCACTACTGTGGGGACCGATGCTGATGTTGCAGGAGCAGAGGGTGGAGGTGCTGTGGCTGTCAGATGTGCTGAGGTGCCTGGAGATAGCGACTCACTCTTTGTTCAAGCTGACGATAGCCATCTTGTAGGCCCTGGACTGCCTGGGTAAGGGCTGCAATCTGTTGGCACAGTGCTTCCATGGGTGAGGCCCCCCTTTCGGGCTCCATGTGGCTGGATTGTACTGTCACGTACCTTACAGCGGAGCCCGAAATGATGAGGGTGGCCTTTTGCACGGTTCCGGTCCAAGCACCCCTGGTGGTGGGTACAGGGAGTGCGAGGGCAACGAAAGGGTGCAGGTGCCTGCAGGCAGGAGGCTGGAACTTGGAGATATAGGAACCTCTGCTGAGGAGATGTGGAAACTGATCACCAAACTTGTTCAGCGGGAGCCAGATCAGGATCAACTGCAGAATCAGGAACAGGCAGGAGTCGGCAACAGGCTGGCAGCGGGGTACCAAGTCAGAAGGCAAAACCGTAGTCAGGAACAGGCAGGGTTTGGCAACAGACGGGCAGCAGGGTACAGAATCAGGAAGCAGAGTCGTAATCATAAGTTCAAGCCAAGGTCAGTATTGCAAGTAGAGGCAGGTTCAGCAGGCAGGGGAGATCCAAGAGAATGGTCAGAAGATAGCCGGGTTTTCAGGAACAAGGTCAATCAGGCAGAATAACAACAGGAACACAGGAACAAGCTGAAGACAATCCAGCACTGATGCTAGGCAGACTCTCTGTTTATATAGGGTGCTGTGTGCCAGGATTGGCGCCAGCGTACGTGCGTACGCGCATGCGCATTAGCAACCTAGCACATTGGCACATGCGCGTTAGCACATTAGCACTTTGGCACATTGGCACATGTGCGTTAGCATATTAGCGCTTTGGCACTCGCGGACGCGCGTTAGCGCGTGTGCGCATTCGCATAGAGGTGCCATTGTGCATGCTCACCCTGGATCTCATTTGCCTCTGGCTATGGTTCCGTGCATGCACCTTTGCATTAGCAGAATGAGGATTAGCAGCTGCTGCATGGAGACGGGTGCTTGCTGTGTGAGTTCTCTGACAGGCAGGCAGGTTGTTGGGCACAGGACATCCAGAGGCAGGCTGGGAATCGGGCACCGGATCATCAGGCTAGGCGTTAGGAACAGGATCATCAGGCTGTGCGTCAGGGACCGGATCATCAGGCTGGACATGAGGGACTGGACCATCAGCCTGGGCATGATGGACCGGATCATTAGGCTGGGCATGAGGGACCGGATCATTAGGCTGGGCATCAGGGTACGGATCATCAGGCTGGGCATCAGGGTACGGATCATCAGGCTGGGCATCAGGGTACGGATCATCAGGCTGGGCATCAGGGTACGGATCATCAGGCTGGGCATCAGGGTATGGATCATCAGGCTGGGCATCAGGGTACGGATCATCAGGCTGGGCATCAGGGTACGGATCATCAGGCTGGGCATCAGGGTACGGATCATCATGCTGGGCATCAGGGTATGGATCATCAGGCTCGGCATCAGGGACCGGATCATCAGGCTGGGCAGAGGGCACTGGATCATCAGGCTGGGTGGTGGGCACCGAATCAGGCTGAGCGGCGGGCACCGGATCATCAGGCTGGACGGCTGGCATCGGATGATCAGGCTGGGCGGCGGGCACTGGATCATCAGGCTGGACAGCGAGCACCGAATCATCAGTCTGGGCAGCGGGCAGAGACACATCAGGCTGGGCAGCAGGCAGAGGCACGTCAGGCTGGGCAGCAGGCAGAGGCACATCAGGCTGGGCAGCAGACAGGCACGTCAGGCTGAGCAGTGGGCAGAGAACCATCAAGGTCAGTCAGGTGATTGGGTTTGAGACCGTGAGAGGCCGGCCTAACCCCATTGGCAATAATATAGGCAGGCTTGAGCAGATTGGCTGGTGTGGAGGTAGACTGGAGCAGATCGGCTGGCGTGGAAGCAGACTGGAGCAGATCGGCTGGCGTAAAAGCAGACTAGAGCAGATCGGCTGGCGTGAAAGCAGACTGGAGCAGGTAGGCTGGCGTGGAGGCAGACTGAAGCAGATCAGCTGGTGTGGAGGCAGACTGGAGCAGGTCGACTGGCGTGGAGGCAGACTGGAGCAGGTCAGCTGGCATGGAGGCAGACTGGAGCAGGTCGACTGGCGTGGAGGCAGACTGGAGCAGGTCGACTGGCGTGGAGGCAGACTGGAGCAGGTCGACTGGCGTGGAGGCAGACTGGAGCAGGTCGGCTGGCGTGGAGGCAGACTGGAGCAGGTCGGCTGGCGTGAAGGAAATGGTAAGTGGAAACAGGGTACGGACATATGGTTGGTAGTAGGGTATAATGGGCTGCAACTGTGGTTGCTGTGGGTGATAGAGAGAGAGATACTTGAGCAGACAGGTGGCTAGCAGCAGTTTACACGCTGCTTGTCTGACAAGAGACTACAATGCGTGAATACACTCCACTAGCACCTGTTGGGAACATGCTGAATAGTACTCAAAGAAATAAGCCGAGTCATCCTCCAATAACCATACCAATGATTCTACCTAAGCCATACTGAAGGGGGAGAAAAGTCATCACTGCATTTAGGAATACTGGACAAAGCCAACTCCACACAGGCTTGAATCAATGGCTGAACATCTCCAAACAACATCCTGCCCTGATCAATGAGCAAGATGAATACATTCTAACAGCTGATCTCTGGTCCACTCCTTCAGTATCTGGCAGCACTATTCTTTTCCTCTGTCACTAGCAAAGAAAAGTAGATAACCTCCTCAGGATGCATCTTGCCACAAACAACATCAGAGCCAAGAGGTCTTCCCTGTGCAGCCACTTCTGGTCAGGACGGCCTTGGTGTTATGTCAGGAACCAGTGTGAGACACAGGGGGCAGAGAGGAGAGCAGCGGGATGATGAAAGCATGTAGACTGACCACGGTAAACAGCAGCCATGATTACCGTAGTCAGCACACAGAGGGGGACACAGGAACAGGCAGGATCAGCTAGTTTTTTTACAGCTTAGAAGGAGGCAGATTAGACAGCACTGTGCTGTTTAATCTGCTATAAGGGAACAGGATCTCTTTTGGTTACAACCTCTTTAATTTGCAAGTCTGAATGGATCAGACAGGCTGTAACAAAGAATTTGCATATATTGCAGGCTGATAGCTCCCTGGCACCTAACCTCAAAATGATGATACTTATTGCACACAAAGGAAACAAGACTCTACAACATTTTCTTGTTCAGGCTGAGCCCAGACACAAGTATGTGAAATCTCAACCCAGAATCTCTCAGAGATCTGGTTGTTATAAATGCCATAAGTGCAATGTCTGTAACTTGCTCATATGTGGAGAATACTTTCACATGCACATAGGGGACACCAATATCGTATGCATGAATACCTGAGCTGTAACACAGAATTCTGTGTTTATATTTTAAAATTCCCTTTTGCAATTATATATGTTCGCAAAACTGGCCCATTCAAAAGGTGTTTCGGTACAGGAGTGACATTAGCCACTTCAGCCCCGGAAGAATTTACTCCCTTCCTGACCAGTGCGTTTTTTGCGATTAGGCACTGCGTCGTTTTAACTGACAATTGTGCAGTCGTGCAACGTGGCTCCCAAACAAAATTGACATCCTTTTTTCCCCACAAATAGAGCTTTCTTTTTATGGTATTTGATCACCTCTGCGGATTTTATTTTTTGCGCTATAACCAAAAAAAATAACGACAATTTTCAAAAAAAAGAAGCGCATTATTTTTTACTATTTGCTATAATAAATATCCCCTAAAAATATTTAAAAAAACATTTTTTTCCCTCAGTTTAGGCTGATACGTATTCTTCTACATATTTTTGGTAAAAAAAATCGCAATAAGCGTTTATTGATTAGTTTGCGCAAAAGTTATATCATTTACAAAATAGGGGATAGTTTTATGGCATTTTTATTATTAATTTTTTTTTTACTAGTAATGGCAGCGATCAGCGATTTTTATCGTGACTGCGACATTATCGTGGACAGATCGGACATTTTTGACACATTTTTGGGACCATTGTCATTTATACATCAATCAGTGCTATACAAATGCACTGATTCCTGAGTAAATGACACTGGTAGTGAATAGGTTAACCACTAGGGGGCTAGGGAGGCGTTAAGTGTGTCCTAGGGATGTGTTACTAACTGTGGGGGGCGTATCTACATGTGACACATCACTGATCTCTGCTCCCAATCACAGGGAACAGAAATCAGTGACACTGTTACTAGGCAGAACGGGGAGATGCTGTTTACATTAGCATCTCCACGTTCGTCCTCTCTGTGAGGCGATCGCGGGTATCCCCGCGGCGATCAAGTCCCCGGGACCCGCGGCCCGACTCATGAAGCTCCCGGCCGGCGCGAGCACCCAATGGCATGGTGGCAAATACAAAGACGTAGGGGTACGCCCATTTCCCCAGCTGTGCGATTCTGCCAACGTACATTGGCGTGCTCCAGTCTGGAACCGGTTAGGGTGACTCTATCAAAGGTATCGTGCAAAATTGTATCTGGTTGCAAAGCGCATTCAGATTCAGCGAACATACAGGATAAGGCAAGGGTCTTCAAACTATGGCCCTCCAGTTGTTCAAGAACTACAATTCCCATCATGCTTAGCCATGTCTGTGAATATCAGAGCTTTACAATGCCTCATGGGATGTGTAGTTCCGCAATAGCTGGAGGGCCATAGTTTGAAGATCCCTGGGATAAGGCATCACTTTCCTGTTCTTGGACTGAGGCCAGTATGTAATGTTGAGATTAAAACGAGAGGAAAAGAGACGATTTTGCTTGTTGAGGCCCAAGACATTTTGTAGCCCTGAGGCATTCCAAGTACTTACGGTCTGTAAAAATCAGTATTGTTTGTGCCACTCCTTCCAAAAAGTAGCACTATACTGCCAGTGCTGATTTATTGCCCAGAGGTTCACGATCTCCCACATCATAAATTTTCTCTGCTGTGTCCCTAGATGTATCAGAGATTTAGGCCCTTGACATTGTGGAACCATGATCCTACAGCATTTTCTGGAAGTTTCCACTTCCAGAATGTATGGCAGGTCAGCATCTAATGTTTAGGATTGGTGCAGCTGACGGTTTTTTTTAAAGGTTTAATTCGTCAAATGGAACTTAAGTGTAGTAAGTTTGGGTTTAGAGAGCAGGAACCTTTTACCGAACAGAATTTCTGCCCCAGGTAACAGTTCAATAGGATAGTTATAAATCCGATGGGTGAGAAGAATGTCTGCTTTCTATTTATCAAAAACATCCAGAAACTTGTGAGAATTTAAATAGAGGCTGTCCCAAAAAAAATGGAGAAGTTCTGGCATAGCTAGGTTTCCACTTCTTGCACGAATACTCAAATACCCATAGTGTGTCTGCTGTCTATATTTATTTGTCTGCTTTGTATCCATTCTTTAAGACCCTCTTTGGGGTACAGGGTACCCCAAATATCAATATCAAGCAAAGCTCCTCATATTTTTTTTTATAATCTTAATTTATAAATTTTCATTTTCGATAACATAAAATAAATTTGACAAGAAAAGAAAAATTATGGATAGGTAGATACAACAATTTCCATTATATGAGTAAACTCATCATCTACTTCTTTATCCCTAAACTTATATTTCTCTTCGATCAAAACTAGAGTTTCTCTATCACATTATAAATATATGCATGTATCTATTTTCCAATTAATATAACAATCCGAGATATTATCCACATCCTGAAATTAATTTCACCAGGACTTTCATCAGGACAAAACAAACAAACTAAGCCCACATAAACCATAATCAAGCTATAAAAAAGGGGGGGGGGGGCATGCAGGCCCGGATTTACTCCCTTTGCCGCCCCAAGGCCCGGGTCCTTCAATGCCGCCCCCCCCCACACACACACACACACCACCATTCTCGTCCTTTATCGATCACTGCTACAATAGAGCAATTAAAAACATATCTCCACACATGAGAACACTGAAAATAACTGGCTGTAATTGTACAGACTGAAAATACTCTGTAATGCAGAAAATACCTTTTAAAGATTATAGCAGTAAGAAACTCCCTACAATTTTTTAGTTCTAACTTTTCTTTTGGCAAACTCATCGATAATATCTTCGTAGGACAAAGTATTTAAAAGTTCTGACTCAATGGCAAGTAAAGCTAAACTGTTCAGGCTTTCTTGACCCAAAGATGATCGTAAATAGTTCTTTATGCAAATACATTTCATTCATTTTTATGCACCACAGTTGCAGTGCATAGAAACAGTATGCATTTTGCACCACACTGCTCAGCACGCAGTGGCACTGTTGCAGTGTGAACAGGACACATAGAAAACAATTGTTTTCCATTGCCCTTGCAGAGACCTGTGTTTTGCTAGTGCAGAAATCACAGACACCCTTTTACATCAGTGTCTTCAGTCCCCCCTACACATCACATCACAGACCCCCTTTTGCATCAGTGTCCTCAGTCCCCCCTTTACATCACATACCCCCTTTTACATCATGACCCCCTTTTACATCAGTGTCCTTAGCCCCCCCCCCTTACGTCACATCCCCCCTGCCTCATCACAAACCCCCATCACAGACCCTCATTACAGACTGACCCATCACAGGCTGACCCCCCCATCACAGACTGACCCCCCAAATCACAGACCCCTCATTACAGACTGACCACCATCACAGACCCCCATTACAGACTGACCCATCACAGACTGACCTCTCCCATCACAGACTGCCCCCCCAAATCACAGACCCCTCATTACAGACTGACCCCCCATCACAGACTGACCTGACCCATAGCAGAGCCCCCATCATAGACTGACCCCCCATCACAGACTGACCCCCATCACAAACTGGTCCTGACCCATCACAGACTCCCTATCAAAGACTGACCCCCCAGATCACAGACTGATCCCCATCACAGTCCTCTCTTAATATCAAACTTCTTTACAGCACAGCACTCCCCCCTCCCCAAAGAACCCTACCTTATTCACACAAGACATGGAGCCTGGCCGCTCTGGACAATGGGCGGGACTTTTCACGTTAAAAGTGAGTGATTTATTGCTGGCTAGCAACCAATCACCCACTTCTTAACTTAAAAAGTCCTGCCCGTTGTCCAGAGCGGCCGCGCTTCATGTTTTGTGTGAATAAGAAAGGCAGTGTGGGGAGGGGGCAGTGCAGTGATATTAGAGAAGGCATGGACCTGCCATGCTGCTATGTTAGTGCGGAGGGGGGGGGGCGGCCGACAGGGCAGGGCTGGCAGCCTTATGCCTGGGGGGCAAGTCCAGTCAAGTGGCCCACTGAACCACCGAATCAGCTCACCACCAGTGCCCATCGGGGCAGCCTCACCAGTGCCTATCAGCGCAGGGACCTGCTGAGCTGGCACAGGCAGCTGCCATCGCTGAGGTGAGAGACCCTGACACCCGCAGCTGAACCCCACATACCATCTACCCCCCCATACACCCTATTTACCCTGCCCCAGGCCAGTGCCCACCTAGTAGTCTAAAAATAGCCCTAAACACTGTGGGTCCTGCTGTGAGCTGGTCATGGCCTCTTGATCCTGCTGGGAGCTGGCCATGGCCAGCAAGACCCACAGGCCAGCGGAACACACATGCCATGGCTAGCGGCCAGTAGGCTCCCTGCTGTGGGTCAGTGGGTGGGTGGCTGGCAGGCACAGTGCACCCTGCTGCAGGTAGCTGGCCTGGCTCCCTGCTGTTAGAAAGTGTCCCTTCCAGGCCCCATTAGAGACTACAACAGAGTCTAATGGGACCTGGAGGGGGGTCTCTCTCTAACAGTGTCCATTAGAAAGTCTCTGTTAGAGAGAGACCCCCTCCAGGACCCATTGGAGACTTCAAAAGGAGTCTAATGGGACCTGGAGGGGGGTCTCTCTAACAGAGGCCCATTCAGTGTCCCTTATAGAATTTGTTAGAGTCCCCACCAGGTCCCATTAGAGACTGAAAAGGAGAATAATGGGACCTGGAGGGGGCCTCTATCTAACAGAGTGTACAGTGAACACCTTCATTCACTCTGCTCCTCATGGGACACCCTCCTTGTGCCATGACTCTCACCCCTGCACCAACCTCTCACAAAGTAAAAATAAAATTGGCACTGTGTAGCGCTCCTCTTACCTTAACTATGGGTACTGTAGATGTTGCTGACTCCCGCGTCCTCTGTGGCTGGCTGGCTCCCGCGTCCTCTGTGGCTGGCTGACTCCCGCGTCCTCTGTGGCTGGCTGGCTCCCGCGTCCTCTGTGGCTGGCTGACTCCCGCGTCCTCTGTGGCTGGCTGGCTCCCGCGTCCTCTGTGGCTGGCTGGCTCCCGCGTCCTCTGTGGCTGGCTGACTCCCGCGTCCTCTGTGGCTGGCTGGCTCCCGCGTCCTCTGTGGCTGGCTGGCTCCCGCGTCCTCTGTGGCTAGCTGACTCCCGCGTCCTCTGTGGCTGGTTGGCTCCCGCGTCCTCTGTGGCTGGCTGACTCCCGTGTCCTCTGTGGCCAGTTGGCTCCCGCGTCCTCTGTGGCTGGCTGACTCCCGCGTCCTCTGTGGCTGGCTGGCTCCCGCGTCCTCTGTGGCTGGTTGGCTCCCGCGTCCTCTGTGGCTGGTTGGCTCCCGCGTCCTCTGTGGCTGGCTGACTCCCGCGTCCTCTGTGGCTGGTTGGCTCCCGCGTCCTCTGCGGCTGGCTGGCTCCCGCGTCCTCTGTGGCTGGCTCCTGTTGGTGGCTGGCTGGCTCCTGTGTCCTTTGTGGCTGGCTGGCTCCCGCGTCCTTTGTGGCTGGCTGCTGTTGGTGGCTGACTCCCACGTCCTCTGTGGCTGGTTCCAGTGACTCCCACATCCTCTGTCCTCTGGCTCCCTGGTGTGGGTGGGTCACCGTGGGTGGCTCCTGTTGTGGCTGGCTAGTTTTCTGCTGTGGGTCAGTGGGTGGGTGGGTGGGTGGCTGGCACGGTGCACACTGCTGCGGGAGGCTGGCCTGGCTCCCTGCTGTAGGTCAGTGGGTGGCTGGCTGGCATGGTGCACTCTGCTGCGGCTGACAGAGAGGGGGGGCTGACAGAGGGGGGGCACTGACAGAGAGGGGGGGCACTGACAGAGAGGGGGGGCACTGACAGAGAGGGGGTGGGCACTGACAGAGAGGGGGTGGGCACTGACAGAGAGGGGGTGGGCACTGACAGAGAGGGGGTGGGCACTGACAGATAGGGGGTGGGCACTGACAGAGAGGAGAGGGCACTGACAGAGATGGGAAGGCACTGATAGAGAGGGGGGGCACTGACAGAGAGAGGGGAGGGCACTGACAGAGAGGGGAGGGCACTGACAGAGAAAGGGGGGGCACTGACAGAGAGGGGAGGGCTCTGACAGAGAGAGGGGGGGCACTGACAGAGAGGGGAGGGCACTGACAGAGAGGGGAGGGCACTGACAGAGAGGGGAGGGCACTGAGAGAGAGGGGAGGGCACTGATAGAGAGAGGGGGGGCACTGACAGAGAGAGGGGGGGCACTGACAGAGAGAGGGGGGGCCCTGACAGAGAGGGGAGGGCACTGACAGAGAGGGGAGGGCTCTGACAGAGAGGGGAGGGCTCTGACAGAGAGGGGGGCCCTGACAGAGAGGGGAGGGCACTGACAGAGAGGGGAGGGCACTGACAGAGATGGGGGGCACTGACAGAGGGGAGGGCACTGACAGAGAGTGAAGGGCACTGACAGAGAGAGGGGGGGCACTGACAGAGGGGGCACTGACAGAGAGGGGAGGGCACTGACAGAGGGGGCACTGACAGAGAGGGGAGGGCACTGACAGAGAGAGGAGGGGCACTGACAGAGGGGGGGGCACTGACAGAGAGGGGGGGCACTGACAGAGAGGGGGGGCACTGACAGAGAGGGGGGCACTGACAGAGAGGGGGGGCACTGACAGAGAGGGGGGGCACTGACAGAGAGGGGGGGCACTGACAGAGAGGGGGGGGCACTGACAGAGAGGGGGGGCACTGACAGAGAGGGGGGGCACTGACAGAGAGGGGAGGGCACTGAGAGGGGGGCACTGACAGAGAGAGGGGGGGCACTGACAGAGAGGGGAGGGCACTGAGAGGGGGGCACTGACAGAGAGGGGAGGGCACTGAGAGGGGGGCACTGACAGAGAGGGGAGGGCACTGAGAGGGGGGCACTGACAGAGAGGGGAGGGCACTGAGAGGGGGGCACTGACAGAGAGGAGGGTCTGACAGAAGGGTGGGCTGATAGAGGGGGGTTGACAGAGGGGGGGCACTGACAGAGAGGGGCGGGCTGACCGAGAGGGGCGGGGCATATAGAGAGGGACAGGCTGACCGAGAGGGGCGGGGCATAGAGAGAGGGTACACTGACTGTGCGGGGGTAGATGAGAGAGAGAGACCTCAGAAGACATACAGCACGCCAGGCAGAGAGGCGGGATTGCCGCAGCAAGTGGTCGCGATCACCCACAGACAAGCCCCGCCTCCACAGTGACCAGCTCCCCTGGGCCAATCAAATGTGCCCAAGACGGCCGCCCGCACATGACCCTGTTCGGCCAATCACAGGGCGCTCGCCTGGACTACAGCTCCCAGAATGCTACAGTGTAGTGGCTTTCTGATGACACACCCCACTGCGGCCGTGCCCCATCCTCCGAGTAAAAAAAAAAAATAGTCTGTGGGTGGCCACGGCGCCGCCCCTGTACCACTGCCGCCCCGAGGCCTGGCCTCGATGGCCTTGTGGGAAATCCGGCCCTGGGGGCATGTCAAGTTGTTCTATAAATATTTGGATAATGTTGCAGAGGTTCTGAATTAATCCCATTGTTGTCATATCCTTAAAGTTTGTTCTCTTAAACCCACTTCTGTCTTTGTCAACTCCAGGGACTGCATCACATTTATCTCACACACCCATTCCCCGACCTACCGTTTTACACCAATTTCGGGTTATAACCGTATGTGCAGCGGTGCATATGTCGTAAAATATATTTTTTTATAAGTTTGGGCCAGGGATAATTGATAACACAAAGACTAACACATCTGGTTGTGCAATTGATCCTGTAATCTTCTGATATATATTATAAATCTTTGACCAAAATGACAGAACTTTCGAACAGTAGTACTCCATATGTGTGACATTGTAACTTTTGCATTAAGACATCTACAACATGTCTCTTAATTTTTACCATTAATTTTATGCATATCTACAGGGCATCTATACCATCTTGCTAAGATTTTATAATTTCTTTCTTGGTGTCTAGTTCATAAAGATAGTTTGTGTTAAAATAAGTGACCTTTCCCAGTCTTAACTAGGAATAGTCATCTCCAATTCTTCCTCCCACCTAGTTATATATGTTAACTCTTCTGCTATATTTTTAGGGAGCAAGTGGCTCCTCATATTTTTGGCTTTATGTGGCTCTGTGTTTTTGAATTCAAGTAATGGATGGGTGATCCTGTTGATCTTCCTTGGAAATAGTCCTGTCCTCACAGACCTGGTTATTATAGGGTGGAGGTTACTAGTATTAGGGTTTGTATTTTTTATGTTTTTGGTACACTTGAGGTGTACTTGGCACAGTGTGCATAAATGGAATTCTTGTATAAGTGGATTTTTCTTACTTTTTTTTGTATTGGGTATACAAGGAGGTTCTATGAAAATATTGATAAACTAAATATTTTTTTCCAGAAAGGCATGATAACAATGCTCAAGTGTCATATGGATGAATCGGGAACAAAGGAGAGGAGATAACATCAAGACAGAGCCGTTCATGATGTCGCGGCAAAATAACAGCAGACAATGATTGAGTCCTGACTTAAAGGGGTTTTTAAGCCACGCAATAACCTTGCAACTGTCCCCTCTGCTATTTTAAATAATGTCCCCAGTGCATTTGTTTTTTTTTAAATGCCGCTGTGTACCTCATTTCAGAGTGCTGATCAGTGCTTACATGACCGACTGCCTCTCTCTCTCAAGCTGACAGCAAAGAGAAACCCCCGCTGACGTCAGCCAGGAGGAGAAGAGGAGAAAGGTGGCGGTCACGTGAGAGCTGAATGGCGCTCTGAAATGAGGTACACATTATGATAGCAGCAGGAGGGGAGGGCTGGGGAGTGGATAGAGCTGACAGGCAGAGGAGCGGGGAGAGCAGAGAGGAGAACTGCAGATGACAGAGGCACGTAAACTGACCAGAGTGTCAGGTCTCAGCAGCCATGATAAACTGTGGTCAGTTTACAGGGGGAAAGCATAGCCAGGCAGGATCGGCCTGTATTTCAGATGATATGGGGGGGGGTCAAAATAAACAGCACAAGCACTGTGCTGTATAACGTGCTTTAAGGGAACATTTTTTTTTTTTAGGGTAACAAGCACTTTAAAGCGGAACTTTAGCCATACCTGTTTGATAACAATTAATGTTCTTAGATAATTAATAGACTCCCATAGGTTGGCGTGTAAATTGCCATCATCCCTCTAGACATTGAAAAGTACCAGACCTCGAGGATGGGATTTTAAAGACAATTATGAAAAAGTAAATTGTATAATAAAGAAAATTATATAACTAAAAAATACATTAATTTTTTAATTCAAAATACGAAGCATAAAAACAAAATTCTTATGGGGACAAACCACAAGAAAAACACAGGTACATGCATAGAGAATTTTATACAATTGTAGACAGAGGTGGTAGAATCCTATTACATAGGCATGAACCATCCAAGTGGGTAGCCTAGAACAGCACTGGGGCAACCGCAGCTCACCCCCCAGGGGGAAGCCGTGTCCCCAAGTGCTCCCCACACCAACGGGACCGGCACCCATACATAAAATGAGGCACACACAACAAAAAATTCCATAGAAAAAGCCACACTTATAAATTGTAGTGTGGCAATTCCTGATTCAAAGAGGGGACACCTATGTTGTAGTAGCCCCAACAAGGATAACCCAAGCCAAAAAACAGGACAACCTATAAGGAAAGTTATTAAGTTCAATTAGAAAGTGCACAAGGTAGTTATAAAAGTGTCTCAGGGAAACAGGTAAGGTCCCCCCAGTAAGGACATCACCCCAGAAAAGCGCTGCCAACCCACCAAGGAGAAGGCTGCATCACTAGGGTCGCCAAACATAATAGGAACCTACCCTGCACCCAAAAAAGAGACACAATCTCAAAAACCGTATTAAATGGTGCCAAACTTACCTATTGTAACGTACATAGTGCCCAAGTCCCAAGCAGGACATTGGAGATGTAATGGCACCTGCCCTCACCATGGGCAAAAAAGGTTCCCCTGGGTTGTTAGAACGAAAAGATCTCCTAGGATGTAGTCCTAAGCACACAGGATGTAGAGGAGAAATGGCACCCTTAAGGCCCCCTGGCGTCTTCCTTATAAACCCCATGAGGATACGTGATTGGTCATATGGGGCACCTAGAGATGGCGCTGTACGGCGGGTAAGCCACAACATCACCTTCTCGTATTGCCAAGGCATTTGGCACCAAAATGGGAGGGGCATCACTACATACGCAGCGGCATCACATGGTCCAGGCGTGACGTGATGACGTAACCCTGATCATCCCAAGGGTAAAAGCAGCTACGTCACCAAAGGACACCGATGTAGCAGCACAAAGGCCGACGCGGCCACGCAAAGCGTCGGATGGTAACGTCCCAGACATGACGTGACTCCCATTACTGAGAGATAATGGGTCTCCCGGGGGATTGAAAATGTCTTTGTGCACTTTGAAAAGTGCATACATGGTAGGAACCCGAGGGTGTCTAGTGCGTATAAATTCCAAAATTTCACTGGAGATGGCCCCTATTGTGTGCTTCATCGACCAGGAGATAAAACTCCTGGTTGAATTTATCGACTAATGAAGCTAAAATTTTGCGATAGCACTTACGATTATTAAGAATCTTGAGACACATGTCTTTGTACATCGAGTTATCCATTAATACAATGTTACCCCTTTATCTGACCCCTTGATAGTTATTATCAACATTGTCTTTTAAAGATTTCAGTGCTGCTTGTTGTTCAAGGCTAATATTATTTACTCTCCTATCATTGTTAATTGCTTCTATTTCCTTTGTGGTTTGTTTAACAAAGCCAAGGCAGGATTCAAATTTAACGGAGGAAATTTGTGTGATTTTCTCTTAAAGTGGTTGTATAGTCATTTTTTTTACTTTTACCTACAGGTAAGCCTATAATAAGGCTTACCTGTAGGTAAAAAAAATATCTCCTAAACCTTTACAGTTTAGGAGATATTCCCCTTGCTATGAGCCGCTGATTGCAGCGGCGCATGCGCACAGGGGATTCTCGGCTGAAGGCCGGCAACTGCCGGACCTTGCCGAGTAAGAAATCTCCCGCGTGCATGCGCGAGAGTGACGACATCACGGTTTCAGCCACTCACAGCGCTGGAACCGCGATACCCGGAATACACGCTGAGGCAACATGACAGCTCCCTCGGCGTGGACCAGGTAAGATACCTACGCCTCGTTCTAAGTTAAGTATTTCATAATGAGCTAGTATGCGGTGCATACTAGCTCATTATGCCTTTTGCTTTACAGGGGTAGAAAAAAAAATTTTTTTGCGGGTATACAACCGCTTTAAATTTAGTTGGTTGCTGTCTAGCCTGCTGATTCTTGTCTTCACTGTCTTCACTATCTAAGTTGTCTTCCCAGACATCATTAGAGGGCTCACTTTCCTGTAGAAGCAGATTCAGGTCCCAAAGAGTCTTAAAATCAGCTGTCGTAAGATTGGGAGCAATAGCCTCATCCCGTGTCGTTTGCTTATTATACATGCTTTTAAAAAGCAATTTACAGGCAAAAAGATAGATAGCCTTCACCGTTTCAAAGTTATCTAAGCTTTTATTTGGGCAAAACGATAACCCTAAAGAGAGCACTTGAGTTTCTACTAGTGTAAGTGAATGTGTTGACAAATTGATAATGTTCAATTTGCCTTCTAAGTTATTTGAGTTACAGTGGGCTCCTGTACCTTTTGTGGTGTGAGTGCTTGAGTCAGAGAGATTTTGTCTAAAAAATCATCCAGTTAAGTTTGCGTTTTTGGGCTTGCTACCAAATTTTTAGCCATCTTAGTGGTTTTACCTTTACCTGTGTTAACCCCTTTAGTGCTTTCATTGTTAGTGTGGGGGTGCCTAGAAGGGCCCCCACTTTTACCTCCATGTGTCGTGTGCATCTGCTGTGCTTCAGTGGTTTGTTTCTTATTGACCTGTTGGAGTTCCCCCTTCCATATCCTGCTGTTTAGCAAAGGGGAATTTTCTCTTTCTAAAAGGACAATCTACATAAGATGAGGCTGAAGAAGTGTTAGATGGTGTATCAGAATTGTAGTCATTTTTGGTATCCTGATTTCTGGTAGACTTATGGTTTTGTTTTTAAAGTTCCTGTCTTGGTGCCATCTATATGCTCGATTTTCACTAAAAGCATTTTTATCTCTCCAATATTTCTCTTCTTTATTTTGGAGGATGGTTTTACCAAAATCCTTTAGATGTTCTCTTCTTTTTCCTTCAAGACTGATATAATCGTCATGTATTTTCAATGGGATCAATCAAGCATATAAGCACCAATCTCTGTGTCTAGAGTGTTGAGTTGTTGTCTATATTCATTTTGTAACAACATCATCACATTTCTAGAACAGTCATTCAATTTGGTTTCCCAATTTTTCTTAAGAACATTGGAGATATGATCAAGAATGGGGAAAATCTGAATTCTCAATCCAATCGGATTGATGTTTTCTTGAATATATCTTTCTAAAGATTGTATATGCCAATGTAAGGCAGATTTTTTCTCCAGCACTTTGGTGAGGCTGAAGAAAGGTGAAGTTATATCAGATTTTACCTGTTTCTTGGCCTGGTATCTAGTCTCAATGTTTGATATAAGTTCCTCCCAGTTTCCTCCCAGAAGATCTCCCATTGTAAATCACTAAAAATGAGGAAAAGATGAACACAACAAATTTTTACCCAAGAAATAAACTTGTGTCAAAGACCCAGTGAATGAAACCTCCTCTTAAAAGAGGACAATTCCTGGAATCCTAAATTTCAAAACTCTCTATAATAGGGGTCCACGTCAAGCTCTAGGAATCAAAGTGAGGATTTGGGTGTATTATCCACCCTGTTGAATTTACACAATTAATAAACTCCCATAGGTTGGCGTGTAAATTGCCATCATCCCTCGAGACATTGAAAATTACCAAAACTTGAGGATGGGATTTTAAAGGCAATTATGAAAAAGAAAATTGTATAATAAGGAAAATTATAGATATAAAAAATACATGAATTTATTAATACAAAATACGAAGCATAAAAACAAAATTCTTATGGGAAATATAAAAAGAAAAGTCCTAGTTCTGAAGTACCTAAAAAACAGGGTGACTCTGCAGGTACTTAATAACAATTTGTGCCAACGTCCCCAACATTGTAATAGTAAACATATAAAGACTAAGGCATGGGACTTTAAGGGCACAACGGTATTAAACTACAAAAAGATATGTAAAGTTTTTGAAATTTTATTAACAAAGTACAAAAAACAGAAAACAGACATAAGAGTTTAAAAACAGGTCTGACTAGACATGGAACCTAATTAAATACACCATATGGATCCTATCCTGCAAGCTCTAATATGATCTCTTGTATCTATATATAAACAATCCAAACACTCATTCCAAACAGAAAAGAATAAACTTCCCTAAAAAGGTGATGGAAGAATGTGAAACTGTGATTGAAGGAATGCTGCAGGTCTGGTAGTCCAACAAAAAACGTTTCTTCAGGAGCTAGAGGTTCTATTTAAAAATGCACAAAAAGGAAGAGACAAAAAAAAAAGTATATCACAATGACCGTAATTATACACTGTTGTCGAAACGTAGACTTCAAAAAGGTATATATGTAAAACCATCTATGTTAGAAATTCGAGCCCCCGGTAGTGATCCACGGGAGAGACCCTATAAAAGATTATGGTCTCAAATGGAAGGACAGCACAGCCTGGTGGTCTGGGGCAACCAATCCAAGAGACATGAGTGGCATTAATGGTATGAATTAAAATAAAAATAAAAAAGTAGTAATGGGTAAGCTCCAGATGAGGACTATGAAGTTATACGGTCGTATGTGATCATCAATTATTCAAATCATATTGCAAGTATAGAAGAGCCATAGAAAAGTTAAGATAGTGATCAAGAAATATACCAGCAGAACAGTTAACCAGGTATGCCCCTAATTGTGTGAGAAGGAAGGGAAGGAAAAGGAAAAAGAAAAGAGAGGAGGGGGAAGGGAACGAAGACACAAGGGGGGGGGGGGGAGGGAGAGGGGGGGGGAGGAAGGGGGGTGGGGGAGAAAAAAGGAGGAAAGGAAAGAGGGAACGGAGAAAGGGAAGTGAAAATCAAAATAAGAAATCCAATCAGATTGGGGTCTATATATTGACATACAAAAGATATATACCAAAGGTAATTCGCTTACCAATTATGTATGATGATTATGGATGCTACCAGTGAAACAGGTAATCGGTTGATCGCAAAACGATCAGGAGTAATTGTGTCTGAATTGAATCAGAAAGGCAGCGGTCGGAGCCAAGAACCTCCCAGGTGCATGTAACATCGGATAGTCGTGGGTAGGAGGAATAGCTTTTGTGAGCTATAGTTCTGATGTATGAGAGGAGCATAGTCACAGTCACAATTTGCAGGGATAGTAGTCAGCATGAATTGCTAGACTAATCATTGTTTGCATATAAAAATAGTCCTTACAGTGAATCAGATAGCTATACTTACCCAGGGACAGATGAGAGGAGGTTCGGGGGTACACCGCTCAGTTAGACCAGTGCCTTGTCCATGATCCTGGACCGGGCGCCGCCATGTCCTTAAATAGGCAAGCTCGACTGGAAGCAGCCAGCTCCATGGAGCGCGACGTCTCCCGGCCCCATTGCGGGCTGCTGCGCATGCACCGAACAGCGCCACCTCCACGCAGGGTGACGCACGAGTGGCAGGAATACCTCCGCGCATGCGCCGAACCGAGGCGCGGCGGAACGAGGTCCGACCAATGCACAGACAGCAGGGGCGGAGGCTAGGGGAATCCAAACGGGTCCCCATGACCCCGTCAATCGCCGCACATCCGGTCAGAGGATCGAACCGGATGTGCGGCACTATGCAATGGAACTCAACCAGAGCAAAGGCCAAACAGTTCCAAGGGAGACCAACACTAAGGGATCAGTCCCAAGATCACCACAGGGGGAAGGAAAAGAAAAGAAAGGGTACACAAATTGTATGCACAATGATATACACATGGTTATAAAATCCAAAAGGAATCCAATGATACATATAAACATTCAAAATATCGATTAGCAGTTCAAAAGAGAGGGGCTTTAGAATATATTGATCTGGGGTATACAGGATTTTAAAGGAGACGAAAAAATAAATAAATTGTGAGATAATCATGACATACTATGTTGTGTTATCGAATCCAAATGGGAAATTATTTCACTGGTAATGATTCCAGTTGGGGGGATTTTTGGAGATGACTGTAGGATCAAAGAAAAGGTCTGTATGAATGGGATTCGTTCAGGCCAGGTGCCCTGGTGGCATTTAAACGCTCAATCCACAGGGTCTCTTTTTGTAATATGAACTTGTCCCATTCACCACCTCTAGGATTTTTGGGGACGACGGCCAGAACAGTAAAAGAAATAGATGACGTATCGAAACGATGATATAGATCAAGGTGTCTGCTCACGGGTTTGAGCATCTTCCCATTCCCTGAGTAGTATACATGGTCGTTAATTCTTTGTCTTAACTGTCTGGCCGTCTTCCCCGTCTTCACACCTAATGACACCGGTGCACGTAAGAGACAATATGGTGGTGGGCACTACACACCCTATCCCAAGAAGAAAATAGATAAACAAGACATTAAACGTTCGGACAGTTCACTACGTCAGGGGGCTCCTCTTGCAAAAGGTGGTGGTACTAATTCACAGTCTAACTATATGGGCCCTAATGCTCATAAACCACTACAATTGCTAAACTCACAAAGTCGTACTAATCACATACCTACGACACCTCAATCTGGTTCTTTGGGGGACGCCCCAAGCATTAGCTCATTCAATAATACACTCACGAATGTGATACCTCAACCCAACTTTTCCAATTCTCTAAATTTAACTAACTCACTATCCCTCACTCAATCACAAATGTGTAAGAAACAAAGCACCCTCGACTCCCACATCATTTCAAATGTAACACCTACCCTAAATTTTCCCATACCAGGGATACTGCCACCCCACACCTAGGACTAGATGTCCTAAATCTCACTCCCCACCACTTCTCTGAACAAGATTTAAATGTATTAAAACTTGGGCTAAGTTTCTGCCCATCACAAAAAATTGACAAATATTAAAGACGTTTACATGTTCACTCGCAATCTCACTTATACATTTTTGTTCGACCAAGATCGAATAAGAACTAAAGAGGAACGGAATTTTCTGAGAGCATTAAACACTTTAAGATGGACGATTTTCGAGCACTTCGTGATCTAATGCTCCTTTTAGAGGAAAACGATGATACCAATCTCAATGATACTTTCACATCAACACCTATTACTCCTTCCACACCTACAATCAACAGATTTAAACCAAAATCCTGACATTTTCCCGATTTATCCCACAATCCCCAGATTTGGACGTTCTGACAGAACGTTGTGAGCGACGTTAAACACATGGACATTCCTTCTAGAAACAAACAATTTAACCTCAACACAACGCCAAGCCATTTCCAAAATACACAATCACCCTGAATGTTCGGTCTCCCAGGGTGGCGACGTTCTATGCACTTCCCAAAGTGCATAAGGACACGGTGTTGCCCCCTGGGAGACCAATCATTTCGGGTATTGGTAGTTTAACAGACAATGCTAGCAAACTTGTAGATGCCACACTAATGCCCCATGTTATGGCCTTACCGTCATATACTAAAGATACTTTAGATTTACTGAAACAGATCGAAGGGTTACCGGTCCCTCCTGATTCCCTGCTCGTGATCCTGGATGTGGAGGCTTTGTACTCCAGCATCCCCCACGAGCAGGGGGTCAGGATGGTCCGTACCTTCTTATATGAGGAGGACCATCATCAGTGTAATTATAACGACTTTATGCTGAAATTACTCAATTTCATTTTGACTCACAACAGCTTTGAATTCATGGGTTCCCATTACCTCCAGGTGCAGGGCGTAGCCATGGGCACTTGTTGTGCCCCTGGCTATGCCAATCTGTACCTGGGGGGGTGGGAACGTCACTTGTTCCCTCGAGATCAGTCTTCAGAATACTTAGATCAAATTCTGATCTGGAAACGCTACATAGATGACATTTTCATCATTTGGACAGGCACTCAAAAGACTTTACAACAATTCATACAGATGTTAAATATAAATCACTTCAACTTAAAATTCACATACCAGTGTGATGTTAAAACTATCAGCTTTCTGGATCTCGAGATATACAAAGACGCCAATAACACCTTGTCAACAAACTTATTTCGAAAAACAACAGCAGGAAATACACTGCTACATGCCACGAGTGCACATCCACCTACCCTCATCAGAAGCATACCTTATGCGCAATACATTCGCCTTCGCCGAAACTGCACACAAATGACAGATTTCCAACACCAAGCGAACTTACTTAGATCCCGGTTGTTAGCTAGAGGTTATAGTCGATCCCTCCTACGTAAGGCCTTCAATAAAGCCAAGGGTAAATCACGGAACGATTTACTATATACAACTAAAGCCCGATCACAGAAACCCACCGTCAAAATGATTACCAAATTTTCCTCCCACCATCAGGACATCAACAACATTCTAAAAAAACATTGGCACTTCTTAATAGAGGACCCTATTTTGAAGAAATATGTTAACACA
Source organism: Lithobates clamitans (assembly GCA_037952925.1). NCBI lineage: Eukaryota > Metazoa > Chordata > Amphibia > Anura > Ranidae > Lithobates > Lithobates clamitans. The sequence continues at coordinate 4,620,599 of JBBGZY010000253.1, read as the reverse complement.
TATCCAGAAATAGTTTATAGACTCACAATGTCCCTTAAGGATAAACTTGTATCTAGCCAATACAAAGCTTACAACCCAGCCTCCCTCCAGGGACCAAAAGGCACATCGCCTTGTGGTAGCTGTTCTTTTTGTCCTTGGATATCTTCTGAATACCCTATCTCACTTCCAAATGGTGAAATTTATCATGCAAAATTTTCAGCCACATGTTGCACACAAGAGGTGGTGTACTTGATGATCTGTACATGTGGAGTTTTTTATGTGGGGAAGACGGCCAGACAGTTAAGACAAAGAATTGTATACTACTCAGGGAATGGGAAGATGCTCACACCCGTGAGCAGACACCTTGGTCTATATCATCGTTTCGATACGTCATCTATTTCTTTTACTGTTCTGGCCGTCGTCCCCAAAAATCCCAGAGGTGGTGAATGGGACAAGTTCATATTACAAAGAGACCCTGTGGATTGAGCGTTTAAATGCCACCAGGGCACCTGGCCTGAACGAATCCCATTCATACAGACCTTTTCTTTGATCCTACAGTCATCTCCAAAAATCCCCCCAACTGGATTCATTACCAGTGAAATAATTTCCCATTTGGATTCGATAACATAACATAGTATGTCATGATTATCTCACAATTTTTTTTTTTTCTTCTCCTTTAAAATCCTGTATACCCCAGATTAATATATTCTAAAGCCCCTCTCTTTTGAACTGCTAATTAATATTTTGAATGTTTATATGTATCATTGGATTCCTTTCGGATTTTATAACCATGTGTATATCATTGTGCACACAATTTGTGTACCCTTTCTTTTCTTTTCCTCCCCCCTGTGGTGATCTTGGGACTGATCCCTTAGTGTTGGTCTCCCTTGGAACTGTTTGACCTTTGCTCTGGTTGAGTTCCGTTGCATAGCGCCGCACATCCGGTTCGATCCTCCGACCGGATGTGCGTCGATTGCGTCCTCCGCCCCTGTTGTCTGTGCATTGGTCGGACCTCGTCCCGCCGCGCCTCGGTTCGGCGCATGCGCGGAGGTATTCCTGCCACTCGTGCGTCACCCTGCGTGGAGGTGACGCTGTTCTGTGCATGCGCAGCAGCCCGCAATGGGGCCGGGAGACGTCGCGCTCCACGGAGCCGGCTGCTTCTGGTCGGGGTCGCCTATTTAAGGACATGGCAGCGTCCGGTCCAGGAACATGGACAAGGCACTGGTCTAACTGAGCGGTGTACCCCCGAACCTCCTCTCATCTGTCCCTGGGTAAGTCTAGCTATCTGATTCACTGTAAGGACTATTTTTATATGCAAACAATGATTAGTCTAGCAATCCATGCTGACTACTATCCCTGCAAATTGTGACTGTGACTATGCTCCTCTCATACATCAGAATTATAGCTCACAAAAGCTATTCCTCATACCCACGATTATCCGATGTTACATGCACCTGGGAGGTTCTTGGCTCCGACCGCTGCCTTTCTGATTCAATTCAGACACAATTACTCCTGATCGTTTTGCGATCAACCGATTACCTGTTTCACTGGTAGCATCCATAATCACCATACATAATTGGTAAGCAAATTACCTTTGGTATATATCTTTTGTATGTCAATATATAGACCCCGATCTGATTGGATTTCTTATTTTGATTTTCACTTCCCCTTCTCTGTTCCCTCTTTCCTTTCCTCCCTTTTTCTCCCCCACCCCCCTCCCTTTTTCTTCCCCCTCCCTCACCCCCCCTTCCCCTCCTTGTGTCTTCGTTCCCTTCCCCCTCCTCTCTTTTCTTTTTCCTTTTCCTTCCCTTCCTTCTCACACAATTAGGGGCATACCTGGTAAACTGTTCTGCTGGTATTTTTCTTGATCACTATCTTAACTTTTCTATGGCTCTTCTATACTTGCAATATGATTTGAATAATTGATGATCGCATACGACCGTATAAGTTCATAGCTTACCCATTACTACTTTTTTATTTTTATTTTAATTCATACCAATAACGCCGCTCATGTCTCTTGGATTGGTTGCCCCAGACCACCAGGCTGTGCTGTCCTTCCATTTGAGACCATAATCTTTTATAGAGTCTCTCCCGTGGATCACTACCGGGGGCTCGAATTTCTAACATAGATGGTATTACATATATACCTTTTTGAAGTCTATGTTTCGAAAACAGTGTATAATTACTGTCATTGTGATATAGTTTTTTTTGTCTCTTCCTTTTTGTGCATTTTTAAATGGAACCTCTAGCTCCTGAAGAAGCGTTTTTTGTTAACGTGGAACATGTTGAGCAATTAGAGAACACTTCACCTTGGACTACCAGACCTGCAGCATTCCTTCAATCACAGTTCCACATTCTTCCATCACCTTTTTGGGGAAGTTTATTCTTTTCCGTTTGGAATGAGTGTTTGGATTGTTTATATATAGATACAAGAGATCATATGAGAGCTTGCAGGATAGGATCCATATGGTGTATTTAATTAGGTTCCATGTCTAGTCAGACCGGTTTTTAAACTCTTATGTCTGTTTTCTGTTTTTTGTACTTTGTTAATAAAATTTCAAAAACTATACCCATCTTTTTGTAGTTTAATACCGTTGTGCCCTTAAAGTCCCATGCCTTAGTCTTTATATGTTTAAAATTCTTATGGGAACAAACCACAAGAAAAACACAGGTATATGCATAGAGAATATTATACAATTGTAGACAGAGGTGGTAGAATCCTACTACATAGGCATGAACCATCCAAGTGGGTAGCCTAGAAGTTAAGTAGTAGAGTGTCCAACACGTTTCGAGAGAGTGCATAAATTATAAACTTTATCAGGGACTGTTACCACCTCCTGAATATAATATTGAACATTGAAGAACAAAATTACATTTTACCATTGAAACAATTGATTACAGTGTATAATAAATACCTATCAATACAAAAAATATATACACAATGGACTTTCATATCAAATAAATTGGTCTGGAGAAAGAATTCCCTCAAAACCCAGAACTTGCCCTGAAGGTTTGCAAATGCCTTTCATCATACAAAAGGGCCGTAGGGTAAAAAACCCAACAAGGGCATCAAAAAGAAGAGATCCAATAATGTCTCAATCGTTGTAAAGGGAGAACCTGGAATCAGAGTTTTGATTTCAGTTAAAAGGTGCACATGAACAGAATATGTTTGTCTCAAAGGGACAGAACCGGACCCCCAAGGCGAGGATAGCACTGGGGCAACCGCAGTACCAGACCTCGAGGATGGGATTTTAAAGACAATTATGAAAAAGAAAATTGTATAATAAAGAAAATTATATAAATAAAAAATACATGCATTTTTTAATACAAAATACGAAGCATAAAAACAAAATTCTTATGGGAACAAAATTCTTATGGGGACAAACCACGAGAAAAACACAGGTACATGCATAGAGAATATTATACAATTGTAGACAGAGGTGCTAGAATCCTATTACATAGGCATGAACCATCCAAGTGGGTAGCCTAGAACAGCACTGGGGCAACCACAGCTCACCCCCCAGGAGTGAAGCCGCGTCCCCAAGTGCTCCCCACACCAACGGGACCGGACCCATACATAAAATGAGAGACACACAACAAAAAATTCCATAGAAAAAGCCACACTTACAAATTGTAGTCTGGCATTTCCTTCTACAGGTCCATGAATGATGATGCTTACAGCGCCATCCCACGGACATGTAGATGTTTTTTTGTGTCTGGGGTTTTTTGTCTTCTTTTAGGGGATTTTTACCCCCAGCCTGGGATGTGCATTTCCCAGGTTGAGATTGGGGGCCTCCCCTTGTTGTCCGGGTCTTCTTCGAGCACCTTTGTCCCCTTATTCAATTGTTTGGGGCATTGATGGAAATTCTTCTCTCTGTGCGCCCTACAATGAATTTGGACTCCCTTAATGATTTTCAATTGGGTGATCCATGGGTGGAGTTGCCCTGCATGTATTTTTTCATGGAGGGCGACAGCAAGCTTAACCTATGGCGTCATATGTTGGTATTTCCCACCCACGGCGAGATACAGCCTTGACGGGTTATCCGTCTTTGCTGTATACGTCTTTGGTGTGGCTCCGCCTACCGCCTTGTTTGCGGAGTTCCACATCGAGTCATGTCTGAGATGTTACCACCCGACGCTTTGCGTGGCCGCGTCGGCCTTTGTGCATGACACTGCTACGTCGGTGTCCTTTGGTGACGTAGCCGCTTTTAACCTTGGGATGATCGGGGTTGTATCGTCATGTCACACCCAGACCATGTGATGCCGTCGCGTACGTAGTGATGCTCCTCCCGTTTTGGCACCAAACGCCTTGGCGGCAACATGAGGAGGTGATGTTGTGGCTTATCTGCCGTACAGTGTCATCTCTAGGTGCCCCATATTGACCAATCACGGATCCTCGTGGGGTTTATAAGGAAGACGCCACTCCCATGGTAGTCTATGCCGGAAGTGGGTGCAAATACCTGTCTTAGACAGGTATCTGCACTCCCCTCCCCCCTGAAAGGTGCCAAATGTGACACAGGAGGGGGGAGAGTTCCGAAAGCCGGAAATTCCATTCTTGTGTGGAACTCCGCTTTAAGGGCGCCATTTCTCCTCTACATCCTGTGTGTTTAGGACTACATCCTAGGAGATCTTTTTGTTCTAACAACCCAGGGGAACCTTTTTTGCCCATGGTGAGGGCAGGTGCCATTACATGTCCAATGTCCTGCTTGGGACTTGGGCACTATGTACTTTACAATTTGTAACTTTGGCACCATTTAATACGGTTTTTGAGATTGTGTCTCTTTTTTGGGTGCAGGGTAGGTTCCTATTATGTTTGGCGCCCATAGTGATGCAGCCTCCTTGGTGGGTTGGCAGCGTTTTTCTGGGGTGATGTCCTCACTGGGGGGGGCCTTACCTGTTTCCCTGAGACACTTTTATAACTACCTTGTGCACTTTTTGATTGAACTTAATAACTTTTCTTATAGGTCGTCCTGTTTTTTGGCTGGGATTATCCTTGTAGGGGCTACTACAAAATAGGTGTCCCCTCTTTGAATCAGGAATTGTAAGTGTGGCTTTTTCTATGGAATTTTTTGTTGTGTGTGTGTGTGTCTCATTTTATGTACGGGTGCCGGTCCCGTTGGTGTGATGAGCACTTGGGGGTGAGCTGCGGTTGCCCCAGTGCTGTTTTCGCCTTGGGGGTCCGGTTCTGTCCCTTTGAGACACCAACATATTTTGTTCATGTGCACCTTTTAACTGAAATCAAAACTCTGATTGCAGGTTCTCCCTTTACAACAATTGGGACATTATTGGATCTCTTCTTTTTTTATACCCTACGGCCCTTTTGTATGATGAAAGGCATTAGCAAACCTTCAGGACGAGCTCTGGGTGTTGAGGGAATTCTTTCTCCAGACCAATTTATTTGATATGCAAGTCCATTGTGTATATATTTTTGTATTGATAGGTGTTTATTATACACTGTAATCAATTGTTTCAATGGTAAAATGTAATTTTGTACTTCAATGTATTTATATTATATTCTATATTTCAGAGGTGGTAACAGTCCCTGATGAAGATTATAATTTATGCACTTTCTCGAAATGCGTTGGACTTCTCTACTACTTAACTTCTAGGCTACCCGCTTGCATGGTTTATGCCTATGTAGTAGGATTCTATCACCTCTGTCTACAATTGTATAATATTCTCTATGCATGTACCTGTGTTTTTGTTGTGGTTTGTTCCCATAAGAATTTTGTTTTTATGCTTCGTATTTTGTATTAATAAATTCATGTATTTTTTATATCTATAATTTTCTTTATTATACAATTTTCTTTTTCATAATTGGCTTTAAAATCCCATCCTCGAGGTTTGCTACTTTTCAACAATTAATGTTCTTTACCTCACTTGCCGACTGGCACACGCCGATATACGTTGGCAAAGTGGTTCGTGGTCGCGAATCGCCGTATGGGTACATCTGTATCTTTTTAAGGGCGATAGCAGGCGCGTGCCGCCGGCCACCTGCGATCACTTGCATGAGAGCATGATAATGCCCTCCACTACCCCCCTACCCCATCATACTGCCCTCCACTACCCCCTTCCCCATCATACTGCCCTCCACTACCCCCTCCCATCATATTGCCCTCCACTACCCCCTCCCATCATACTGACCTTCACTACCCCCTCCCATCATACTGACCTCCACTACCCCCTCCCATCATACTGACCTCCACTACCACCTCCTCCTATCATTCTGCCCTCTACTACCACCCCCTCCCATCATACTGCCCTCCACTACCCCCCTCCCATCCTACTGCCCTTCAGTACACCCCCTCCCATCATACTGCCCTCCACTACACACCCTCTCATCATACTGCCCTCCACTACACCCCCTGCCATCATGCTGCCCTCCACTACCCCCTCCCATCATGCTTCCCTCCACTACCCCCTCCCATCATAATGCCCTCCACTACACCCCCTCCCATCATACTGCCCTCCACTACACCCCCTCCCATCATACTGCCCTCCACTACACCCCCTCCCATCATACTGCCCTCCACTACACCCCCTCCCATCATAATGCCCTCCACTACACCCCCTCCCATCATACTGCCCTCCACTACCCCCCTCCCATCATACTGCCCTCTGCTACCACCTCCTTCCATCATACTGCCCTCCGCTACCACCCCCTTCCATCATACTGCCCTCCACTACCACACCCTTCCATCATACTGCCCTTCACTACCCCCCTCCCATCATACTGCCCTCCACTACTCCCCTCCCATCATACTGCCCTCCACTACCATCCCCTCCCATCATACTGCTCTCCACTATCACCCCTCCCATCATACTGCCCTCCACTATCCCCCCTCCCATCATACTGCCCTCACTGCCTGCCCTTCCATTATACTGCCCTCCACCCCATCATACTCCTCACTGCCACCGCTCCCATCATACTGCCCTCCACTACCCCCTCCTCCCATCTTACTGCCCTCCACTCCTCTCCTCCCCCATCATACTGCCCTCCACTCCTCCCCTCCCTCATCATACTGCCCGCCACTCCTCCCCTCCCCCATCATACTGCCCTCCACTCCTCCCCTCTGCCATCGTACTGCCCTCCACCACCCCCCTTCCCATCATACTGACCTCCACTACCACCCACTTCCATCATACTGCCCTCCACCACCCCCCCTTCCATCATACTGTCCTCCTTTACCACCCCTCTCATCATACTGCCCTCCTCTACACCCCCTCCCATCATACTGCCCTCCACCACCCCCTCCCATTATACTGTACTGACTGACACTATTCACAGTCCACACTGATATCACTGGCTAAACTACCAGCAAAGGTCGCACTTGCGACTGGGCCCTGGCCTTCTGCCACCATGGCGGGGCCCAAGACTGCAGGACTGCACAACATGTGAAAGGGATCAGCTGTGGGACCATGAAGGGTCGTGGGATTAGTGGGAAGGGCTTGGATGGAATGGCCCAGGCCGGAGGTCGGGGGACCCTTCATGGTTTTTGGCACCAGGGCCCTGAAGGTTCTAATTACGTCTCTGCTGCACCCGATATATAGTTCATGGCAGAACCATGCACCCTGTATATAGCTCATCTCAGAACCCTGCACCCTGTATATAGCTTATCTCAGATCCCTGCACCCTGTACGCAGCTCAACCCAGAACCCTGCACTCTGTACATAGCTTATCCCAGAACACTGTACTCTGTACATAGCTCATCCCAGAACTCTGTACGCAGCTCATCCCAGAAACCTGCACTCTGTACGCAGCTCATCACAGAATCCTGCACTCTGTACGCAGCTCATCCCAGAAACCTGCACTCTGTACGTAGCTCATCACAGAATCCTGCACTCTGTACGCAGGTCATCCCAGAACCCTGCACTCTGTACGCAGCTTATCCCAGAACCCTGCACTCTGTACGCAGCTTATCCCAGAACCCTGCACTCTGTACGCAGCTTATCCCAGAACCCTGCACTCTGTACGCAGCTCATCCCAGAACCCTGCACTCTGTACGCAACTCATCCCAGAACCCAGCACTCTGTATATAGCTCATCCCAGAACCCTGCACTCTGTACATAGCTCATCCCAGAACCCTGCACTCTATACGTAATGCACTCTAAACCCTGCATGCTTTTATCCTTTTTTTAAATGAATGTGCTGGGCTTTGTATGTATCCATGAGACTCTTGCTTCTGGAACAATAATAAAAGAATATTTTATAGGTACAAGGAAGCCCAAGTTTTGTTTAATGGCGCCCCTTAAGCTCCTCCTACTGTCAGAAGTTTGACCACACCCACATTTGCCATGGCGCACTATGCAAGGTTACTTCCTTCCTCAAGTGTCCCTCATTCTGAAGTTCAAAAGTTGGGAGGTATGCCCTCCACTACCACACCCTCCCTTCATACTGCCCTCCCTCCCATCATACTTCCCTCCACTACCACTCCCTCCCATCATACTGCCCTCCACTACCACCCCCTCCCATCATTCTGCCCTCCACTGCCATCGCTCCCATCATTCTGCCCTCCACTGCCATCGCTCCCATCATACTGCCCTCCACTGCCATCGCTCCCATCATACTGCCCTCCACTGCCATCGCTCCCATCATACTGCCCTCCACTGCCATCGCCCCATCATACTGCCCTCCACTGCCATCGCTCCCATCATACTGCCCTCCACTGCAACCCCCTCCCATCATACTGCCTTCCACTATCCCCCTCCCATCAAACTACCCTCCACTACCACCCCTCCCATCATACTGCCCTTCAGCATCTCCCCTCCCATCATACTGCCCTCACTGCCTCCCCTTCCATTATACTGTCCTCCATCATACTGCCCTCCACCCTATCATACTCCCCACTGCTACCCCTCCCATCATACTGCCCTCCACTGCCACCCCCTCCCATCATACTGCCCTCCACTTCCACCCCCTCCCATCATACTGCCCTCCACTGCCACCCCCTCCCATCATACTGCCCTCCACTGCCACCCCCTCCCATAATACTGTCCTCCACTGCCACCCCTCCCATCATATTGCCCTCCACTATCCCCCCTCCCATCATATGCCCTCACTGCCTCCCCTTCCATTATACTGCCCCCCACCCCATCATACTTCCCACTGCCACCGCTCCCATCATACTGCCCTCCACTACCCCCTCCTCCCATCTTACAGCCCTCCACTTCCCCCTCCCCATCATACTGCCCTCCACCACCCCCCTCCCCATCATACTGCCCTCCACCACCCCCCTCCCCATCATACTGTCCTCCACTACCCCCCTCCCATCATACTGCCTTCCACTACCCCCTCCCATCATACTGTCCTCCACTACCACCTCTCCCATCATACTGCCCTCCTCTACACCCCCTCCCATCATACTGCCCTCCACCACCCCCCTCCCATCATACTGTACTGACTGACACTATTCACAGTCCACACTGATATCACTGGCTGAACTACCAGCAAAGGTCGCACTTGCGACTGGGCCCTGGCCTTCTGCCACTATGGCGGGGCCCAAGACTGCAGGACTGCACAACATGTGAAAGGGATCAGCTGTGGGACCATAAAGGGTCGTGGGATTAGTGGGAAGGGCTCTGGGTTTGGATGGAATGGCCCAGGCCGGAGGTCGGGGGGCCCTTCATGGTTTTTTGCACCAGGGCCCTGAAGGTTCTAATTACGCCTCTGCTGCACCCGATATATAGTTAATGGCAGAACCATGCACCCTGTATATAGCTCATCTCAGAACCCTGCACTCTGTATGCAGCTCATCCCAGAACCCTGCCCTCTGTACGCAGCTCATCTCAGAACCCTGCACTCTGTACGCAGCTCATCCCAGAACCCTGCACTCTGTACACAGCTCATCCCAGAACCCTGCACTCTGTACGCAGCTCATCCCAGAACCCTGCACTCTGTACGCAGCTCATCCCAGAACCCTGCACTCTGTACGCAGCTCATCCCAGAACCCTGCACTCTGTACGCAGCTCATCCCAGAACCCTGCACTCTGTACGCAGCTCATCCCAGAACCCTGCACTCTGTACGCAGCTCATCCCAGAACCCTGCACTCTGTACGCAGCTCATCCCAGAACCCTGCACTCTGTACGCAGCTCATCCCAGAACCCTGCACTCTGTACGCAGCTCATCCCAGAACCCTGCACTCTGTACGCAGCTCATCCCAGAACCCTGCACTCTGTACGCAGCTCATCCCAGAACCCTGCACTCTGTACGCAGCTCATCCCAGAACCCTGCACTCTGTACGCAGCTCATCCCAGAACCCTGCACTCTGTACGCAGCTCATCCCAGAACCCTGCACTCTGTACGCAGCTCATCCCAGAACCCTGCACTCTGTACGCAGCTCATCCCAGAACCCTGCACTCTGTACGCAGCTCATCCCAGAACCCTGCACTCTGTACGCAGCTCATCCCAGAACCCTGCACTCTGTACGCAGCTCATCCCAGAACCCTGCACTCTGTACGCAGCTCATCCCAGAACCCTGCACTCTGTACGCAGCTCATCCCAGAACCCTGCACTCTGTACGCAGCTCATCCCAGAACCCTGCACTCTGTACGCAGCTCATCCCAGAACCCTGCACTCTGTACGCAGCTCATCCCAGAACCCTGCACTCTGTACGCAGCTCATCCCAGAACCCTGCACTCTGTACGCAGCTCATCCCAGAACCCTGCACTCTGTACGCAGCTCATCCCAGAACCCTGCACTCTGTACGCAGCTCATCCCAGAACCCTGCACTCTGTACGCAGCTCATCCCAGAACCCTGCACTCTGTACGCAGCTCATCCCAGAACCCTGCACTCTGTACGCAGCTCATCCCAGAACCCTGCACTCTGTACGCAGCTCATCTCAGAACCCTGCACTCTGTACGCAGCTCATCCCAGAACCCTGCACTCTGTACGCAGCTCATCCCAGAACCCTGCACTCTATACGTAATGCACTCCAAACCCTGCATGCTTTTATCCTTTTTTTAAATGAATGTGCTGGGCTTTGTATGTATCCATGAGACTCTTGCTTCTGGAACAATAATAAAAGCATATTTTATAGGTACAAGGAAGCCCAAGTTTTGTTTAATAACACCCCTTAAGCTCCTCCTACTGTCAGACTACTGCAAGGTTACTTCCTTCCTTAAGTGTCACTCATTCTGAAGTTCAAAAGTTTGGAGGTATGCCCTCCACTACCACCCCCTCCCTTCATACTGCCCTCCCTCCCATCATACTTCCATCCACTACCACTCCCTCCCATCATACTGACCTCCACTACCACCCCCTCCCATCATACTTCCCTCCACTGCCATTGCTCCCATCATACTGCCCTCCACTGCCACCCCTTCCCATCATACTGCCCTCCACTACCACTCCCTCCCATCATACTGCCCTCCACTACCGCCCCCTCCCATCATACTTCCCTCCACAGCCATCACTCCCATCATACTGCCCTCCACTGCCACCCTCTCCCATCATACTACCCTCCACTACCTCCCCTCCCATCATACTGCCCTCCAGTACCACCCCCCCCCATCATATTGTCATCCACTATCCTCCTTCCATCATACTGCCCTCCACTACACCTCCTCCCATCATGCTGCCCTTCAGTATCCCCCTTCCCATCATACTGCCCTCACTGCCTCCCCTTCCATTATAATGCCCTCCATAATACTGCCCTCCACTCTATCATACTCCCCACTGCCACCCCTCCCATCATACTGCCCTCCACTGCCACCCCCTCCCATCATACTGCCCTCCACTGCCACCCCCTACCATCATACTGCCCTCCACTGCCACCCCTCCCATCATATTGCCCTCCAATGCCACCCCCTCCCATCATACTGCCCTCCACCCCATCATACTGCTCTCCACTGTCACCCCTCCCATCATACTGCCTTCAACCCCATCATACTGCCCTCCACTGCCACCCCATCCCATCAAAAATTGTAAAAAAAAAGAAAACTATAGAAAATAAAATTGCAAAATCAAACATAATGGTAAAAAATAATTAAAATAACAAAAATGAAACTACTGATCCCATCCACTGCCCTACTGATTATGTTTACTGCCCTACTGCCCTACTGACCTACTTACCATGTCCACTGCCCTGCTAACCATTTCCACTGCCCTACTGACCATTTCCACTGCCCTACTGACCATTTCCACTGCCCTACTGACCATTTCCACTGCCCTACTGACCATGTCAACTGCCCTACTGACCATGTCAACTGCCCTACTGACCACGTCCACTGCCCTACTGACCACGTCCACTGCCCTACTGACAATATCTGCTGCTCTACTTACCATGTTCACTGCTCTACTGACCACGTCCACTGCCCTACTGACCATGTCCACTACTGTACTGACTGACACTATTCACAGTCCACACTGACATCACTGGCGGAACTACCAGCAAAGGTCGCACCTGTGACTGGGCCCTGGCCTTCTGCCACCATGGTGGGGCCCAAGACTGCAGGACTGCACAACATGTGAAAGGGATCAGCTGTGGGACCATAAAGGGTTGTGGGATTAGTGGGAAGAGCTATGGGCTTGGAGGGAATGGCCCAGGCCGGAGGACGGGGGGCCCTTCATGGTTTCTTGCACCAGTGCCCTGAAGGTTCTAATTACGTCTCTGCTGCACCCTGTATATAGCTCATCCCAGAACCCTGCACCCTGTATATAGCACATCTCAGAACCCTGTACGCAGCTCATCCCAGAACCCTGCACCCTGTATATAGCTCATCTCACAACCCTGTACACAGCTCATCTCAGAGCCCTGCACCCTGTACATAGCTCAACCTGGAACCCTGCACTCTGTACGCAGCTCATCCCAGAACCCTGCACTCTGTACGCAGCTCATCCCAGAGCCCTGCACTCTGCACGCAGCTCATCCCAGAGCCCTGTACTCTGTACGCAGCTCATCCCAGTGCCCTGCACTTTGTACGCAGCTCATCCCAGAGCCCTGCACTTTGTAAGCAGCTCATCCCAGAGCCCTGCACTTTGTATGCAGCTCATCCCAGAGCCCTGCACTTTGTACGCAGCTCATCCCAGAGCCCTGCACTCTGTTCAAAGCTCATCCCAGAACCCTGCACTCTGTTCAAAGCTCATCCCAGAACCCTGCACTCTGTTCAAAGCTCATTCTAGAACCCTGCACTCTGTTCATAACTCATCCCAGAACCCTGCATTTTGTTCATAACTCATCCCAGAACCCTGCACTCTGTTCAGAGCTCATCCCAGAGCCCTGCACTCTGTTCAGAGCTCATCCCAGAGCCCTGCACTCTGTTCATAGCTCATCCCAGAGCCCTGCACTCTGTTCATAGCTCATCCCAGAGCCCTGCACTCTGTTCATAGCTCATCCCAGAGCCCTGCACTCTGTTCATAGCTCATCCCAGAACCCTGCACTCTGTTCATAGCTCATCCCAGAACCCTGCACTCTGTTCATAACTCATCCCAGAACCCTGCACTCTGTTCATAGCTCATCCCAGAACCCTGCACTCTGTTCATAGCTCATCCCAGAACCCTGCACTCTGTTCATAGCTCATCCCAGAACCCTTCACTCTGTTCATAGCTCATCCCAGAACCCTGCGCTCTGTTCATAGCTCATCCCAGAACCCTGCGCTCTGTTCATAGCTCATCCCAGAACCCTGCACTCTGTTCATAGCTCATCCCAGAACCCTGCACTCTGTTCATAGCTCATCCTAGAACCCTGCACTCTCTACATAATGCATTCCAAACCCTGCATGCTTTTATCCTTTTTTTAAATGAATGTGCTTGGGTTTTTATGTATCCATGAGACTTGCTTCTAGAACAATAATAAAAGCGTATTTTATAGGTACGAGGAAGCCAGAGTTTTGTTTAATGATGCCCCTTAAGCTCCTCCCACTGTCAGAAGTTTGACCACGCTCAAATTCGCCATGGGGCGCTATACAAGGTTACTTCCTTCATCAAGTGTCCCTCATTCTGATGTTCAAAAGTTGGGAGGTATGCCCTCCATTACCACCCCCTCCCATCATACTGCCCTCCCTCCCATCATACTTCCCTCCACTACTGCTCCCTCCCATCATACTGCCCTCCACTACCGCTCCCTCCCATCATACTGCCCTCCACTACCGCTCCCTCCCATCATACTGCCCTCCACTACCGCTCCCTCCCATCATACTGCCCTCCACTACCCCTCCCTCCCATCATACTGCCCTCCACTACCCCTCCTTCCCATCATACTGCCCTCCACAACGCCCTCTCCCATCATACTGCCTTCCACTACCCCCTCTCCCATCATACTGCCCTCCACTACCACCCCTCCATCATACTGTCATCCACTACCCCCTCCCCATCATATTTCCCTCCACTCCCCCCTCCCATCATACTGCTCTCCACTCCCCCATCATACTGCCCTCCACTACCACCCCTCCCATAATACTGCCCTCCACTACCCCCACCATCATATTGCCCTCCACTACCCCCCTCCCATCATACTGCCCTCCACTCCCCCCTCCCATCATTTTGCCCTCCACTCCCCCCTCCCATCATACTGCCCTCCACTTCACCCATCATATTGCCCTCCACTCCCCCATCATATTGCCCTCCACTACCCCCACCCATCATACTGCCCTCCACTACCCCTCCTTCCATCATACTGCCCTCCACTACGCCTCTCACAAACTGCCTTCCACTACCACCCCCTCCCATCATACTGCCCTCCACTACCCCCTTCCCATCATATTTCCCTCCACCCCCCCTCCCATCATGCTGCTCTCCACTCCCCCCTACCATCATACTGCTCTCCACTCCCCCATCATACTGCCCTCCACTACCCCCCTCCCATCATACTGCCCTCCACTATCCCCCCTCCCATCATACTGCCCTCACTGCCTCCCCTTCCATTATACTGCCCTCCACCCCATCATACTCCCCACTGCCACCGCTCCCATCAAACTGCCCTCCATTACCCCCTCCCCCATCATACTGCCCTCCACCACCCCCTCCCCATCATACTGCCCTCCACTACCCCCTCCCATCATACTGCCCTCCACTATCCCCTCCCATCATACTGACCTTCACTACCACCCCCTCCCATCATACTGCCCTGCACTACCCCCCATCAAACTGCCTTCCACTACCCCCTCAAATCATACTGTCCTCCACTACCACTTCTCCCATCATACTGCCCTCCTCTACACCCCCTCCCATCATACTGCCCTCCACCACCCCCTCCCATCATATTGCCCTTCACTACCCCCCATCATACTGCCCTCCACTACCCCCCCATCATATTCCCTCGACTCACCCTCCCATCATACTGCTCTCCACTCCCCCCATCATACTGCCCTCCACTACCCCCTACCATCATACTGCCCTCCACTACCCCCCCTCCCATCATACTGCCCTCCACTACCATCCCCTCCCATCATACTACTCTCCACTACCACCCCTCCCATCATACTGCCCTCCACTATCCCCCCTCCCATCATACTGCCCTCACTGCCTCCCCTTCCATTATACTGCCCTCCACCCCATCATACTCCCCACTGCTACTGCTCCCATCATACTGCCCTCCACTACCCCCTCCTCCCATCTTACTGCCCTCCACTCCTCCCCTCCCCCATCATACTGCCCTCCACCATCCCCTCCCCATCATACTGCCCTCCACCAGCCCCCTCCCATCATACTGCCCTCCACTACCCCCTCCCATCATACTGCCCTCCACTACCCCCTCCCATCATACTGACCTCCACTACCACCCCCTCCCATCATACTGCCCTCCACTACCCCCCACCAAACTGCCTTCCACTACCCTCTCCCATTATACTGTACTGACTGACACTATTCACAGTCCACACTGATATCACTGGCTGAACTTCCAGCAAAGGTTGCATTTGCGACTGGGCCCTGGCCTTCTGCCACCATAGGGGGCCCTAGACTGCAGCACTGCACAACATGTGAAAGGGATCTGCTGTGGGACCATGAAGGGTCGTGGGATTAGCAGGAAGGGCTCTGGGCTTGGATGGAATGGCCCAGGTCAGGGGGCCCTTCATGGTTTTTTGCACCAGGGCCCTGAAGGTTCTAATTACACCTCTGCTGCACCCTATATATAGTTCATGCCAGAACCATGCACACTGTATATAGCTCATCTCAGAACCCTGCACCCTGTATATAGCTTATCTCAGATCCCTGCACCATGTACGCAGCCCAACCCAGAACCCTGCACTCTGTACATAGCTCATCCCAGAACACTGTACTCTGTACATAGCTCATCCCAGAACCCTGCATTCTGTATGCAGCTCATCCCAGAACCCTGCCATCTGTATGCAGCTCATCCCAGAACCCTGCCCTCTGTATGCAGCTCATCCCAGAACCCTGCCCTCTGTACGCAGCTCATTCCAGAACCCTGCCCTCTGTACGCAGCTCATCCCAGAACCCTACCCTCTGTACGCAGCTCATCCCAGAACCCTGCACTCTGTACGCAGCTCATCCCAGAACCCTGCACTCTGTACGCAGCTCATCCCCCCAGAACCCTGCACTCTGTATGCAGCTTATCCCCCCAGAACCCTGCACTCTGTACGCAGCTCATCCCCCCAGAACCCTGCACTCTGTACGCAACTCATCCCCCCAGAACCCTGCACTCTGTACGCAGCTCATCCCCCCAGAACCCTGCACTCTGTACGCAGCTCATCCCCCCAGAACCCTGCACTCTGTACGTAGCTCATCCCAGAACCCTGCACTCTGTACGCAGCTCATCCCAGAACCCTGCACTCTGTACGCAGCTCATCCCAGAACCCTGCACTCTGCACGCAGCTCATCCCAGAACCCTGCACTCTGCACGCAGCTCATCCCAGAACCCTGCACTCTGCAGGCAGCTCATCCCAGAACCCTGCACTCTGCACGCAGCTCATCCCAGAACCCTGCACTCTGTACGCAGCTCATCCCAGAACCCTGCACTCTGTGCGCAGCTCATCCCAGAACCCTGCACTCTGTGCGCAGCTCATCCCAGAACCCTGCACTCTGTGCGCAGCTCATCCCAGAACCCTGCACTCTGTGCGCAGCTCATCCCAGAACCCTGCACTCTGTGCGCAGCTCATCCCAGAACCCTGCACTCTGTGCGCAGCTCATCCCAGAACCCTGCACTCTGTGCGCAGCTCATCCCAGAACCCTGCACTCTGTGCGCAGGTCATCCCAGATCCCTGCCCTTCTGCCACCATGGGGGGGCCCAAGACTGCAGGACTGCACAACATGTGAAAGGGATCTGCTGTGGGACCATGAAGGGTCGTGGGATTAGCGGGAAGGGCTCTGGGCTTGGATGGAATGGCCCAGGTCGGGGGGCCCTTCATGGTTTTTTGCACCAGGGCCCTGAAGGTTCTAATTACACCTCTGCTGCACCCTATATATAGTTCATGCCAGAACCATGCACACTGTATATAGCTCATCTCAGAACCCTGCACCCTGTATATAGCTTATCTCAGATCCCTGCACCCTGTACGCAGCTCAACCCAGAACCCTGCACTCTGTACATAGCTCATCCCAGAACACTGCATTCTGTATGCAGCTCATCCCAGAACCCTGCCATCTGTATGCAGCTCATCCCAGAACCCTGCCCTCTGTATGCAGCTCATCCCAGAACCCTGCCCTCTGTACGCAGCTCATTCCAGAACCCTGTCCTCTGTACGCAGCTCATCCCAGAACCCTGCCCTCTGTACGCAGCTCATCCCAGAACCCTGCACTCTGTACGCAGCTCATCCCCCCAGAACCCTGCACTCTGTACGCAGCTCATCCCCCCAGAACCCTGCACTCTGTACGCAGCTCATCCCCCCAGAACCCTGCACTCTGTACGCAACTCATCCCCCCAGAACCCTGCACTCTGTACGCAGCTCATCCCCCCAGAACCCTGCACTCTGTACGCAGCTCATCCCCCCAGAACCCTGCACTCTATACGTAGCTCATCCCAGAACCCTACACTCTGTACGCAGCTCATCCCAGAACCCTGCACTCTGTACGCAGCTCATCCCAGAACCCTGCACTCTGCACGCAGCTCATCCCAGAACCCTGCACTCTGCACGCAGCTCATCCCAGAACCCTGCACTCTACACGCAGCTCATCCCAGAACCCTGCACTCTGTACGCAGCTCATCCCAGAACCCTGCACTCTGTGCGCAGCTCATCCCAGAACCCTGCACTCTGTGCGCAGCTCATCCCAGAACCCTGCACTCTGTGCGCAGCTCATCCCAGAACCCTGCACTCTGTGCGCAGCTCATCCCAGAACCCTGCACTCTGTGCGCAGCTCATCCCAGAACCCTGCACTCTGTGCGCAGCTCATCCCAGAACCCTGCACTCTGTGCGCAGCTCATCCCAGAACCCTGCACTCTGTGCGCAGCTCATCCCAGAACCCTGCACTCTGTGCGCAGCTCATCCCAGAACCCTGCACTCTGTGCGCAGGTCATCCCAGAACCCTGGCCTTCTGCCACCATGGGGGGGCCCAAGGCTGCAGGACTGCACAACATGTGAAAGGGATCTGCTGTGGGACCATGAAGGGTCGTGGGATTAGCGGGAAGGGCTCTGGGCTTGGATGGAATGGCCCAGGTCGGGGGGCCCTTCATGGTTTTTTGCACCAGGGCCCTGAAGGTTCTAATTACACCTCTGCTGCACCCTATATATAGTTCATGCCAGAACCATGCACACTGTATATAGCTCATCTCAGAACCCTGCACCCTGTATATAGCTTATCCCAGATCCCTGCACCCTGTACGCAGCTCAACCCAGAACCCTGCACTCTGTACATAGCTCATCCCAGAACACTGTACTCTGTACATAGCTCACCCCAGAACCCTGCATTCTGTATGCAGCTCATCCCAGAACCCTGCCATCTGTATGCAGCTCATCCCAGAACCCTGCCCTCTGTATGCAGCTCATCCCAGAACCCTGCCCTCTGTACGCAGCTCATTCCAGAACCCTGCCCTCTGTACGCAGCTCATCCCAGAACCCTGCCCTCTGTACGCAGCTCATCCCAGAACCCTGCACTCTGTACACAGCTCATCCCCCCAGAACCCTGCACTCTGTACGCAGCTCATCCCCCCAGAACCCTGCACTCTGTACGCAGCTCATCCCCCCAGAACCCTGCACTCTGTACGCAGCTCATCCCCCCAGAACCCTGCACTCTGTACGCAGCTCATCCCCCCAGAACCCTGCACTCTGTACGCAGCTCATCCCCCCAGAACCCTGCACTCTGTACGCAGCTCATCCCCCCAGAACCTTGCACTCTGTACGCAGCTCATCCCAGAACCCTGCACTCTGTGCGCAGCCCATCCCAGAACCCTGCACTCTGTGCGCAGCTCATCCCAGAACCCTGCACTCTGTGCGCAGCTCATCCCAGAACCCTGCACTCTGTGCGCAGCTCATCCCAGAACCCTGCACTCTGTGCGCAGCTCATCCCCCCAGAACCCTGCACTCTGTACGCAGCTCATCCCCCCAGAACCCTGCACTCTGTACGCAGCTCATCCCCCCAGAACCCTGCACTCTGTACGCAACTCATCCCCCCAGAACCCTGCACTCTGTACGCAGCTCATCCCCCCAGAACCCTGCACTCTGTACGCAGCTCATCCCCCCAGAACCCTGCACTCTATACGCAGCTCATCCCAGAACCCTGCACTCTGTGCGCAGCTCATCCCAGAACCCTGCACTCTGTACGCAGCTCATCTCAGAACCCTGCACTCTGTACGTAGCTCATCCCAGAACCCTGCACTCTGTACGCAGCTCATCCCAGAACCCTGCACTCTGTGCGCAGCTCATCCCAGAACCCTGCACTCTGTGCGCAGCTCATCTCAGAACCCTGCACTCTGTGCGCAGCTCATCCCAGAACCCTGCACTCTGTGCGCAGCTCATCCCAGAACCCTGCACTCTGTGCGCAGCTCATCCCAGAACCCTGGCCTTCTGCCACCATGGGGGGGCCCAAGACTGCAGGACTGCACAACATGTGAAAGGGATCTGCTGTGGGACCATGAAGGGTCGTGGGATTAGCGGGAAGGGCTCTGGGCTTGGATGGAATGGCCCAGGTCGGGGGGCCCTTCATGGTTTTTTGCACCAGGGCCCTGAAGGTTCTAATTACACCTCTGCTGCACCCTATATATAGTTCATGCCAGAACCATGCACACTGTATATAGCTCATCTCAGAACCCTGCACCCTGTACATAGCTTATCTCAGATCCCTGCACCCTGTACGCAGCTCAACCCAGAACCCTGCACTCTGTACATAGCTCATCCCAGAACACTGTACTCTGTACATAGCTCATCCCAGAACCCTGCCATCTGTATGCAGCTCATCCCAGAACCCTGCCCTCTGTATGCAGCTCATCCCAGAACCCTGCACTCTGTACGCAGCTCATCCCAGAACCCTGCACTCTGCACGCAGCTCATCCCAGAACCCTGCACTCTGTACGCAGCTCATCCCAGAACCCTGCACTCTGTACGCAGCTCATCCCAGAACCCTGCACTCTGTGCGCAGCTCATCCCAGAACCCTGCACTCTGTGCGCAGCTCATCCCAGAACCCTACACTCTGTGCACAGCTTATCCCAGAACCCTGCACTCTGTACGCAGCTCATCCCAGAGCCCCACACTCTGTACGCAGCTCATCCCAGAACCCTTCACTCTGTACGCAGCTCATCCCAGAACCCTGCACTCTGTACGCAGCTCATCCCAGAACCCTGCACTCTGTACGCAGCTCATCCCAGAACCCTGCACTCTGTACGCAGCTCATCCCAGAATCCTGCACTCTGTACGCAGCTCATCCCAGAACCCTGCACTCTGTACGCAGCTCATCCCAGAACCCTGCACTCTGTACGCAGCTCATCCCAGAACCCTGCACTCTGTACGCAGCTCATCCCAGAACCCTGCACTTTGTACGCAGCTCATCCCAGAACCCAGCACTCTGTACGCAGCTCATCCCAGAACCCTGCACTCTGTTCATAGCTCATCCCAGAACCCTGCACTCTGTTCATAGCTCATCCCAGAACCCTGCACTCTGTTCATAGCTCATCCCAGAACCCTGCACTCTGTTCATAGCTCATCTCAGAACCCTGCACTCTGTTCATAGCTCATCCCAGAACCCTGCACTCTGTTCATAGCTCATCCCAGAACCCTGCACTCTGTTCATAGCTCATCCCAGAACCCTGCACTCTGTTCATAGCTCATCCCAGAACCCTGCACTCTGTTCATAGCTCATCCCAGAACCCTGCACTCTGTTCATAGCTCATCCCAGAACCCTGCACTCTGTTCATAGCTCATCCCAGAACCCTGCACTCTGTTCATAGCTCATCCCAGAACCCTGCACTCTGTTCATAGCACATCCCAGAACCCTGCACTCTGTTCATAGCTCATCCCAGAACCCTGCACTCTGTTCATAGCTCATCCCAGAACCCTGCACTCTGTTCATAGCTCATCCCAGAACCCTGCACTCTGTTCATAGCTCATCCCAGAACCCTGCACTCTGTTCATAGCTCATCCCAGAACCCTGCACTCTGTTCATAGCTCATCCCAGAACCCTGCACTCTGTTCATAGCTCATCCCAGAACCCTGCACTCTGTTCATAGCTCATCCCAGAACCCTGCACTCTGTTCATAGCTCATCCCAGAACCCTGCACTCTGTTCATAGCTCATCCCAGAACCCTGCACTCTGTTCATAGCTCATCCCAGAACCCTGCACTCTGTTCATAGCTCATCCCAGAACCCTGCACTCTGTTCATAGCTCATCCCAGAACCCTGCACTCTGTTCATAGCTCATCCCAGAACCCTGCACTCTGTTCATAGCTCATCCCAGAACCCTGCACTCTGTTCATAGCTCATCCCAGAACCCTGCACTCTGTTCATAGCTCATCCCAGAACCCTGCACTCTGTTCATAGCTCATCCCAGAACCCTGCACTCTGTTCATAGCTCATCCCAGAACCCTGCACTCTGTTCATAGCTCATCCCAGAACTCTGCACTCTGTTCATAGCTCATCCCAGAACCCTGCACTCTGTTCATAGCTCATCCCAGAACCCTGCACTCTGTTCATAGCTCATCCCAGAACCTTGCACTCTGTTCATAGCTCATCCCAGAACCTTGCACTCTGTTCATAGCTCATCCCAGAACCCTGCACTCTGTTCATAGCTCATCCCCGAACCCTGCATTCTGTTCATAGCTCATCCCCGAACCCTGCACTCTGTTCATAGCTCATCCCCGAACCCTGCACTCTGTTCATAGCTCATCCCCGAACCCTGCACTCTGTTCATAGCTCATCCCCGAACCCTGCACTCTGTTCATAGCTCATCCCTGAACCCTGCACTCTGTTCATAGCTCATCCCCGAACCCTGCACTCTGTTCATAGCTCATCCCCGAACCCTGCACTCTGTTCATAGCTCATCCCCGAACCCTGCACTCTGTTCATAGCTCATCCCCGAACCCTGCACTCTGTTCATAGCTCATCCCCGAACCCTGCACTCTGTTCATAGCTCATCCCCGAACCCTGCACTCTATACATAATGCATTCCAAACCCTGCATGCTCTTACCTTTTTTTTTTAAATGAATGTGCTTGGGTTTTTATGTATCCATGAGACTTGCTTCTGAAACAAAAATAAAAGCGTTTGCCCACTTGTCCTTCAAACCATCTAAATATTGCTGTTTTCCCTATTCATAGGTGATTAATACGGTTATGCTCCTGATGAGTGGCTATAAGGTCCCGAAACGGCATAGAGCTTACAACTACTGTTATATGTACACAATTATTAGCTATGTATGGACGTTCCAATATTATTGTATTTCCTACGTTGCCACTTCTTTCTAGTGACACTTAGTGTCACATATTTATTGTTATTTATTTTTTATTGATATCCTCATATGTTTACATAGAAGTCCTTGTTGGAATGTATTTTATGTTTGAATACAAACTATCATTATTGAGCTATGTGCCTATAAATTTATGAATTTATGTATTATTTTATTAAAAATTTATACTTTACTCTAGTAAGATTTCTGGTCCCGTGTGCCTCATTTAAAGTCCTGCACCTGTTCTCTTTTTAATTCTAATAATAAAAGCGTATTTTATAGGTACGAGGAAGCCCAAGTTTTGTTTTAATGACGACCTTTAAGCTCCTCCCACTGTCAGTTTGACCACGCCCAAATGCACAGTGGGCGCTATGCAAGGTTACTTCCTTCCTCAAGTGTCCCTCATTCTGATGTTCAAAAGTTGGGAGGTATGCCCTCCATTACCACCCCCTCCCATCATACTGCCCTCCTTCCCATCATACTTCCCTCCACTACTGCTCCCTTCCATCATACTGCCCTCCACTACCGCTCCCTTCCATCATACTGCCCTCCACTACTGCTCCCTCCCATCATACTGCCCTCCACTACCCCCTCTCCCATCATACTGCCCTCCACTAACCACCCCCTCCCATCGTACTGCCCTCCACTCCCCCCTCCCATTGTACTGCTCTCCACTCCCCCCATCATACTGCCCTCCACTCCCCCCATCATACTGCCCTCCACTTCCCCCTCCCATCATACTGCCCTCCACTACCCCCTCTCCCATCATACTGCCCTCCACTACCACCCCCTCCCATGATACTGCCCTCCATTACCACCCCCTCCCATGATACTGCCCTCCACTACTCCCCACCATCATACTGCCCTCCACTACCAGCCTCCCATCACACTGCCCTCCACTACCACCCCCTCCCCATCATACTGCTCTCCACTATCCCCCACCATCATACTGCCCTCCACTACCCCCCTCCCATCATACTGCCCTCCACTACCCCCCTCCCATCATACTGCCCTCCACTGCAACCCCTCCCATCATACTGCCCTCCACTGCAACCCCTCCCATCATACTGCCCTCCACTACACCCCCTCCCATTATACTGCCCTCCACTACAACCCCTCCTATCATACTGCCCTTCACTACACCCCCTCCCATTATACTGCCCTCCACTACACCCCCTCCCATCATACTGCCCTCCACTTCCCCCTCTCCCATCATACTTCCCTCCACTACCGCTCCCTCCCATCATACTTCCCTCCACTACCGCACCCTCCCATCATACTGCCCTCCACTACCGCTCCCTCCAATCATACTGCCCTCCACTACCCCCCCTACCATCCTACTGCCCTCCACTACCCCCCCTACCATCCTACTGCCCTCCACTACCCCCCTCTCATCATACTGCCCTCCACTGCAACCCCTTCCATCATACTGCCCTCCACTACAACCCCTCCCATCATACTGCCCTTCACTACACCCCCTCCCATCATACTGCCCTCCACTAAACCCCCTCCCATCACACTGCCCTCCACTTCCCTCTCTCCCATCATACTTCCCTCCACTACCACTCTCTCCCATCATACTTCCCTCCACTACCGCTCCCTCCCATCATACTGCCCTCCACTACCGCTCCCTCCCATCATACTGCCCTCCACTACCGCTCCCTCCCATCATACTGCCCTCCACTACCCCTCCTACCATCCTACTGCCCTCCACTACCCCCTCCCATCATTCTGCCCTCCACTGCAACCCCTCCCATCATACTGCCCTCCACTGCAACCCCTCCCATCATACTGCCCTCCACTACAACCCCTCCTATCATACTGCCCTTCACTACACCCCCTCCCATCATACTGCCCTCCACTTCCCCCTCTCCCATCATACTTCCCTCCACTACCGCTCCCTCCCATCATACTGCCCTCCACTACCACTCCCTCCCATCATACTGCCCTCCACTACCCCTCCTACCATTCTACTGCCCTCCACTACCCCTCCTACCATCCTACTGCCCTCCACTACCCCATCTCCCATCATAATGTGAGTTAGTGGAGGGCCACTACCACCCCCACCCATCATACTGCCCTCCACTACCCCCTCCCCATCATATTGCCCTCCACTCCCCCCCTCCCATCATACTGCCCTCCACTCCCCCCTCCCTTAATACTGCCCTCCTCTACCCCCTTCCCATCATACTGCCCTCCACTACAACCCCTCCCATCATACTGCCCTCCCCTACCTCCCATCGTACTGGCCTCCACTACACCCCCTCCCATCATACTGCCCTCCACTACCACCCCCTCCCATCATACATTGATGCAGCTTCTTCTCCGAACGCAGTGGGGACCGCAGAAGTCTCAGTTGCATTACCTCCATCTGCAGTGAGGTGGGAGACTTTAAAGTGGAACTTTAGTCAGAAAATTAAGTAATTTTTTGTAAGATCCGCTCAGAGTGTGAAACTGTCATGTAATGTAACTGCATGCAGTGAGAGAGAGGAGCTGTCACAACTCAGCGGTGATGTCAGGGATAGGCGGGACTGAACAGCTATCTAAACACCAGCCAATGATCGAGCAGCTTAAAAAAGGGGTGGAGTCATATAGACGTAGCAGCCCGCCCAGACCCCATCCCATTGGCTTGTGTTTGATAGCCGTTCGGTCCCCCCCCATCCCCGACATCACCGCAGAGTTTTGACAGCTCCTGTAATGCAGTTATCTTACATGACAGTTTCACACTCTGAGCGGATCTTACAAGCCTCACGATCTGCTCAGTGGGATACTGGGCGGCACAGTGGTGTGGTGGTAGCACTCTCGCCTAGCAGTAAGAAGGGTCGCTGGTTCGAATCCCAACCACGACACTACCTGCCTGGAGTTTGCATGTTCCCCCTGTGCCCCATGGGTTTCCTCCGGGTACTCCGGTTTCCTCCCACACTCCAAAGACATGCTGGTAGGTTAATTGGATCCTGTCTAAATTGTCCCTAGTATCTATGAATGTGAGTTAGGGACCTTAGATTGTAAGCTCCTTGAGGGTAGGGACTGATGTGAATGTACAATGTATATGTAAAGCGCTGCGTAAATTGCCGGCGCTATATAAGTACCTGAAATAAATAATAAATAAATAATAAATAAATACTGTCTCACAGGCAGCAGGGGCTAGTCACTGCTTGGATGCAGCATTTCACAGCAGTCCAGGCAGATCTCAGGACACTAACACACAGGGCGATTAGGGTGTGCCCAGGTACACTCGGCACACCCCGTACGCATCTTGTCGGAGTTATTCATTTAATTGATCGACTGCATGTTTGTGTA
Organism: Lithobates clamitans; assembly: GCA_037952925.1. Taxonomy (NCBI): domain Eukaryota; kingdom Metazoa; phylum Chordata; class Amphibia; order Anura; family Ranidae; genus Lithobates; species Lithobates clamitans. The sequence goes on along the minus strand of JBBGZY010000253.1, from coordinate 4,594,553 downwards.
AAAGGTATAGATTTTACAGAACCTAATGACTGCAAAGCACATTCCTACTGTTTGTCATTTTTATTAATATAATATTTCTTTATCGTACATCATAGGACACAGAGCCTCAAGTATTTACTTAGTGAGTTACGGGCCTACTTTCAGGTGTTGACACTGGTATAACCAATAGAGGAAGTTGACTCCCCTATATAACCCCTCCTCCTTACAGGAGTACCTCAGTTTTTTCGCCAGTGTCTAAAGGTGTTGGTTACGAGTGAAGATGTGCTCTGAGGAGCTCCAGGGAGGGATTCGTGCTGGATTTAAAAAACCTCCACAACTGGATCCATCCTCGCCACTGAGGCCATAGGATGGTGCCTGGACCTCGATTCAAGAACAAGGTTTTGCCTGTAAGCTTCTCTCTGAGAGCTGGACCCTATGAACCAGGAATCATGTTGGTCTTGCTACATTACCTAAAGCTGTTCATGAGGGGTGCTATACAGGTCCAAAGGAGTGGAACCCCTATTAAACAGGGACCCGGTCTTTGAAGATTTAACTATGCTGCCCACCGTGATGGGTGAAATTTGGATCTGTCTGTTAAATCAACAGTATCCTGCAGCGAGCAAATGGTAAGGGAAGAGGCTAGGAACTGTAAAAAGGTGCCTATGCTTTCCTTCCATATTAGTGTATGCCTTTAAAATGTCTCCTCTAGAAGGAGTAAGTTACACATACCTTAATGTGATGCCTCAGCAGCGCTGTGTCTGGCTATAAACAGCCATGTGTGGTCCCAGCAGCCAGAGGGGGGTTCTCAGTGAATCAACGGCCTCTTCTAGAGGAATCTAGGGGATACAGGGGTACAGAAGCAGCATTTCACAGGTTAAAGTACTCTGGCAGCTATGCAGCCTTAGGAGACTTCCTGAAGGCATGGGATTTTTTTTTTCCTCTAGCCACAAATTTAGTTTCTGCTTCATATAAAACATAATTATGTATAATAAATAGCTACTATTATAAAGCTGTATATCTGCTGATAAATTCACCTCCACCAGGAGGCGCGGTGGCCATTCCAGTTTGTTTATATACAAAACTTTCCCTCATATACATAGCTTTGCTGGTTTTTTATAACCCCAGACAGCACTTTCCAGTCATGCCACCAGACTGTCATCCTCTTCAGAGATACCAGACATGGCAAGCCAGGGTGAGTCATTGGAAGCTAGCGGTGGTGCAACTTTACACACTTCAGCTCTGCATTTTTCTCAGCCCTGCAGGGCTTAGAAGGAAGATTAGCGGCTTTAATCGCATCCTCCATCCAGGTGGATAGGAAGCGTCCTAGATCCCCCTCCCGCACCTTAAACTCTTTACAGACAGTGGAGGGTCCAAAGGAATTGTGGGAACAAGATGAGGTATTACCCTCAGATAATCCAGAGGAAAGACAAGCCAGCTATTCCTCTGCAGAAGAAACAGTACTTGATGTTTCGCCTTCACAAACTGAAGTACTGAGCCTTACTAAAATGGTTCGCTCTGCTTTCATGCTACCCCTAACAGAATTAGCTTAAGATCCGGTCTCCTCTTTGGGTTCCCTAAAACCTTTACAGCCTTTGCATGCGTTTCCCGTCTAGGAAAGCTTATTTATATTGAATGGGATCATCAGGATAAGCATTTTTCCCCTCCAAAGAGATTCTCAATTCTTTATCCTATGGACGAAAAATTCACAAAAAGACGGAAAGTTCCAGCAGTTGACGCTGCGATTTCCAGTGTAAATAAAAGTTTAACTTGTCCAGTGCATATGCTTAAAGATCCAACAGATAAGAAGTTGGGAGGTCTGTTAAAATCCTCTTTTTCTTTAGCAGGGGTCGTAACTCAGCCTGCAATTGCAGCTATTGGCATCTGTCAGTCCTTAAAGGACCAGTTCACAGATGCTCTTAACGAGCTCCCTGCACAACAGGCCCGGGAGTTAGCCGAGCTACCAAGAGCATTATGCTTTGCCATAGATGCTCTGATGGATTCTATTCATCGGGCTTCGCACCTTTCACTTGTACTAATACACATGCGAAGGACCCTTTGGTTAAAGGGTTGGTCAGCTGAAACGCCTTGTAAGAACCTTCTAACTAGTTTCCCCTTTAAGGGAGAATGACTATTTGGCAATAGTTTGGATAAATACATCCAAACAATTTCTAGCGGAAAGAGTACTCTTTTGCCAGTCAAAAGGAAATATATATGTCCTTCGTTTAAACTGACTTTTTCCCCCGCGCCAGGGGCATCCACCTCTAGGCAGGGGCGACGGCCTCCACCGCCAGACTCTAGAGGAAGATCCCAGGGTCAAACCCAGGCACAGAGGAAGACCTGGGGCCCTAAATCTGCAAAGCAGAATACTAAAGCCTCATCATGAAGAGGCATCTCCCCTCACCAAGGTGGGGGGAAGACTTCTGGGGTACTCGGAAGTCTGGAGAGAGGAGATTCAGGACAGATGGACTCTCTCCACAGTGTCCCTAGGATGCAAGCTGGAATTTCGGGAATTCTCACCGTCTCGTTTTCTGAGATTAAACATTCCCAAAGATCCAGGGAAAAGACAATCCCTGTTACAAGCATTAGACCGATTATTGGGTGATCATACAGATTCTCATACAAGAGCAAGGTTTGGGATTTCACTCAAATCTATTTACGGGGGGGCGTGTCCTGGACATGGAGGAGTGAGGACGTGCTTTGCCTCAGCTCCGCTACACCGCAGCACAATATCAGCTATACATAGGGGGATACTCACTTTTACAAGATCCCCCCATGTCACAACGATCCCGGCAGAGCTCCCAACCGACCAGGACCGACAGATCGCGGCAGGGACAGCTGGATTTATACTTTTCCGGGACCCGAGGACTAGGCCCGGAAGCCTCCAAGATGGCGCCGACCGGGAAGGCCCAGAAAGCCACAAAATCCTCTCAGCCAGCAACGGCCTCAACCCGAACCCTGAAAGGGACAGCCTCAGCCTCAGCAGCATCTCCGGTGCCATCCCCAGGGTCGGTGAGTGATTCAGCCCCCTGTGCCTCCCCTGCCTCTTTAGATGGCCGCTCTGAACTATCTGACTACCTCTGTGAAGAGGATATCAAGCGCCATATCATGTCTTTACCCACTAAGGAGGACCTTGAACGTTTTACAAGCAGGGTAGAGAAAGCTTTCACAGAGGACATTGCCCAACTAAAAGCTGACACTTCCCACCTAGGTAACAGGGTAGAAGCATTAGAAGAGAAGCTAGAGGAGGTTCTCCCCACTATTGCTCTACTGCAATCTAAATGTCAGCAGCAAGACCAGCAGATTGAAACCCTATTATGTCAGCTGGATGATGCAGAAAATCGCAGCAGAAGAGCGAACATTAGGATTCGGGGTCTCCCAGAAGCCACAGCCCCAAGGGATATTATCCCCACGCTGACAGATATATTCAGAGACATATTGGGCCTTCCGGCCACGGCTCCGATAGAAATTGACCGAGCTCACAGGGCACTAAGACCCCCCTCCCAAGAAGTGGACAACCCCAGGGATGTAATCTGCAAACTCCACAAATTCACTTTAAAAGACAGCATCATGCAAAAAATGCGCAACAAACCCTACTATGATTTCGATGGTGCACGTTTATTCTTTTATCAGGACATATCTAGACGCACCCTCATGCAGCGCAGAGCCCTGAAGCCCCTCTTGACGGCAATCCAAGATGCTGGCCTTCCTTACCGCTGGGGGTTCCCCTTTTTTCTGCAGGCGACTAAGGATGGAAGACAAGTCACACTCCGCAACAAGGATGATCTCCCTCAGTTCCTGTCCTCTCTGGGCCTAGACGCAGTGGACTTTCCGGATTGGAGAATTTCATCTGGCGTTCCAGGGATCCAGGTCCCAACACCATGGTCAACTACTACCCGTAGGAACCGCAGAAGGGACAGACAGCCTCAGCATCAAGATACTCTCCATGGCTCCTCAGTTACCCGTGACTGAGGGAATAGTCCCCCCGGACTCTCACAGTGGTCATAGACTTCCCCAGTAATTAAGAAAAAGCCCCCCCCCTCTTTTCTCTCCTGTAGAGATTAGGCCCCCCAATATCAGCCTTAACGCTTTTAGCTGAGATCCAGTTGGCTGTGATTGCAGATCACTCAAGAGTTATGACTAGTAGTAAATAATAATTTTTCCTCATATATGTATTATCTGATGTTCTGGTACTGGGTGGGAAAATGTGAACCCCAAAATTTAACACAGTAGTTTCTCCCCACCTCCAACCCCAAACACCTTTTAAGACGCGGTGTGTGGAGACGAGGCACCGCTCTCCACCCTGTGTTTGGGCCCACGTTCCCCCACGTAGGCCACCCTATATTGGGTACAGTCCCTAGTTGGGGCAATAGGTAAGGTCTGAGGCCCCCTTCCTTCCGAGGGGGACCTCCCACCTATAGATATTCTATTTACAGACTTTGAGAATGTCTTGTCGTATTGTTTACGTTATTTTAACAGTTTGTTTTCTCTGTTCATTTTTCTATTCACTTTCCTCCCCCCCACCGTTCTGTTCCCCTCTTTCATTCCTTTCTAGGAGCAACCAAGGACTTCAGATGCTGCGCCGGGCGAGCGAGTTCATCCGACATCCTCCCTACCACTTATTCAGACATGTCTACTATTAAGGTAATATCATACAACATAAGAGGCCTATGCTCCCCGGGGAAAAGAAACAAACTTTGGTGGGAACTTAAGAAGTTAAAAGCTCACGTGGTTTTCCTACAGGAAACCCACTTTACTCATCACTCCCTGCCTAGATTACCTACCCATTTATTTAACCAATGGTACCATAGCACCTCCCCCACAGTTAAATCTAAAGGCACCACGATTGCTATTCACAGGAATTGCCCCTTCCAGCTCTCGGACAGCAAAATAGACCCACTAGGCCGTTATGTATTTTTGAAAGGAACCATAGCGGGACGAAAATATACTTTCGCCTCGTTATATGCGCCCAATTCTAATCAAATTACTTTCATCGACAATACCCTAGACCTACTAGCAGACTTTAAAGAAGGCTATGTTATTTTGGGAGGGGACTTCAACGTTAGCCCGGACCCCCTGTTAGATACCTCCAGCTCTAGACACTCACACTCTTATGCTTTCCTAAAACACTTCCGAAAGTCAATTCAATCCAACTTGCTGCTTGATGGCTGGAGGGTCCTCCACCCAAAGGAGAGAGACTTCAGCTATCACTCGGCAGTACATGATGTATACACCCGCATAGACCACATCTATGTGGACCGCCCAACACTAGAGCTCATGCAGTCCGCGTTCATTGGGAACATCACTCTATCTGATCACGCACCAGTGGGGGTGATCCTATCACTCCCTTCAGGTTCCCGAGGGACCTGGACGTGGAGGCTGAATGAAAATTTGTTGGACGATACAGTGGCAGTAGCCAAGGTATCTGAGACCATCTCAAATTATTTTAAGGAAAATGTGACGGATGATATCAGCATGGGCGTAGTGTGGGAGAGCCACAAGGCAGTGATCAGAGGAGAGATAATATCACAAGGGGCTAGACTTAAAAAGATACTTCAGGCAGATTTTGAAAGAGTGTTAGCCGCCCTACAAGACGCGGAACTCAAACATAAACGAAATGGAGGCCCCGAGGCATTGCAGAGGCTAACTGAGCTAAGAGATTTGTTTTTGCGCCTGCTAGATCGGCAGACTCGTAGGCAAGCCAGACGAGTATCACACAAATATTACGAACACGGCAACAAATGTGGTCGTATGCTTGCTAGAGCCATTCGTAAGAAGCACGCGCAGACTTACATACAAAAATTATGTTCCCCTTCTGGGGAGGTATCAGCTCGGTCCTCCAAAATTGCCTCGGGGTTTCAAGATTACTACACACACCTATACAATTTAAATCTTGACAACCCCCCAGAAACACAGCAATCCAAGTCCACAGCCATACGAGACTACTTGGCTGCTGCTGGCGCTCCAACATTGAGTGCAGACCAGTGTGCTGACCTTGAACTTCCGATCTCCCCTGGGGAGATTGAACTGACAGTGAAGTCCCTCCCTACAGGAAAAAGCCCGGGACCGGACGGATACTCGGGTCTGTACTACAAAACCTTCCTACCCCTCCTTAAACCCCACATGTGCGCTTACTTTAATTCCATAGCGGAAGGGGCCCCCATGCCTTCTGAGGCACTCCTGGCTCACATCACAGTGTTGCCAAAAGACGGTAAAGACCCGACGCTTCCCCAAAGCTACCGCCCGATCTCCCTCCTTAACGTGGACGTTAAGATACTAGCCAAGATTTTAGCGAATAGGATCGGGAATCTCCTGCCCAATATCATCCACCCCGACCAAACTGGGTTTATTAAGGGGAGGGAGGCGAGGGACAACTCCATTAGGGCCATACAACTCATCCACTGGGCCCAAACAAACCCTGACTCCAAACCTTACATCATTCTCTCCACGGACGCTGAAAAGGCCTTCGACCGGGTCAACTGGTCGTACCTCAAAGCGGTGTTGGAGACACTAGGGCTTAAAACACGCATGTTGACCTCTATCCTGGCGCTCTACTCTACTCCCTGTGCACAGGTCAAGGTGAATGGAGTGCTTTCCTCTAGGTTCCCGATTAGGAATGGCACGAGACAAGGGTGCCCCCTGTCCCCCCTTCTCTTCGCTCTAGTCCTTGAACCATTACTATGCACGGTCAGGGCGAATGCAGACATAAGGGGTATACGAGTTGGAAACACTGAACACAAACTATCCGCCTACGCTGATGATGTGTTATTCCACCTCTCGGAACCCCTGTTATCATTGCCAGTCCTGATGAAGGAACTGAAATTATTCGGATCACTCTCAAATTTCAAAATTAATTACTCCAAATCTGAAATTTTACCTATTCTCTTAACCCCTGCAATGACGAGTAACCTACAAGCCTCCTTTCCCTTCACCTGGGCTAAATCCTCTATTCGATACTTAGGGATTCAATTGACAGACAGCTTTGATTCCTTATATGATGCAAATTTCCCCCCCCTACTTCATTTAATTAAAAAAGATCTCTCCCTCTGGACCAAGACTGCGTTCACTTGGATAGGCCGTATTAATATCATAAAAATGAATGTTCTACCTCGTGTACTCTTCTTTCTTCAAATGATACCAATCCCACTGCCTACCAAATTCTTTTCCCAGATTAATAGCATCATAACGGGATTTGTGTGGAATGCACGTAACCCTAGAATAGCCATGAGGACATTAAAACGCCCAAAACTAGCAGGTGGCCTTGGGATCCCAGACATATTGAAATATCACAAAGCAATTGCCCTTCAGAGGATCCTCAACTGGCGCTTCCACACCCAATCCAAAATTTGGGTCTCTCTTGAGAAATGGCTAGCTGGCAGGAATCTGGCCTTTGCTCCCTGGCTACCAAGGGAATACCGCGGGCTCTCAGACTCAACTTCCCCACTGACGAGACACACCCTCTCCACTTGGGACAAACTAAACTCGATCTTAAACCTATCACCGCCCATGTCTCCATTAGCCCCGTTAGGGGGATTTCTTTGGTTCTTGCCAGGTGAGCAAATGGCCTTCTTTGCCCCGTGGGTGGATGATGGTAATGCCAGCTGTGGGAAACTGATGAGCAACGGTAAGCTGATGAGTTTCGAATCCCTACAAAGTAGACACAAGGGATCCAAAATAAACTTCTGGCGCTACAGACAGCTCCACCACTTTTTCGAAACACACGGACAATCCATAAGGGATATTTCCACTCTTACTCCTTTCGAGCAACTTTTTGTAGAGGATGACCCGACCCCACATTTAATATCTGAAATGTATCGCTTATTAAACAGTGCTAATGACAATCTCAGACCGACCTACATACGGACATGGGAGAGAGACCTACAACTAGACCTCTCCACATCCCAACTAACACACCTTTATCAGCTCACTCACTCAAGCTCTATCGAATCCAGAACCCAAGAAACAAATTACAAGCTCCTGTCGCGCTGGTACAGAGTACCAACTGATTTAGCTCGTATCTACCCCTCGGTATCAGACCAGTGCTGGAGGGGATGTGGACAGAGAGGCACGCTCCTCCACATTTGGTGGGAATGTCCTCTGATACAGCCATACTGGGCAGATGTCAAATCCCTAATAAAAGAAATTCTAGACTTGGATCTTCCTTTGAACCCAGTCTACTTTCTCCTGCATGTCCCTCAGATGCCGATTAGTAGATACAGAAAATGCATACTACCACACCTCTTAAACGCAGCTCGACGCCTCCTTCCAATTTATTGGAAACAACCCAGGGTACCTTCTAGAGATGACTGGATTAAAAAAGTCAATGATATTAGAGAAGCTGAACACTGGATAGCATCCTGTAAAGGAAAATTGGAACGCTTTGAGGCCATATGGGGACCTTGGAGAGACTTTATGTTCGACCCGAATCTCATACCCTCAAGCCTTGATCTGGCCCTGCTGGAATTAGCAGAACCAACCCTAAGATCCCGCCTAGGCAATAGAAACAGGGCCCACTGATAGACATTTTTCATAGACCCCCTCCAGGATGATAACCAACCGATGGCAGAACTCGCCCGGCGCAGATCTACAGGAACTTCTCAGACTCTGAGGTATGCTCCACACCACCCCCCCCCTTCTTACCCTTTCCCCACCTCCCCATCCTTTCATACCTGTCCCCCCTCTGACTCTAACTACTTCTTATTCTTCTTTACCTTCTAATTTTACTTCTTAGACTGCATACCAGTTGCCAATTATCAGGCTGCGGTCATAAGATACTGATGTTGCACTATCTGGACATGGGCGGCGGCTGACAACAAAGGGGAGCACAGACCCCCCATCGGGAGGTGGACCTGTTTTCGTTGCCCGCCTCTGATGGGTGGGGGGACAGGAGGGGTGCGCCCTTCCTGGACACGGCAAGACGGATGAGGTTGTTGGAGGTATTTACCCCCCTCGGTTCGAGCCGTTGGCAGGGAGGGCTCGCCCACTGGCTCTCCTGATCATTGAGCACTTTGAATGCGGCCAAGGTTGGCTCAGCCAACACGATGCCGCATGTCCATCCTGATTCAGGATGTGTACTGTAGATTACAGATAGGGCCGCCGCCGTAGGTCCGAAATTCTTATTTGCACTAGCAGATGTATAGACAAAATATATGTGTGTTCTATCCTGCATTTCTAAAATGTGTGTATTTTTCTACTAAAATGTTGATAAATAAAGATTATATAAAAAAAATCTATTTACGGTATCAAAGCCAAATGGGGATGTCAGACCAATTCTAGATCTACGAAATCTAAATCAGTTCCTGAAGATTCGCTCCTTTCGCATGGAGTCAATCAAGTCAGTAGTTTCCATCCTACAGGGAGGAGAACTTCTGGCATCCATAGACATTAGAGACGCATATCTTCATGTCCCTATATTTCCTGCTCACCAGAGGTTTCTGCGGTTTGAAGTAGAACAACAACATTTTCAGTTTGTAGCCCTGCCTTTCGGCCTAAGCTACAGCACCTCGGGTGTTCACGAAGGTATTGGCCCCACCTCTAGCCAGATTAAGGGCATAACAGTCTTAGCATACTTAGATGATCTATTGATAATAGACCAGTCAGCAGCTCGCTTGGAGCAAAGTGTATGCATTACAAGCAGTTACCTGAAAGATCTGGGTTGGATACTCAACCTAAAGTAATCATCCTTAAAGCCGCTAAGACGGCTGGAGTATTTGGGCCTGATCATAGACACAGCTTAGAAAAGGGTGTTTTTACCTCCCACAAAGATCAGCTCCATACAAGAGCTGATGTGGACGGTCAGTTCAAAGAGAAATCCTTCAATTGGCCTTTGTATGAGGTTGTTAGGAAAGATGGTAGCTTCATTCAAAGCAGTTCCCTATTCCCAATTCCATTCAAGACTGTTTCAAAACAGTATTCTGTCTGCTTGGAACAAGTCGATTCAAGCTTTGGACTCGCCAATGCGGCTGTCCCCAAGAGTGTCCCAAAGCCTCAATTGGTTACTAACTCGGAACTTGCTGAAGGGAAAGTCCTTAAGACCGATTATCTGGAAAGTAGTAACGACAGATGCCAGCCTCTCAGGCTGGGGGGCAGTACTAGAGAAGACGACTGTCCAAGGACAGTGGTCAAGAACCGAAAGAGCCTTGCCCATCAATATCTTAGAGATTCGGGCAGTGTATCTGGCTCTGAAAACCTGGACCTCCAGGTTAAAAGATTGTCCTGTCAGGATCCAATCCGACAATGCCACGGCTGTGGCATATATCAATCACCAAGGGGGCACCAAGAGTCTCCCAGCTCAGAGAAAGGTGAACCAGATTCTAACTTGGGTAGAAAAGAATGTCCCATGCTTATCAGCAGTTTTCATCCCGGGAGTAGAGAATTGGCAGGCGGACTACTTAAGTCGCCAGCAGTTCTTCCCAGGGAAATGGTCTCTTCATCACAAAATTTTCCGGGCTAAAAATGGGGGACTCCGGACATAGACCTTCTAGCATCCAGATTCAACACAAAGCTAGTCAACTTTGTGTCCAGGATAAGGGACCCACTGGGATCAGTTCTCACTGATCTATGCATTTGCCCCGATTCAGTTGCTGCCTTGACTTCTTTGCAGGATCTAGCTGGAAAGAAAGTCAGTAATACTAGTAGCACCAGCATGGCCCAGAAGGTCATGGTATGCAGAGATCGTAAAGATGGCAGTGGAGGGTCCATGGCTCCTCTCACTAAGGCCAGACCTGCTATCACAGGGGCCGATATTCCATCCTACTTTACGAACGCTAAATTTAACGGCCTGGCTATTGAGACCCACATTCTGAAGAAACGTGGGCTTTCCAGGTCCGTTATCTCTACTTTGATTAATGCTAGAAAGCCAGCTTCTAATATATTATAGAGTCTGGAAAGCTTAGCTTTCCTGGTGTGAATCCAAGGGTTGGCACCCTCGGAGATATATTATAGGCAGAATTCTTGCCTTTCTACAATTAGGCGTAGAGATGAAGTTGGCCCTGAGTACTATTAAGGGCCAAGTCTCAGTCTTATCAATTTTATATCAAAGACCGCTTGCTACGCATTCTTTAGTCCGGGGGTTTCATGCAAGGAGTGATGCGGATTAATCCACCAGTTAAATCACCCTTAAGCCCTTGGGACATGAATTTAGTTTTGTCGATGTTACAAAAACAGCCATTTGAACCGATACAGCAATATTCCTTTAGTCCTTTTGACAAGGAAGCTAGTATTTTTGGTTGCTATATCCGCAGCAAGGAGGGTATCAGAATTAGCTGCTCTTTCTTGTAAAGAGCCATATTCGGTTATTCATGAGGACTGAGTGTACACCCTCGCCCAGACTTTTTGCCAAAAGTGGTTTCAGCCTTTCATCTGAATGAAGATATTGTCCTACCATAGTTTTTCCCAAGACCATGTTCCAGGGAAGAAAAGTCACTACATTGTCTTGATGTAGTGAGAGCAGTGAAAATCTATTTAAAGAAAACTGTTCAGATTCGTAAGCCTGACGTCTTATTTATTCTGCCAGAGGGTCCTAAGAAAGGACAGGCAGTCTCAAAATCCACTGTTGCTAAGTGCATTCGGCAAGTTATAATTCAAACATATTAATTAAAGGGAAAGATTCCCTCTTTTCAAGTTAAGGCGCACTCTACCAGAGCGGTTGGTGCTTCTTGGGCAGTGCGTCACCAGGCCTCCATGTCTCAGATCTGCAAGGCCGCGACTTGCTCTTCAGTACATAAATTTACAAAATTTTATCAAGTGGATGTAAGATGGAAATGAGGATATCACCTTAGGGGGCAGTGTGCTGCAGGCAGCAGTATAAAGTCCTCAGGTCTGGGGGTTGTCCTACGGGTTGTGTCTCCCTCCCCTCGAGTAGCATAGCTATGGGACATCCCACTAAGTAAATACTTGAGGCTCTGTGTCCTATGATGTACGATAAAGAAAATAGGATTTTTAAAACCGCTTACCTGTAAAATCCTTTTCTTGGAGTACATCATAGGACACGTGGCTCCCGCCCCTCTGTTTTATGTGGTGAGAGTATATTGCTTATATTGCTTGGCTACAAAAACTGAGGTACTCCTGAAAGGAGGAGGGGTTATATAGGGGAGTCAACTTCCTGTATTGGTTATACCAGTGTCAACACCTGAAGGTAGGCCCATAACCCACTAAGTAAATACTTGAGGCTCTGTGTCCTATGATGTACTCCAAGAAAAGGATTTTACAGGTAAGCTGTTTTAAAAATCCTATTTTTTAAGTTTATGAAACAAATGAATTCATATATTTTTCTAGTTGTTTCCATTATTTTGTCCAGTGTGAGTTTGTTTCGGTGTTTAGTACAAAAGATTAGGATTGCCCCGATACCGAGTATTTGCAGGAGTACTTGTACTCCTGCAAATGCTCCCGATGCCTAGTCCGATACCTGGACACTCAGGAATAGTCGGTGCGACGGGGAAGTTATAATCACAGATCTCCCTGTGTGGCTTTCAATAAAGCAGCTGACAGCCGCTTCTCCTCCTCTCCCCTCTGTGGCTTTCAGCTGCTTTATTTAAAGCCACACAGGGAGATCGGTGATTATAGCTTCCCCCACCGCCGCACTGAGTATCCCCTGTATCCTCCTCCGGCTCCCCTCTGTGTCCTCCTCTGTGCTTCTCTGTTGGCTCCTCCGGTTCCCCTCTGTGTGCTCCTCCATTCCCCCCCATCCCCCTCCAGTCCCCTTCTGTGTGCTCCTCCGTTCCCCTCCTCTGCCTCCGCTCCGTGCACTCTTCCGGTTCACTCCCCCTCCGTGTAGTCTACCGGTCCCCTGGTCATCATCCGCTCTCCCTCTGTGTGCTCGTCTGCCTTCCCCCTGTCCCAGATCTTTCAGGATGGAGAGCGGAGGAAGGAGCCAGTAAATATGTCATTTACCGGCTCCTTCCTTTTCTGAATGCACAGAGTCAGTGCTCACTGACTCTGTGCATTCATAACCGAGCATCGTAAACTGTGTTCAGTTTATGAATTGAGAGGAGTTTCTATCTCCTGTCCATTCATCTTCAGTGCAGCTGAGGCTGCTGAGAAAGGGACTGGGGAATCTATGTCCTCAGTCCCTTTCCATGTCTCAAAGGGGAGATGTCTGGGGTCTGTTTAGACCCCGGACATCTCACCAAAGCCCCCCTACCCCCCACCAGGGTTGAGTAAAAAAATAAAAAAAAGGAAACATTGTAATAAATATTCTAAAGTAAAATTGTAATATAATAATAAAAAATAAAATAAACAGTAACACTGACTGACCCCCCCCCCCCCCCCCAAAAAAAGAAAGCATTGTAAAAAAATATATATAAATATATAAATGTATATAAATATATATATAAATGTGTATATGTATATAATATATATATGTGTATATATATATATATATATATATATATATATATATATATATACACATTTAGAAAAATAAAATATATTGTAATAAAATTGTAAAAAATAAATAAAATAAAAAGCTACTGACACAGTCCATGCATCATCTGTGCCACATTAAAAATAAAGAATCGATAATTGGTGAGTACTTGAAAAAAAGTATCGGTACTTGTACTCTGTCTTAAAAAAGTGGTATCGGAACAACCCTACAAAAGTCAATGGCCAGATACAGCTAACAGTGTGTATACTCTCCAGAATATGGCCAGATAAAGTAAAGTATAATCTCCAAATCAATCTGTTTTTGGTCCCCGCAGGGACCAGTACAACTCATTTATTTATTGGTAACTTACGCTGAGCAGTGATTTGTAAAGGTCCCAAAGGATGGTGTTAACATAAATTTCAGTAGGAAATAATTTTTTTATTTCCAAAAATTGTGTTTACAAGCATTTTACTGCCTCTTATGTTGTACTCAAGAGTATTGTATTTCAGTACACATTTCAATATACGTAAAGGAGTTATTGTGATTTACATTTTATAGGGAGCGGGGCCATTTGTTTAGCACATTGTGATGGAACAGACACTGAGAATGAAGTAGCATCCATAATGGAAGCAATAAACTCCCTACAAAATTCAACTGAAGGAAGGTAAGCTTATCTGGCAAAACTAGCAGCAGTTCCTGATTTATTTATTTTTCTCTGGGTTAAACTGGATGGACAAGTCAAAACTATCTGTACAGCAAGAAAATAGAGCCTTGTGTTGTTAGGGAGGAAAGAAACCATGCTGCCCAAGCAACATGTATAGCATTAGCTGAGTTGCATACTGGCTACCCTTGTTACTAATGAAGACTAAACCTAGCACAGCATATTGTACATGTGTACAGCTTTAGCAGGACGATTTAACGATTATCTCCAGTTTTACTGTCCCCATTAAATAGTTTGTTTGGGCCAAGCTGGCCCAAATTAACTATTTCCTACACTAACAGGTGTGCTCACAGGGCATGCTGTATAAACTGTAAGTATACAACACCTGTGTTCCAGTATTCAGCACAATTTTCCAGCTGTAGGGTGCAAAATTCCCATCTCACACCTGAAACAAAATGAATAAGGCTGAGCGCTGCTCAGCTATTCACAGGCAGCTTTGTATTCTCTGAATGAATACAAAGTTTCCTCTGACTGGCAGAGGCAGAGATCATGATGTCATCTGCCCGCTTTTCTGCTCAGTGCTCAGCCAGACTCAATTTAGTTCTGCATGCAGTATGGGAAATGTGTATTCCACAGCCAGAACACAGTGCTGTATGTAGCTATGGCTCAGCGGGCCCACATGTTAGTGTAGGAAAAAAAAAAATATTTGCACCAAGCAAATTAGTTAAAGTGACAGTAAAGCTGGAGATCAGCTTTAATGGCTCATTGAAATGCTTCCTCCAGTAAATCTTTTGCTTATAGGTTTCCAGCAGTGGGGGTAAGTAAAAGACCTAGAGCTGATTCAAACATGGTGCTGCTGTTTTTGTGGCCAGCAAGACCGGTGGAGAAATCCTCTGCATGCACATGCAGTAGATCTTTGTGTCAGCTTTTCAGATTGACCGGGTCCTTCCTCAGCATGTTCGGTGTCAACTGTATCATTCCTCTATTTGACAACTACCTTGTAAATTGCATCAATTAAACAAATGAAAAAATAATAAATATTTATTGATTAATGACTTGCCGAGCAGCAGTTGTACTTTTACTTTTGGCCGGCAAATCTGTTGTTCCCCCGCCAAGTACCCGTGTGATGCGGAGGAAACTTCCAGGTTTGGAAACCTATCACGGTTTCTGAATTTAAAACTTTTTTGGGCCCAACCTTTACATGGGCATTACAAAAAACAATGCATTGCGTTCATATTGATACACAGACCTGATTCATCACATGCCCGTTTTCTCTGCTGCAATGGCCTGGAAAAGATATGAGATAATAATGCATTTCAGTGACAATAACCTTGGTTGTTCCTGGGGAGACCCCGACTATCAGTTCCACAAAATGTTCCTGAAATTTACAGATGTGTATACACCCAAGCAAAGCATCTGCATAGACAAGGCCCTTGTGCCAGATATGGGGTCAAAATGTATAAGATCTGTGAGAGGGCCACAGGCTATACATACTGTTTTACATTTTTTAGGGAATAGACAGTCAAGTGGAACCCCCCGGATGCCCAGACTACATGGGGAGCAGTGGTAAGGTAGTGTGATATTAGTTGTCACTCTTGTTCCATATGGGGTACCATTTGTATGTGGACAACTTTTATGCAAGCATGCCACTTTTTAAACATTTGTTCCTGTGAACTAATCACAGGGGCTTCCCCCAAAGGTTCGTTAGCACCCCACTTTGTAAGGGGGCAAAGCCATATTTAGCCTTCCACAGATCTAGACACTGGACCAAAAAAGTGGCTGTATATTAATTTAAATTGGCTCTATACAATTTGTTTGTTCACGAAGCTACTAAAAGAACTGGATATTTCTGAAAATTTCAGCAAGCGATCATTTCAGTCCTTTTAGAAGGCGCTGTGGCCCAAATCCAGATGCAGTTAGCCAGCTGCATGAGAGACATTTTCCAAATGTCCTCCAATGTACCCAAACAAAGGTCACCCCAAAAAAGATGTCTTGTCTGTGTTAAATTCATAATAAGGCGCAACGCCTGTTTTTTTGTATCCCTCCTGTCCTAACTAACCTGGCCTCTGCATCAAGCACTGCTTCTGTTGCTACTACACCGTGTGAAACTATTAGTCTAGGGTATAGCATGACACAGTATAGGGGTCCACACAATTCTGCACAAGTAGGGCCTCTAAAGATATTAGGTAGTCAGGAAACTGTCTTTCACATTTTGAGAGACCCTAAAATCAAGGGCTGGAAAGGTTATTGTTCTGAAATATTAAGTTACAAAAATAGTTTAAAAATGTAATAAAAAAAAAGTTGTTTTATTGAGCTATTGTTATATTGTTACTGTATGTTATGAAATGTTTGCTTTGCAGGAACGCCAATTCGCTGCAGCACTGATCTGTGCATTCTGACAGCGGCAAGGGTGCTGCTCTCAGAATGCATAGGTCAGTGCCTGCAGTGCTGTAGGGGGGAGTAGCTCCTATGCTCAGTATATGCTTATTTTCTGGCAGAGCTTTCTTCATCCAAATTGTTTGATGTGAATGGAGGAATCTGTTAGAATCTTTTTTCACTCACTGAAAGAGGCTGAATGAAAATAATTCCTGACTACCTATCACAATTCTGGAGGCCCTAAAAAGTCAGGATAGTACAAACACCGCTCAAATAAATTTTTTGTTTTTGCATTTTACAAAAACTTTTGGTAAAATATAACATCTTCCAAAAGACTCAATATGGATAGTTACATAGTTAGCCTGGTTGAAAAAGACATAAGTCCATCTAGTTCAACCAATAAAAGGGAAAAAATATACAATCCTATAAGCACAATCCTATACTCACAGTTGATCCAGAGGAAGGCAAAAAAAAAACCAAAAAACAGCAAAGCATGATTCAAATTGCTCCAGCAGGGGGAAAATTCCTCCCTGACCCCCCAAGAGGCAATCAGATATTCACTGGTTCAAATAACTTAAATATATATATATATAAATTACCACAATAATCAATTAGACATAAAACCTTCAAAACGCCATATATGCAATAGATGATCAAAAAATATAATATATACTGTATGTGCTAAATAAATATATAAACAATGAAAGTCCAATACAATAATATCAAGTCCATATCAGGATTATGATCAACCGTATCCAGTGAAAAAATTTGTATAAGGTGCAAAAAAAAAAAATATAATATATCCAGTGAAAAAATGTTGGATCCACCGCCACCAATAGATGAAATGGCCGCTCACCTCAGGGAATGGCCATAAGGCCAAACAGTGCTTTGATATCCCACAGAGTGTCTGCTGGGCTCCTATCTCCAAAGACGAAGCTGTAATGCTCAACAACCACAACTCACGGTCCACAAGCACTTAGAGCACAAACACACCATAGCGCAATATTGCCAGTAGATGTAATACATTTAAAAATATATGCTTACATTTAAAATTCAATGACATCTGTGATAAAAGAAAAATGGATCGCCTCCTCACCACACTTCCGCACACTGAGGAAGTCACGTGACTAGTGACGCAATGCGTCAGGTGGAGCCTGTGACGCCATTTCTTGTGACCACAGTGTGCGGAAGTGCAGTGAGGAGGCGATCCGTTTCTCTCTTATCACGGATGTCATTGAATTTTAAATGTAAGCAGATATTATTAAATTACATCTATTGACAATATTGCGCTATGGTGTTTTTGTGCTCTTTCTGAATTCTTGCGGACCGTGAGTCGTGATTGTTGAGCATTACAGCTGAGTCTTTGGATACAGTATCTAGTGTGGAGCCCAGCAGACACTCTGTGGGATGTCAAAGCACTGTTTGGCCTTATATATAAAATATATAAGATATCCAGTGAAAAAATGTTGCATCCACCTCCAGCCACCAATAGATGAAATGACCGCTCACCTCAGGGAATGCCCTGAGGTGAAGAGGCTATTTCATCTATTGGTGGCAGTGGATGCAACGTTTTTTCACTGGATATATTATTTTTTTTGCACCTTATACATATTTTTTCACTGGATGCGGTTGATCATAATTACGATATGGACTGGATATAATTGTATTGCACCTGGACTTTTCTTGTCTATATATTTATTCTGCACATATAAATTATATTTTTTGATCATCTATTGCATATATGAAATTTTGAAGGTTTTATGTCTAATAGATATATATATATAAATTAACACAATCATCAGTTATTTGAACAAGCGCACTAATATACACCCATTTACATATTTTTGCTAGTTCACTAATCAATGGAAGCAGCTGTTCCACTGTTTTACACTTTATTTTCACATAGCAGCACATATGTACATTACTATTCAGATAATCACTGGATCAACTTTACCTTTATGTTGGTATCCAGTTATATTATGTACATTTAGGAAAGAATCCAGGCCTTTTTTAAAGCAATCTACTGAGTTGGACAGAATCAGCTCTTGAGTCTAGTCCACATTTTCACTGCTATTACTGTAAATAAACCTTTCTGTCACAGTTTCAGGGACCCTGACATGTCAAGATAGCACATACCCCCCCAAATGACTCATTTTTGGAAAGTAGACACCCCAAGGTATTTGCTAAGAGGCCTGGTGAGTATTTTTCAGATCTCATTTGCTGCCACATTTTTTTGGAAAATTAACAAAAGAAAAGGAAATTTATTTTTTCTTGTGTGAACAAAAAAAATCATTAATAAAAATAAAATTATTAATAAAAAATTATTATTTTCCCTTTACGTCTTTCAGGACAGCCACAATGAGAGCTAGGCTCCTCATTTTCCCTAGGAAACACTGCGCCAGCCCATAAATTCTCACTTCCCCCTGCCAGACCTCAGTTATTAGTGTTTCCTCCTCAGTCAGGGAGATTGTGGCCATTGACAAACCCCTTCCAGGGAATTAATCTGCGGTACATACCCACCATCTGAAGCCATCCCATCCTCGTTGAGTGTGGCAGCAGGGTGTGGGGGACCCCTATCATATCCACAGGGCCGCAGTAGGGAGACAGCACCGCTCTCCCTGTACACAGTACAGGCTGCAATCTTTGTAATCAGGCGGGCCGGACGACGGGTGACGTAATTTCCGGCGGAGGGCGGATGTCTCTCTGACCCGCGACTTTCGGTTCTGGGTCGCGGAGCTGATAGGGGGCCGGGCACAGGCTGGAGAGGAGTCGGGAACGCGCACAGGCAGCGTGAGACTCACCAGCAAGCAACCACCTGCAGTCATGTCGGAGGCAGATGCCCAGATGACACACATCGACACTACCTCCAGCCTTCCTAAGGTAAGAGCACCCTTACCTTATCTAGGATTCCCCCTCCATGTATGATTACTTGCCATGGGGGGGAGACCCCCTGGGTGGTCAGTGGGGGGAGGCTCAGATCCCCGCATGCTAAGAGGGTCTAGTGCACTCCCAGGGTTGTATACTGGCTGCTTAAAAATGATATTTTTTGCATTCTTTGGGTACTTGTATTTCAGAAAGCTACAGACAAGTCAAACTCAACGCACAGCTCTAAAAAGAAGTGTGCCTGGGGCGTGGCCTGGCACAGCATGGAGTAGGACGCTTGTCTTGAGAGCTCCGTCCATTACTCCTTAATCCTTTTCATCCAGGACTCTCTGTGCTACAAAACTGGCTGTATCACATCCCTGAGGCTCTGGCAACACCCTGGGCTCCTTCCTGAACCGATTGGTCACACGGCGGCCCGAACGGAGCGGCGATCTCCCACACAGCGGCCGAATCTAAGCAAGACCGCGGCTTCGGCCTATTCCTGGAGGCCGCGGCCATCTTGGTCCTCCGATCCTCCGGCCCTGAGTCGAGATACCAGCTGATCCAAGGTACCCTGTCACTGGACAATTCTCCTAGGGAGAGGGACAAGATATATATAGCTTATCTGGCCAGTGGGACCCCGAGAAAGCAGACAAATACACCCGGTCCGGATTGCGGCCTAGGCTTACATGAGGTGTACGGCGGCCATCTTTGCACACCTGCCTTCCCTGCCTGTATATTCTACATAAGCTACAGCCCTGGTGCCTCCCTTCTGACAGCCTCCACTGGGATCCCCTATAATTTGAGGGACACAATCCCAGAATACCATCAGCTAAAGAGGTGAGGAGAGATTGCACGCACCTACATTGTACAGTAACGTCTATCCTTAAATACTGAGGGCTACAGGGCCTGGGACAGCGTTTGTCTTTAACTAACCAGCAAGTCAGGTTGCTACACTAAGTTTGGAGGTTCTCTGGGTTTCACCTGGGACCTCCGTAAAATGTCACCAACTAAGGCACAAAAGGCAGCGGCAGCAAAACTAGATCAGTACCGCCGAACAGAAAAAGAAGACATGGAGGAGGAGGGAACAACTGAGAAAACTGGAGCAGGAGAACGAACTGCAGGTGACACTGACAAACTCCTTGAAGCAATCACCTTCTGCAGAACCTCTCTCACAGCACAAATTGAGGAGGTCAAGGTGGATATTTCCCTTATCAGGCAGGACTTTCAAAAGCTCAGGGAAAGAGTGAAAGAAACTGAGACCAGGCTGGGCGAGGTGGAGGATGCTATCCCACCCTTACAAACATCCTCAGACCGAGTGCAAAGGCAAATACAGCAACTCCTTTTAAAGCAAGATGACATGGAGAATAGGCTGAGAAGATGTAATATACAGTACGCCTGATAGGCCTGCCGGAAAGATCTGAAGGGAAGGACACTTCCACTTTTTTGGAACAACTACTGATCAATACTTATGGAAGAGAAGTTTTTTCCCCCATGTTTGCGGTAGAACGGGCACATCGCATGCCAGCAAGACCCCCTCCACAAGGAGCTCCTCCCCGCACGTTCATAGCAAAACTCCTTAACTATAAGGATCGGGACACTGCTTTGAGAATGGCAAGAGAGAAGGGCAATATCCCAGTTGGGAATGTTAAGGTAGCTATCTTCCCAGACTTCTCGGCAGAGGTACAGCGCCGTCGTCAGAGTTTTATGGAGGCCAAACGTAAGCTAAGAAGTCTGCAATACAAATACTCCATGCTCTTCCCAGCTTAACTTAGGGTGGAGCATGAAGGGCGCGCGGTTTTCTTTGAGGACCCAGAGGAAGTAATCTCTTGGTTGGAACGACGAGTTAACCCTCAACAAGCTGATTGATCAAGTCCCATCGATAACATGTCTGAGAACAGGAAATGTCTCCAACCAGTGCAAGTTTAAAGCACAAATCCTGATTACTTACAGCACAAGAGTCAAATTACCCTCCGGGGCTCCGGAGTGAGAAAAAGTCCTACAGCCAACATGCATCGTGCAGCGAGACTTTACCCCACACAGTTCTGGGAGGCAGCACCATGTACATTGGAACTCTATCCGGAACTTAACAGTTGCAGCTAAATGGAAACAAGAAGATCGAGAGACCATACTACATGTTCTACAAGTGATATGATTGATATTTTTTATTTTATTTAGTGTCCGGAGACTGAACCAATTGTTCTACATTCCACTGTTCATAAGGAAGTTAGAATGTTTCCCAGATAACAACCAGTTTAGGGATTATGCCCGCACAAGTTTGGGTCAGTGTAGGGCAGGGAGGGGGGAGGGGGTTCAAATGTTTTTGGTGCAGTTAATTTTGAAAGTGCATACTTATATTAGAAAACAGGTAACGTTACATGTGCCAGATCTATGGGAAAGTACTTATATGCCATATTACAGGTATTTGTGTCAGATATCTCTGCAAGATAAGATTCTGTATGCCTTATGCAGAAAGAGCAAATTGTTTTATATAAATGCTATATTAATGGTTAAAAAGTTTGGCCTATGGCATCTCTGAAATTTCTAACATGTAATGTGAGGGGCCTGCGTGAGAAATTTAAGCGCGCAGCAGTCTTCACATTCCTGAAGAAGCAACATGCTGATATAATAGCACTAGTGGAAACACATATTGAGGGAAGTGTTCAGATAGCGCTCCGCAGGCCATGGGTTGGTTGGGCGTACCACTCTACCCACACATCACACTCTAGGGGAGTTTCTGTATTAATTGCTAAATCAGTACATTTTGAATTATGCGAGCTAACTACCGACCCGAATGGCCGTTATGTATTTATTCATGCCAAAGTATATGGAGAGCCCTTGCTTATAATGGCTTTTTATATACCACCTCCATTTAATGTATCCATGGTCAAGGAAGGCATATCATATATGACCCGTCATCCAAATATAGCAGCGGTTTGGCTAGGGGATTTTAATGCTACTTTGAACCCGGCTCTAGACAGGCTACAGTTGACATCAACAGCTCCCGGTGCTCCCACCGAAACTAAGTTCTCTAAGCTTATCTCCACCTTCCATCTGATAGATACATGGAGACATAAATTCCCACTGGCTAAGTCATATTCATGCTTCTCGGCATCTCTAGGCTCTATGTCCCGTATAGACTTTATACTTCTCTTCCGCAGATTGATCCCAAGACTATCGGAGGTAATGTTTTCCCCTAGAGTACTGTCAGACCATAGTCCTTATTGGATTACATTAAGTATTCCAGTGGCAAAACCACCACGAGCATGGCGTCTGAATCCATTCTGGCTATCTCTTCTACCAGAAGATAATGAGCTCATAGACAAATGGAAATTATACTTTATTGAAAATGATGAGTCAGCATCACCACCCGCACTCTGGGACTCTTTTAAGCTATTTGCTAGGCATATATTGATAACGGCGATTAATAAAATCAAGATGAACTTTTCTAGTGCCCTCGGTAAGGCGCTGGAGGACTTGTCCTCTGCAGAAAGAGAGTATGCCAACACCCCGACATCAGTAACTGTAGACCAACTTAAACTACAGACTAGAGTGGTTAATCAGCTACAGTACCAGAAAGCCAAACAAAAAATGTTTTTCTCTAAGCAAAAAATGTTTGAACATGGGGAAAAGGCCGGCAAGTTACTTGCATACCTGGTCCACAGCGAAGATAGACCCCCAGTGGTTATCACACTACATGGCTCCGGAGGACAAAAAATAACAGACCCACCTACAGTAACCTCAATGTTTAGGGACTTCTTCGCAGATTTATACACAACGACAGCCCCCACTGAGACCCATCACATGTCTCTTTTTCTTAAAATGGTGTCCTTCCCACAGTTAACGGAAGAACAAGTGGAACTATTGGAAGCCCTACTCACTTTAGACGAAATATCAACTGCTATGGCTAGCTTTGCTAGGTCTAAATCCCCTGGTTCAGATGGACTTCCAGTAGAGTTCTATTCCCAATTCAGCGAAATACTAACCCCTAAACTATTAAAACTGTTCAATTATCTATTTGAAACTGGGACTTTATCTCCATCTATGACAGAGGCTACAATAGTCCTCATCCCTAAACCTGGTAAAGATCTGGGGTTTCCAGAATCCTATCGGCCAATATCACTCCTACAGGTTGATATCAAAATACTTGCCAAAGTTCTATCGATTAGGCTCAATCAGGTAATGTTAACATTAATACACGCAGACCAGGCTGGCTTCATGCCTGGACGCAACACCTCGTTTAATCTTAGGAAACTATACATTAACCTGCTAGCCACACACGAGGAAGTTGGTACACGGGTGGTTGTGATCTTAGACACAGCAAAAGCCTTCGACTAGGTAGAGTGGAGGTACCTCTGGAGGTGCTTGGAGGGCTATGGATTTGGCCCAAAATTTATTAAATGGGTCCAACTTCTATACCAGGCACCCAGCGCCAAAGTGGTGGCTAATGGATGGTCGTCTCAGTTATTCGAACTCAGTAGAGGCACGAGACAGGGTTGCCCCCTATCCCCACTACTATATGCCCTGGCGGCAGAACCACTGGCAATATCCATCCGAGCAAATCTAGAGATCAGGGGACTTAAAATGGGCTCTCTGACTGAAAATTTAGCATGTATGCAGATGACACGCTATTGTACCTGGCAGACTCGGGCCCATCATTACGCAGTGCACTCCACACGATAGAACAATTTGGGATATTTTCAGGTCTAAAAATCAATTGGGACAAATCCCAAATTTTGCCAATTGATAGTTTCCCACCCCCAGAATCCCAAACCAGGCTCCCACTTCAGAGAGTAGATGTCATTAAATACTTGGGGATTTATATAACCAGATCCCCTGCAGACTATATATCTCTGAATATAACCCCTCTCATTTCCCTAGTTAAAAGAAAAATAAGGATCTGATCCAAACTACCACTGGGAGTCTGGGGACGTATAAACCTAATAAAAATGATTCTACTACCCAAAATACTCTATAGTTTATGGCACACCCCCGTTTATTTACCCTTAAAACATTTTAAATCTCTAGAGTCCCTCTTAAAGACATTTGTGTGGGGAAATAATAGGCATAAATTGACATGGCAAGCCCTCAAAAATCCGACTGATCTAGGCAGCACTGCTCTACCCGATTTTAATCTATACTACATTGCAGCACAGCTATCTCAGCTTTTTCATCTAGACAAAACTGACAGTGAGAGATTTCTTACGCTCATATGTCCTAAATGGGCACAGTACACCAAAGACCCGATATATGCAATAGTGACAGACAAGGGAGGGATGGAACTAGGAGACAGAAGACATACCATACTATACCACTACAGGAAAATATGGAATTTAGCAACCTCTAGACTTGACATCTCTCAGTTTAACAACTATACGCCGTTATAGCATAACAAAAATCTTCAGGAGTTTAATAAAATACAGGACACATCTATATGGTCCACACAGGGAATATTTTACCTACATCATATATTAAAAGATGGACAACTTAAAACCTTTGACTTACTCAAAGAAGAATTTACAATACAAGACCAGATGTTCTATAGATTCTTAGAAATCCGTCACGCAACACAATCACAATTCCCTGACTCCTGCCCTAGTCCTGCACCTAATGTATTCATTGCCATAATTAAGAGCACAGACTCTCAAAAATTGATCTCTGCATTCTACAACTTGCTCTTAACCCCTGTAGCTGCAAAAATAGCATATGGTCTTAAACCAAGATGGGAGAGGGAGGTGGGACCGGTGGAGGATGAGGAGTGGGGGGAAGCATTGGAGGCCTGTAAAACTGTATCCCCTAAACTATCAGATCGTCTGACCCAGCTCTATATTCTCCATAGAGCATACCTCACACCCCTCAGAGTTGCAAGATACAAGCGCACACAAACCACCACATGTCAGATGTGTGGGAGAGAAACAGGTACCTTTTTCCATCTTATATGGGCATGCCCTAAAATAAAAGGCTTCTGGGAACAAATTGTGGCATTTTTACACGACACGATGGGTTCACCTCTAGCCTTAGACCCCAAACAGTGCCTCTGGGGTATAGTTCCAGATATAACCTATAAATACACTAAAACCTTCTTGCACGAAACACTCTTTGCAGCAAGAAAGGTTATAGCCAAAAAGTGGATGAGACAAGAGACCCCCAAAATAGTGGAATGGAAGGTGGAGATAAATAATATATTACCATACAAGAAATGTATATATATCAATAGAGGTTGTCCCGCAAAGTACAGCAAGATCTGGGACAGATGGCTTCAGGAATCTTCTACCTGTGTCTAATGTAATTGTATGACCGTAAAGTGATACATAGGTATAAGTATGGAAGGACAGTATTAAAAACCAAATATGTATACCTTGAATGTCGAGATACGCCAGAAATGTTTAAATTTAATGATATATATGTTTTCCCTTTTTTTTTATTATTTCAATGATAATAACTATAATACTGTTATAGTGTCAACAGGACAATGTAACCTTTAATATTTTCTTTTTGTATGCACTAAATATTCAATAAAACCTTGTTTGATAAAAAAAAAAAAAAGAAGTGTGCCTCCTGTAGGGACATTGTAGGGGAGTCATGGACAATTTTTGTGTAAAGTTTGCATAGACACCTTGGTTAAGGAAAGGGAATCGGAGCAGGAATCAGGTTTAGCAGCCTCAGTAAAGGAGCTCTCATATACCTTTTCATCATTTAAATCTCTTTTTGAGAAATTTCAACTCCCCACTAATCCCACTCCCCAGGATACAACCCCGCCTCAGGCTCAGGGCTCTGCACTTGCCAAAACTGCTACTACAGTTAGGACAGAGGAAGTTTCAGGCCCTTCTGAGGTGGAACATAGACAGCCAGACAGTGCCAGCTCTGACTCCCAGGAGGAATCAGAGAGAGAGGACCAGGACGGGGAGTCCAGGAAATCCTCTAGAAATAAATTGTCCCTGGATGAGGTAGAGGACCTCTTGGGGGCAATTTACACAACCCTCGGCATTCAAACAGACAAGAAACCCCTGACACTCCATGACCAGATGTACAGGGGCTTGGGGGAACAAAAAAAGAAAAAAGTCTTTCCAGTACATGAGGTACTGGTTGAAACGGTTAAGAGAGTTTCCTGAAAGGAAACCCTTTTTCTCTAGGTCCCTAAAGAGAAGGTTCCCTTTTTCGGAGGAACCCGCGTCCATTTGGAATAAAAGCCCCAAATTAGACGCCGCCTTCTCCCAGGTCTCCAGACACACAGATCTGGCGTTTGAGGACATGGGGGCTTTGGCAGATGTCATGGACAAAAGAATATACTCACTCCTAAAAAAGACTTGGGACTCAACAATAGGCAATCTAAAGCCAGAAATGGCTGTCACAGTTGTGGCCCGCAACTGGCTTTCCCAGATTCAAGAGCACATTGAAGCAGGAACTGCCAAAGAAATTATTTTATCTTCCTTTCCTATGATTCTACGAGGAATCGCGTACATAGCGGATGCAGTCAGTCCGCATGTCGGCCAGATCAGCGGCCCTGGCTAACTCTGCCAGAAGAGCCCTCTGGCTGAAAACTTGGCCAGGCGACAGCGCCTCTAAGATCTACCTTTGACGGGAGATTTTCTTTTCGGCACAGGTTTAGAAACCGTTTTGGACCGCACAGCAGACAGAAAAAAGAGGTTCAGAATGTAATTCACAGAGTACCAAGGGTGGAGGAAGGAGAGGGATTCTCTTCACACATCTTTGTAGTAAAGAAGCCCTCAGGGAAATCCAGACTAATTCTGAATTTAAAACCCCTGAACAGGTCAATTACCTACAAAAGATTCCATATGGAGTCAATCTTTACAGTCAGAGCCCTGTTACCCCACAATTGCTTCATGGTATCACTGAACCTCAGGGATGCTTACCTACACGTCCCTATTTCAGAAACCTCTCAGCAGTTTCTCTGGCTAGCAGTAGAGTAGTCTACTGCTAGCCAGAGAAACTGCTGAGAGGTTTCTGAAATAGGGACGTGTAGGTAAGCATGGTGTGATAGTACACCTACAGTTTCAAGCACTGCCATTTGGGCTATCCTCCTCACCCCGCATTTTTACCAAGGTCATGGCAGAGGCCATGGCTTTTCTGCGACTCCAGGGAGTGTCAATTATAGCATACCTGGACGACCTGCTCCTATTTGCAGTGTCTTCAGAACAACTAGCCAAGGACCTCAAACTAACAAAAAAGGTCCTGACAGGTCTGGGGTGGCTGCTGAACTTGGAAAAGTCCAGCCTGATTCCTTCACAGTGTATCACATACCTAGGATTCCTGCTGGACTCAACACTGTTGTGAGTTTTTCTCCCAGTGGAGAAGATACTAAAACTGGACAGAGCACTAGCCTCTCTCCAGAGCAACCAAGTCTCTATAAGATCTCTAATGTCAACGTTGGGACTGCTAACCTCTACCCTCCCAGCGGTGCAGTGGGCAGGTCTACACTTGCGCCCCCTACAGACCTTTGTCCTAAAGGTGTGGGACCACAGTCAAAAAGAACTAGACACCTTAATACATGTTCCACATCAGGCCACCACATTCGGGTGCGGTCAGACAACTCGTCTGCCGTGGCTTACGTAAACAAGCAGGGCGGCACAAGAAGCGGAGTCCTGTTGGCTCTAGCAACAGACATTCTGAGCTGGGCCGAGACCAACACTCTCTCCCTCTCAGCCATTTTCCTGAGAGGGGAGAGAAACGTGGTAGCGGATTTTCTCAGCAGAAAGCAGCTGAGAGAGGGCAACTGGGTCCTCAACCAGGAGGTCTTCAATCCCATATCCAAGAGATGGGGACCTCCGGAAGTGGACCTTTTTGTGTCAAAAGACAACGCGAAAGCCCCCTGTTTTTTCTCCCTAAATGGAGGGGAAGGAGCACTGGGGATAGACGCGTTAACCCAGAACTGGCATTTCAAAACATGCTATGCCTTTCCGCCTCCAGTGTTGTTGCCAGCAGTTCTGAGGAAGTTTCAAATAGAGAACACGTCTCTGATTCTAGTGACTTCACACTGGCCCAAAAGGGGATGGTTTGCAATTCTCAAGCAACTAGCGGTAGAACCTCCCTTATTCCTACCACCTCGGGAGGATCTCCTCTCAGGGCCCAGTCCTCTGTCCACAGGTACACCAGTGGAAACTAGCGGCCTGGCTACTGAGGAGGGTATTTTAAAATCCAAGAGATTCTCAGAGTGATTAATCTCCACCCTCAATAGTAGAAATAAGGAGACGCGCCGGATTTATAAAAAGTTCTTGCTCTGCTTTAACGAGTGGTGTGTAGGAAGTTCCTTTTTGGTGCAGAGCCCCATAGCTGTTTTGGAATTTCTACAGTGCGGGGCGGACAAGGGTTTATCCATCAGTACCCTTAAAAGTCAAGTTTCAGCACTCAGTGCATATTTAGAAAGACCTCTGGCCACCAACCCGTGGGTAGTCAGATTCTTCAGGGCTCTAACTAGACAGAGACCAGTTCAAGGTCCACCTTTCCCCAGGAGGGACCTTTAGTAAAATGTTTACTAAGGGAACTTACGTTAAAAAAAGTATTTTTAGTAGCAGTGACAACTGCTAGGAGGGTCAGCGAGATAGAGGCCTTATCAGTTAGACCCCTTTTTGTGTTATTTTTCCAGATCGGGTCGTTTCTAAGACCGATCCGGCATTTCTACCCAAGGTGGCTTCAGGATTTCACAGAAGCCAGGAGGTAGTCTTAATCTCTTTTTGCCCCAACCCCCCAGGGGAAGGGGAATTAAAATACCATACTTTGGATGTAAGGAGATGTATCCTGCAGTACCTAGAGCTGAGGAAGGCATTAAGGAAGTCAGATTCTTTATTTTGTTTTCTGGGGCCAGAAAGGGGTACAAAGCGTCTCAACGCACTATTGCCAGATCGCTCAGAGTAACCATTGGACAGGCAAATACACTAGCAGGGAAAGAGATCCCTATGGGTATAAAAGCACACTCTACCTGAGCTATGGCAGCTTCTCAGGTAGAAAGAGCTGGAGCAATGCCAGAACAGATATGCAGGGCAGCGACATGGTCCAGCTACTCCACTTTCATAAAACATTACAGAGTGGACCTGGTGTCGGCAGGTGAGCAAGCCTTTGGGCGAAAGGTTTTGCAAGCTGTATTCCCACCCTAACTGGTAAGTGTTCATCTATCCTCTCATTGTGGCTGTCTTGAAAGACGTAAAGGGAAAATTAAAGTTACGCTTACCGGTAACGTCTTTTCCAGTAGTCTTTTAGGACAGCCCTAGTTACCCACCTGAAAGTTTGGGGGGTCTTATAAAAGACCAGAGCGCAGCATGATAATGATTTGTGATAGTATGTTATTAATGTGTTCCTGTGTCTCCCCAGCTGGCCGGAGGTAATCTTGAAAAAACTGAGGTCCGGCAGGGGAAGTGAGAATTTATGGGCTGGCGCGGTGTTTCCTAGGGAAGAGGAGGAGCTTAGCTCTCATTGTGGCTGTCCTGAAAGCGTAACTTTAATTTTTTGTCATTTTTCAATCACTTGTGAGAAAAAAATTAAATATTCAATGGGCTCATCATGCCTCTCAGCAAATTCCTTGGGGTGTTTACTTTCCAAAAAGGGGTAATTTAGGAAGGAGGGGGGTTGTAGCCATTTTAGCACCTCAAGAAATGAGATAGGCAGTCAGAAAATAAAAGTTGTGTAAATTCCATAGTTTGTAAATACCTTTTGCGCAAACAAATATATACTTATTGAGATTTTGTTTTACCAAAGAAATGTAGCTGAAAACATTTTGGCCTAAATGTATGATACTGATTGAGTTTATTGGATATTTTTTTATAACAAAAAGTAGAAAATATCATTTTTTTTTCAAAATTTTTGGTCTTTCTTCGTTTAGATTGCAAAAGATAAAAATCACTGGGGGTGATCAAATACCAACAAAAGAAAGCTCTATTTGTGTGAAAAAAGGACGTAAATTTCGTTTGGGTACAGCGTTGCATGACCGCGCAATTACCATTTAAAGTGGAGCAGTGCCAAATTGCAAAAAATGCTCTGGTCATAAAGGGGGTGAAACCTTCCGGAGCCGTTTACAATAGTACCTCTTTGCTGTTCGTATCTTCCTGGGGGCTCTCCATGCCATATTTATGGTTTGCTTTGCACATTTATATGGCCCATAGGAGCTGTTACTTCTCATTTATGCACACTATAATAATAACAATATGGCCTAAGCTGCCATGCCTGTTTGTGATATTACATACTAAAACTTATATGACTGTATTGAATGTTAATAATACCATAATTAAACCCCAATTACTATGATACTAACATATATTATTATTATTATTTTATATACAGGATTTATATAGCGCCAACAGTTTACACAGCACTTTACAACATTAGGGCAGACAGTACAATTACAATACAATTCAATACAGGGGGGAATCAGAGGTCCCTGCTCGTTAGAGCTTACAATCTAGGAGGGAGGGTCAAAGTTATACAAAAGGGTAATAGCTGTGGGGGATGAGCTAATGGAGAAAATAGTGCAGTTGTTAGATGGAGGCAGGATAGGCTTCTCTGAAAAGTTTTCAGGGATCGCCTAAAAGTGGATACATTTGGAGACAGTCTGACAGATTGAGGTAGTGAATTCCAGAGGGTGGGAGAGGCCCGGGAGAAGTCCTGGAGGCGGATATGGGAGGATGTGAGGAGGGAGCTAGAGAGCAGGAGGTCTTGGGAGGAACGAAGAGGGTGATTAGGTTGGTATTTTGAGACTAGGCTAGTGATGTAGCTGGGGGCAGAGTTGTGGATGGCTTTGTAACCTAATGTTAGTATTTTGAATTTAATTTGTTGGGCAAGTGGCAGCTAATGGAGGGATTGGCAGAGAGGGGTAGCAGACACTGTGCGGTTTGTAAGGTGGATGAGTCTGGTAGCAGCATTCATGATGGACTAAAGGGGGGGTAGTCTATTTAAAGGGAAGCCAATGAGGAGGAAGTTGCAGTAGTCAAGGCGAGAGATAACCAGGGAGTGAATTAGGAGCTTTGTGGTTTCCTTGGTTAGAAAGGGACGTAGTTTGGAGATGTTGCAGAGGTTGAGGCGGCAAGCTTTGGAAAGTGATTGGATGTGGGGCCGAAAGGAGAGTTCAGAGTCCAGGATAACACCTAGCATGCTGACATGTGGGAATTGATGGATGGTTGTGCCATTGCTCTTGACAGATAAGTCGGGGGAAGAGGCACGTGGGGGAGGAAATATTATAAGCTTGGTTTTGGACAAGTTGAGTTTGAGGAAGTGGTGTGACATCCATACAGATATGTCTGTTAGTAAGTTAGTGATGCGTGAGGAGACAGATGGAGTGAGTTGAGGGGTGGAGAGATAGATTTGTGTGTCGTCAGCGTAGAAATGATATTGAAAGCCGTGAGAGGCTATCAGCTGACCCAGGGAAGAGGTGTAGATTGAAAAAAAAAGAGGTCCAAGAACAGAACCTTGGGGGACCCCAACGGAGAAGGTAAGAGGAGTGGAGGAAGTAGAATTGTAAGTGAAACTAAAGGTGCGTTTGGGATAGGTAGGATGAGAGCCACTGAAGAGCACAGTCACGGAGACCAAGGGAGCAAAGTTTTTTGAGGAGGAGGGGGTGGTCAACCGTATCAAAGGCAGTTGAAAGGTCCAGAAGTAGGAGTACAGAATAGTGTCCGTTGGTTTTTGCAGTTAGTAGGTCATTTTTGAGTTTTAAAAGAGCAGTTTCTGTGGAGTGTTGAGGGCGAAATCCAGATTGAAGGGGATCAAGAAGGTTATTCTTAATGAGGTGGTCACTCAGTTGGTTGTAAACCAGGCATTCAAGGATTTTAGAGGAAAAGCGGAGTAAGGAGATAGGGCGTAGGTTGTTAAGATTGGAAGGGTCCAAGGACGACTTTTTAAGTATGGGGGTGACTAGTGCATGTTTTAGAGCATTGGGGAAAATGCCAGAGGTGAGGGAGAGATTGAAGATGTGGGTTAGCGAGTATAGGATAGATTCAGAGGGCGACCATAGTGTTTGAGAGGGAATAGGGTCCAGTGGGCAGATGGTTAGGTGGGCGTTAAAAAGGAGTTTAGCAACTTCGTCTGTAGTAGCAGATTTGAATAAGGGGAGTGTCAATTGTACCTGTTGATATGGGGTCTTAACTGGGGGAGATACCTGTAGAGTGGAGATTTCATCACGGATTGTATCAATCTTGTTTTTGAAGTGATATATCCTTAAATATACCTTAGACTAATACTGTATATATGTTCATTACAATCTACACTACTCATAAGACTGTATACAATAAATCATTATATAAAACCTTTTAAAATAATTATATTATAATGTATACATAAATCTCTATGTAAATATGTCATTAAAACCATCCAAATCCCTATGTATTAATGGAATAGATATGAACTCTTTTGCCCTTAAAACCTTAAGCAGGATAATTCACATAAATAGATTATTTTTGTAGAATTTCTTTTGAAGGTGTATCCTGCCAGAGAAACTCCGGCACGTTTCAATTTAATCTTTAATCTCTAATAAATAATACTGCCATCAAACATAGATCCAAGCATACCTAAAAGGCAGGTGCCATTACCCCAAACCCCTGAAATCCAGAAGGATCGGCAATGTGCAGCAACAGGCCCATGAGGGACCACTGGGGCTATCCACCACCTATGATTTGACTTTGGGGTTCTACTTGGTGTACTTGACGCTATGGATATGTTAAGCTATTTGTTTTTTATTCCTCTTTCTATGCAAGGAGAGAAATGCTCCTGTACTGGAAGTCCTCCACCCCATGCACTCTGTCATCAATAATGCTGTCCTACCTCTCTATAAATTGACCTATGATGCCGATCCCCTCTTATGTTTTTTTTTTTGTCTCCTCCCTTTCTCTCTCTCCTACCCCCCCCCCCTTCTCCATTTCCACAATTATTTTGTGAAAGTTGGTATTAACCAGTTCATTGATGATTTCTGTGCTTTTTTTCGCTCCTTGTATGACTACAGTGTTGATTCCTCGCTCTTATGGTTGACAAATTACTGTGAACACAGCCTCCTTTTTTTCTTTTTTTGCTGCCTTTTCGCTGTGCATGCTTTTGGTTACCTTCCTGATGAGACTGCTGTATCTTTGTAGCTCATTGAATTGCTTAACGGATGTATGCTGCTTTGTTTGTATGCTGCATTACATTTTATAAAAATTTTACCTGTTAAAAAAAAGAGAGGAAATTTAGGTTTTCGATAAAGGGTTAAAATATGCAACAGTTTAGAACCTAAATAAATCTGATACAAATGTAAACATATGATAATGAAACCCCCAGAAGTAAATAGATATAAGAAAAATCAAGACACTGTGGTACTACATAGTACATTGAGAAACAAAATCAATTTCTAATCCACAAAAAAATGATAATAAACATTATGAAGCCTGTTTTGGAAAGATTGCAAGTTAAGAGATGTTGGGATCCAATATATATCAAGAAAAGGCATTAGGGGGAAAAAAAAGAAGTAACTTGGTCACAAGGTCTTTAGATTGTGGAGGGGGGAATTGGGATCTTGTCTAAAGAAGAATACAATAGAGATGGATAATCTATTAAGTGACAGGCACACACCCTTAATGAATAAAAAATAAAATACTGCACCAACAATCAAAGTGTACAAAAGCAGCGACTACAGTGTTATACAGCACAATCAGATAAAATAGAAAAAAAGTTAATAAACAATAAATAAACAACATACAATCAGTGCGCAGTATAAAAGGTGAAATATGAACGTAATATTCCCAAAAATATATGGACTATTTTTTGGGAATATTACGTTCATATTTCACCTTTTATACTGCGCACTGATTGTATGGACATTTCTTTGCGCTCATAAATTTGGTTTATGGTTATTTATTATCACTCTTTTGCTTTGTGTTTTATTTTCAATAAGATTTATTTGAGGCATTCATGTTGCTGCTCTTATCACAGTATTAGCGCAACTTTTTTTCTACATCCTTAATGGGAACTCCACAGTGAAATATAGAAGTGAGGTAGGATTAGTGAATGAGGGGCAAAGAAGTGTATATTGAAAAAAAAAAATATATATATATCTTGTTCTAACTATGTGCAGAACATCTATTCTACATAGTGTACCAAAAATGCACAAAAAACAAAAGGCACTTTCCTGGACGCCCAATAGTGATTGGTTTTGGGTCGGTAAATGAAAGGATGAGACCATACTGTATATAGATATTCCCGGGGGTGCTGGAGAGCAATTCTGGTAGGACGTCATATGAGGGCCTCCCAGAGTTATCCGACCGCACTGTGTTGTGGAAAAACGCACTATACGCTTTTGCGCTATTAAGCACCCTTTCCTTTCAGTTTAATGCATCCTTAAACAGCCCATGTCTCCCGCTTTTCCCCAATAAACAGACATAATCACCTTTCTGATGATGTTAGCACCATCGCTCAATACCAACTGCCTGCACTTCTGAGCAAATTTTATTCTTATAACAAATAGAGCCTCATGGTCTCACAATCGACCAATCAAGCACAGGCATTCCTTCAAACAGTAGGGGTTATACAACAACCAATGAACTATGACTAGGGGAGTGTTATGGGCGTGTCTGGGCATGAGCAGCGGGTATGATTTCCCGCCCCCTGTCTCTGTAAGCTATCATCCTCAGCTAGACAATGGAAGCTGCATGGCTGGGCTAAATCATGGACGCTGTCCGACCATAACGCACCCGAAAACCCCGTTTTTATCATTTGCATGAATCCTTATTCTGCTTTGTTCAGAGAACAATGCATACCCGGACTATACTACCCTCCAGTGTGGATGGGAGATTATCTGCAGGTGCACGCCACGCCATCCCCCCAAATGTGTTGATCAGGCACACAGGGGTGACACGAGTGTACATCCGTTAAACCAATAATATCTTTGCAGAGCGAACACATCCCCCCCAGATGATCATTCTATGCATCGCACAGGGGCCCTTCGCTGGCGGACATATCCCCACTTTGCAAACACTTCTCTACATCCCCAAGGAGCTTTTCACTACCAAACGGATCTCAACCAGCATCAGTCTTCCCCAGTCAGCTCTTTAGAGCGGGTTGCAGGAGAACTAACACTGGGAGACACTGACAATACATATTAAATACATCTTCGTAAAATTTCCACAACGGTTCCTCCTCTTGTGTCATATGCTCCCTTGTGTCCCTCGATGAATCTTGATCATCTTCCTAATCAGTCCTTAAGTCCATAAAAAGGAAAACACGGCTTGACTTGTAGACTCTGTTCTTCAGGAGGGATGACTTAGAGGAGGATATGAAGGCCGGTCAGTCTGGGATCCTCTGTGTCTTGTACGTCGGTTGGGCTTTGGAGCGTATCATCTCGGAGGAAGATGTGGTCATCTGCTCGGGCTCTGTACACTCATCCAATCAGACAACAGTAGCACCTCATCATGGCATATAGAAGGAATAGAAACAAAAACAACATGAGTATATATATACCCCTACTTCCTTCAACCATGATCTGTTGAAAGATAAAAAAACAAAATCCCCAAAGATTTCCAGACCCTCAAAGGGACTTCATCCTTCACTAGCTTATAGCTCTGGCTTTGCCTTGCAGGGATCTAAACCTTATCCATATGGGCCTGAACTTTGTCACTAGTATCCCCGATCCAGGTACAACAATCTTTACCTATGAATTCACAGAACCCACCCTTGGATGCCAACAGATAATCATGGGCCATCTTTTAATAGACGGGTCTTGATCTGCCGTTGTTCCTGTGGGAACTTCCTTGTAGCTTCAACAGTTATATTAAACATCCCATCCACACTGGATGAGAAATTGTTCAATCGTTTCATAAGCTCAAGCCCCCACCGTGTAAAAGCAGGAAACCATGCTCAGACCTGGTCGGGGTTGGTGAACAATTCCCTTCTAGCTGTCCCTGCCATTCTTACCTTCTCTCGCTCCATCAGATCCTCACGATTGTCCGTGACATAAGATGCTGGGACGAGTTTCACCCGGACGCATGAACCTCTTGCATTAGGAGGAATTACCTTATAAGCTGTAGATATGCATTAATACCAAACTAAAGTTGAAGCACACTTGTGGGCTACCTAGTTGTCCCGATACCAAAGCTGGCAAGAACCAGAGCTATTGTTAAAATTATAACTAATTTTATCCTCTAGAAATGTATCGTACAAGTGTCTGTTTGGACTTTTTACTAGTTTGTCAAAACTCCTCATACCAATATGAACATCATATATAGCATGTACTGCTGTCATCGCTGGGGTACTAAAGCTCGGTGGAGTTTCAGAGTAGACCCAGCAATTGGTCCTGTTTGCTTTCTTAGCTAGTTGGAGAATACACTTTAAACTATAAGTTGGGATGCTCTTAATCGTTACCCTTGCCAAAATATATTAAACTAAAAAATATAAATAAACAAAGATACTCCTCATCCTTTGGTGTAGTTGAGCAGCTTCTTGCAGTGGCTACAGTGGATCCAGTTGTCTCATCCCTCAAGCTTCTTTACAACCTGGTTGGAAAGAATGTAAAGCGGTTATTGTGCCAGGGTCCAGGAGGAACTCATGAACCCTGTGGTGGACCTTTTAAAGTTCATGTTACAGCGACTGCACCTACCCCATCAGCTGAGAATGTCGACAGCTGCTGAGGAAAGTACAACCCCATTTTTGGTTGATCTCCAAACAAATCTAACTCAATGACTGTGGTCACTGCGTGGCTTACCATGTGGAGTGTAATACCTGGAACCATTGACAAAAAGGTTTTTCGCATCAGGGATGGGAGCCTACTTCACTGGACTCCTGTTTGCTGATTCAAATTCCATCAAAGAAAGACAGTCGTGGGACAGTCGTGGGGGACCTGTCATCATACTAGGTCACAAACTTGGCTAGAATAAGTGCGGTTAGTATTATTGGTTTGAAAATTGTTGCTTACCATAATCCCCCTATTTTCTTCCTCATTACAAACTGGAGAAAGACACGCAGGGTTTAGAATGGTGCAGAAAAAAACAATGAATCAGTGAAATAGCCTATGATACTTTTACCTTCTTAGGCGTGTGTATTTATGCATGTGTACAGCTATCTACATACACCTTCTTACTATGTACATACACTTTCAGAAACTCCTTGGACCAGAAAAGATACTTATAAACAAAAGTTAGTACTCTATCCTCCATATTTAACCTGCAAAGAATGATAAACAATACAACATTAATGTACATTGGTAAATTGTCACTGACATTCCTCAAAACAGACAATAACTAAACCCTCTGTAAACCCTTACTTTCATGTTCCTACTAAAGTACAATACCCGTGACACGTAAGAGGGTTGCCACGGTAGGTTTAAACATATTCTTGTTACTACATACAAACAACAAGAAGACTAAAACATGAGACAAACATTTAGATACAAACGTGGAGGAAATATTTCATAGTTCCCAAAACAAAAATGAAAAACAAAAACAACCAGACGGAATGCTACCTTCACTCTTTTAGCGATAGAAAAAAATACAATGGGAAAAACACAAGAGCATCTCGAAATCTTGCATGGACCAGCCACACAAAGTTTAAAAACAGGCATGAGAATTTTAACCACACAAACGTGTACTACATCCATCAACTCACTCATCATTACAGATTTCTGAAACCACAGCCAATCTACTTCCAAGGTCTTTTTATTCTGGGGTCTCGTGCACCAGACATTAAGAGTACCTTTCAAAGGAATACACCTTACCGTCCCCTCTGATCATATATGCCAATCTTTAAGGGGTTTAATGGCCTTTTCCCCAAAACTAGACTTCATGTACTGTGCAACCGTCTGACTGTGGGAAGCCTCCCATTCCTTCCCTTGCACAGACTGCTCATTGCCGACGGCGATTCGAAATGGCTTATCGTCTTACCCCTGCGTCCCGGGAAACCATTGCACCCATTTAGAACACCGCCCGGTGCCTTCTTCTATGGTGGATTGACAGACTACAACCACTAAATCTGGTCCAGTCCCCCAACTAGAAACCCTAACTGAGGCGTTATAACTCTTATGGCTTGTTGTTCCAACACTTTTGGCACAGAACTACAGAGTACCACCCTTTTACACTGCAATACCCCTAATAACAACCAAGTATTAACTATGCCAAATGATTAGTCAACAACCACAGATCAACCCCCGAACCCCTCTGTCAAGTTCTCACGTACCTGACTGATGAGCCCGATAGTGCAGAGGAAGGCCTCCCTTACGTATCTGACTCGCGGCCCCTGGTAGAGCAGACAGGTGGCATGGGAGTGCAGAATGGTATGAGTGCCTGGCAGCATCAACAGCAGATGGGTTAGATGGCTGGCACAGCAGACAGGACCAGCAGGCTGGATGGATCAGCAGACAGGTGAGCAGACTGGATGGATCAGCATACAGGTGAGCAAACTGGATAGATCAGCAGACAGGTAAGCAGACTGGATAGATCAGCAGACAGGTGAGCAGACTGGATGGATCAGCAGACAGGTGAGCAAACTGGATGGATCAGCAGACAGATAAGCAGACTGGATGGATCAGCAGGCAGGTGAGCAGACTGGATGGATCAGCAGACAGGTGAGCAGACTGGATGGATCAGCAGACAGGTGAGCAAACTGGATGGATCAGCAGACAGATAAGCAGACTGGATGGATCAGCAGACAGGTGAGCAGACTGGATGGATCAGCAGACAGGTAAGCAGACTGGGACTGAAGCTGGATGGCTGCAGTAGGTAAGTATAGCAGACTGGAGGAGTGTCTTGGAACATCAGGCAGGCCGGGTCGATAATCAGTCTGGCAACAAAGGTACAAGAGGAGCAGGCAGAAGGAATCATCAAACAAGCCAAGGGTCAGGTGCAGGCGGATAACAGGAACAGTCTCAAAACAAGCTGGGTCAAACAGGAGCAGATATCAGATCTTCAGGAAACACATACACAGAGCTGCAGATCAAACAGCAAGGACACAGAGCTGCTGAGGTGTTTAAATAAGGCAGCCTGTTGCCAATCACTAAAATCAGCCTGGACTAAGTTAACCCTTAGGTGGCAGATCCATGACATTGCCCCCTCCTAAAGGGCAGCCTCCGGATGCCCAATTGGGCCAACTTCACATCATGGGATCTCTTGAAGGATTGCATTAGTTCTTTAGCATGAATATTGCTTTCAGGCTCCCAAGAGTTATTTTCCGGCCCACACCCCTTCCATTTAATTAGATACTGAACCTGATTGTACCTCCTTCTACAATCCAAGATTGCCTCCACCTCAAATTCCTCCTCTCCATTGACTATTACAGGCTCCGGTGGACCAGTACTTTGTTCAGGGAAGGGATTCGTAACAGCAGGTTTCAAAAGAGTCACATGGAAGACGGGGTGAACTTTAAGTGAATCGGGTAATTCCAGCTCATAAGCTACGTCATTGATCTTTCTCTTTACAGGGAAGGGGCCCATAAACTTAGGGCCCAATTTTCTTGAGGGGCAAGCCATTTTCAAGTTTACTGTAGACAACCATACCTGGTTGCCGGGTTCCAGAATTAGTTCTCCTCGTTTTTTCCTGTCAAAGATCTTTTTATTGTATTCTTGTGTTTTGGTCATGGTCTCTTGTAATAGTTTGTTGTTTTTAGAGAAGAAATCTATCGTTTCAGAGACTGCAGGGATTGAGCATTCAGGTATGGTACTAGGCAGGAAGGACAGGTGATAGCCGTAATTAGCAAAAAATTGAGTTTGTTTGATGGCAGAATGGGAAGAGTTATTATAAGTGAACTCGGCAATGGGGAGTAAAGCGACCCAGTCATCTTGTGAGAATGAAAAAAAAGCAACGGAGGTACTGCTCCAGGGTCTGATTGGTTCTCCCCGTTTGCCCGTTTGTCTGAGGGTGGTATGCGGAGAAGGCCAATTCGATCTCAAGGGACCCACACAGAGCTTTCCAAAACTTGGAGGTGAACTGGACCCCCCGGTCAGACACAATGTTGGCTGGGACTCCATGGAGCCTTACAATTTCTTTGATGAATATTTTTGCAGTTTCCACAGCTGAGGGTGTTCCTTTCATGGGCAAAAAATGGGCCATTTTGGACAGCCTGTCCACCACCACAAAGATGGTAGAAAAACCCTCTGCCAGAGGGAGTTCTACAATGAAGTCCATTGAGATCATTTTCCAGGGTCTCTCTGGAACGGGCAATGGCTTCAGTAAACCCCAGGCTTTTACCTTGCTGTTCTTGCTTCGGGAGCAAGTAGTACAAGACTCCACATAACTCTTACAGTCATCTACTACCTGAGGCCACCAGAACGTGCGTTGTACCAGTTCAGCCATCTTCAGGGCATCGAAGTGCCCAGCCAGCTCGTGGTCATGACAGAGCTCCAGTACTGCCACCCTTAAGTCCTTAGGTACAACAATTTTACCTTCATGCCACAGTAGGCCATCCTGTGCCTGTAAGCTGGTTTCAGAAGACGAAGCAATCTCAGGAGAAGCCTGTTTGATTCGAGATAGCAGATTCTCCTGTAGTATGAGAAAGTTTCCTGAGGGAAGGATGGTGTCTGGAAGTGTGGACCTCTCAGAGTCGTTGAACATACGTGAGAGTGCATCTGGTTTTGTATTCTTCGACCCTGGCCTGTACGTTATATGGAATGAGAATCTAGAGAAAAAAAGTGCCCACCTTGCCTGCCGTGGTTTTAATCTCTTTGCTGTTCTCAGATATTCTAAATTCTTGTGGTCTGTATAGACCAGAATGGGATGTGCTGCACCTTCAAGTAAGTAACGCCATTCTTCTAATGCGGCCTTGATGGCCAAAAGCTCACGGTCTCCCACATCATAATTTCTTTCCGCTGTAGATAATTTGCGGGAAAAGAAAGTAACTGGGTAAAGTAGGGCTTTAGCTCCTTGCCGTTGAGATAGCACAGCCCCTACTGCAACTTCCGAGGCGTCAACTTCAAGAACAAACGGTAAGGCAGGGTCAGGGTGCTTCAAGATGGAGGCTGAAATGAACAGTTTTTTGAGGGCTTCAAATGCCGATTGCGCTTTGGGAGACTAGAGGAATTGGGTTCCTTGTTTAGTTAGTTAGGTAATGGGGGCAATATTAGCAGAGAACCCCCTAATAAACTTCCGGTAGAAGTTGGCAAACCCAATGAAGTGCTGAACCCCCTTTTTGTCCACAGGAGCTGGCCAATCTAAGATGGCAGTGACTTTCTGGGGGTCCATTTTGATGCCTTCAACAGAGGTTATCAGACCTAAGAACTGGATACACTGAAGTTCAAATTCGCACTTCTCCGGTTTGGCGTAGAGGCCATGCTGCCGGAGTCGGGTTAGCACATTTCGGACATGCCTACGGTGGTCATCTACTGTGGAGGAGATGTAACAAGCCCCTTGCTCCCTCGGTTCCACTCTCCCGACACTCCTCTGCTGCTATAGAATCAGATTGCAGATCGCGACATCTGATTGCTCGGTCATCCAATGCTCCGGAATTAGAACTACAGCTATGTGCCGTTCTAACCCAGTTGTGATAGCTCAGAACAAACACCAGGCAGGCTGTATGTAAGTTCAACCAGAAATCTCCTTTATTCAAAAATACAGGCTCTTTTATACACTAACAGTGAAGGTGCATACCTCCGGCTCATATTACTCTAACAATACAGCTGTAACCTAATTAACCTAATTAACATGGGCTAATTAATCCCTTTAGACAGCCTAGATGACTCAGACATGACCTTTAGGCCAGACTGGCCATCTTGTAGCTTAGAACCCCCAATCAACATTATCACAGTAGCAGAGTTAATTAACACAAACAACAATGGGGATCTAATGACTCTTAGATCCCATACTAGAGACTTATTTACAATACACATTTTAGCAGACAACAGACAGGTAGCTGGAATTGATGACATCAGCATTTAACAGTAGGAGTCCCAACGGTATGAATCAGTCACTATTCCAATATGGCAAATCCAGTTTCCCCCGAGTCTGTGTGTCCTGGGGGACCAGGACCCGAATCCACAGTAATACCGCCTCAAGGGTCCCCAGGCATACAGCTCACAAAGAGCACCGTTCCCCCAAATGCCAGGGCCCGCGATCGATCGGCAAGAGGCTAGCATACAGTCCCCTCCAGGGTCCCCAGTCTCTTTCCCGGCTAGGTCTGTCACAGGAGAAAATCAGGATGTCATCCAGGTACACAGGTACACGTGGTCAGAGGTACACAATGATGTACAAGTCCAGATAGTCACGAAAAATGTCATTGACAAAGTGCTGAAAGATGGCTGGCGCGTTGCATAACCCAAAAGGCATGACTAGGTATTCGAAGTGCCCGAATCGGGTACGAAAAGCCGTCTTCCACTCATCTCCTTCTCGAATACGGATTAGGTTGTATGCTCCCTGGAGATCCAGTTTAGTGAAGATGACTGCGGTTCCCAGTCTCTGAAACAGTTCGGGCACAAGGGGCAGTGGGTAACGTTTTTTGACAGTAATCTTGTTCAATTCTCGATAGTCTATGCAGGGGAGTAGTGAATGGTCCTTCTTTTCAACAAAGAAGATGCCTGCGTCAGCCGGAGAAGTAGATGGGCGAATAAATACTTTCTTAAGGTTGTCATCAATATAGTCCTTCAGCATTCCCAACTCAAGCTCGGTTAAAGGGAAAATCCTTCCGAAGGGGACCTCAGCCCCTGGTAACAGTTCAATAGGGCAGTCGTAGGATCTATGGGTAGGAAGAGTCTCTGCACTCTTCTTACTGAACACGTCTAGAAAATCGTGGTTTGCCACTGGGATTGATTGGCGTAATTCAGGATCTGTGTCAAGGCAGAGTAAGGGTGAAGGGTTGACTGAGGCCTCCTGCAGGCAATGTTGCTGGCAATAACTTGAAGGAAATTTGATTTCTCCAGTGGCCCAGTTGATGTGGGGATTATTGGCCTGCAGCCAGGGCATACCTAAGATGATGGGGAACAAAGGTAATGAAATTCAAAGGTTTGCCACGAAATTAGAAAAGTGTGGTATTATATCATTAATAGGTACCATCATCCTTTTAAATGAATAAGGCAATGTTGGGTTAAGAGAGAGAGCAGTAAGGACCTCTCCAATTGGATCCTACCTCTTTCGAAAATATTAGGACTATTGCAGTACCGAAGGGATATAGACAGAGGTATTAAAAAGTTATTTAGTTTATTCAAAAATAGGATATTAAAAAGTCCCGCAAAGGACATAGTATGAACCATAACATAATAACACAATCACAAATTGTTACAGCAATGTTGACAATCAGGTTGCATTAGATAATGCCCACACAGGTACATAAAGGCAGGTTATATGGTACTTGCAGACGTGACCTCTACAGTTTCGTGGTCAGAGCCGCTTCTTCGGGAGGCGTCTTTAGTACATATTCTACAAAATGACAGGGATAAAATATCAACATTACAATACATGGAAAGGGAAAACACATATACATAAAAAATAGAAAAGTGGTATTGGAGAAGATAATCATTATTGAATGTTGCACTC
Organism: Lithobates clamitans; assembly: GCA_037952925.1. Lineage (NCBI taxonomy): Eukaryota > Metazoa > Chordata > Amphibia > Anura > Ranidae > Lithobates > Lithobates clamitans. The sequence continues at coordinate 4,550,902 of JBBGZY010000253.1, read as the reverse complement.
ACCAACCTATGCCCACAAGGGGTTTAGAACGACACTGTGAGACGCCCACAACGGGCATTCCCCCGGGGGCGGGCCAGGGGGGCACTTAAGGTGGTACTATTGTGGAAAAATAGAAAATAAAGTATAAATAGTAATGAACTGGGGTTCTATTGAATAAGAGAACCACCCGAATGTGTAAGGTCATGGTGAAGAGTAGTGGACGAAAGGGAGAGAGAGGGAGGAAAGAGGAAGGGAAGGAAGAGGAAAGGAAAAGCAAGAAGGTGGGGGGGGGGAAGGAGAAGAAAACAGAAAAGAGGGGGAAAGAAAAGGGAACGAGAGAAGAATGAAAGAAAGAAAAAGGAGAAAAAAAGAAGAAAAAAAAAAAGGAAGAAAGAAAGGGGGGGAAGAAAGGGGGAGAAAAAGGGGGGGGGGGGGGAGTGAGGGGGGGGAGAAAAAGGGGGGGGGGGGGGTGAGGGGGGGGAGAGGAAAATGGGAAAAGGGGGGGGAAAGGGGGGAAGAAGACGGAGGGGGACAAGGGGAAAGGATAGAGGGGAGGGGAAGGGGGAGAGGGAAAAAAGGGGAAAGGAGAAAAGAAGGGAAGGAAGGGAAGAAGGAGAGATAGAAAAAGAAGGGGTAAAGAGGAATCTTTACCCCTTCTTTTTCTATCTCCCCTTCTTCCCTTCCTTCCTTTCTTTTCTCCTTTCCCCTTTTTTCCCTCTCCCCCTTCCCCTCTATCCTTTCCCCTTGTCCCCCTCCGTCCTCTTCCCCCCCCCTTTTTCCCCCCTTTTTCCCCCTTTCCTCTTCCCCCCCTCACTCCCCCCCCTTTTTCTCCCCCTCTCTTCCCTTTTTCCCCTCCCCCCCTTTCTTTCTTCCTTTTTTTTTTCTCCTTTTTCTTTCTTTCATTCTTCTCTCATTCCCTTTTCTTTCCCCCTCTTTTTTGTTTTCTTCTCCTTTTTCTCCCCCCCACCTTCTTGCTTTTCCTTTCCTCTTCCTTCCCTTCCTCTTTCCTCCCTCTCTCTCCCTTTCGTCCACTACTCTCCACCGTGACCTTACACATTCGGGTGGTTCTTTTATTCAATAGAACCCCAGTTCATTACTATTTATACTTTATTTTCTATTTTTCCACAATAGTACCACCTTAAGTGCCCCCCTGACCCGCCCCCGGGGGAACGCCCGTTGTGGGCGTCTCACAGTGTCGCTCTAAACCCCTTGTTAGCATAGGTTGGTGAGTGCAACATTCAATAATGATTATCTTCTCCAATACCACTTTTGTATTTTTTATGTATGTGTTTTCCCTTTCCATGTATTGTAATGTTGATATTTTATCCCTGTCATTTTGTAGAATATGTACTAAAGACGCCTCCCGAAGAAGCGGCTCTGACTGCGAAACTGTAGAGGTCACGTCTGCAAGTACCATATAACCTGCCCTTATGTACCTGTGTGGGCATTATCTATGCAACCTTTATTGTCAACATTGCTGTAACAATTTGTGATTGTGTTATTATGTTATGGTTCATACTGTGTCCTTTGCGGGACTTTTTAATATCCTATTTTTGAATAAACTAAATAACTTTTTTAATACCTCTGTCTATATCCCTTCGGTACCGCAATAGTCCTAATATTTTCGAAAGAGGTAGGATCCAATTGTAGAGGTCCTTACTGCTCTCTCTTTCAACCCAACATTGCCTTATTCAAAGGTGATGAAATGGCATCCAGGCGTAAAAAACTCTTGGTGATGGGAAGCAATGATAGCCAGCAAAGGGACAGTCTCCTGTGTGACCAGACCAGATTTAATGACAGAGCCATCAGCAAGATGTACGGCTAGTCTCCGGGTCTTTGGTTGAAATGGAATGAGGTGTTTGGCTGCAAACGTCAAGTCTATGAAACCGCTGCAGGCTCCAGAATCAATTATGACAGATACCTGGATACTCTTTCCTGGGAGCTGTAACATGATGGGGAGAGCAAAGTGAGAGGCTTGGTTAGGTAAGACAGGAACATGCATTGAAGAGATTGAAAGGCACTTACGCATCTTTGCAGGACAAGACCTCACATAATGCCGGGTCCCCCACAGTACATACGGAGGTTATTGATTCACCTGCGCTGTCATTCCTCCGTGGTGAGAGAGGGACGAAGCAAACCCCACTGCATGGGCTTGGAGGAATCCGGAGCAACTGGAGCGGAAGGAGTCTGGCTGGAGAAACTGGGAACTTTAGACAGCATCCAAGTTGGCCGATATTGACCTATGGATCTTTCGGAGTGACATTCCCTTAGACGTCGGTCAATCTGAATTGACAAAATAATAAGTTCGTCCAGAGATTGGGGTATCCCTACTCATGCCAGTTCATCCTTTAGAGGATCAGATAGTCCCGTCCGAAATTGGTAACGAAGAGCCGTATCGTTCCAATTGGTATCAGAACTCCAACGCCTGAACTCGGCCACGTAGTCCTCTGCCACTCTGCGGCCTTGCTGAAGTGCATGTAATGCGGCCTCAGCAGTGGCAGTCTGCTGGGGGTCCTCATAAAGTTGTGACATGGCCACAAAGAATGTGGTGAGGTTGTTTAACGATTCAGCCTTTTGTTCCAGAAGGCGATGTGCCCAGACTTGGGGTTCACCGGTCAACAGGGAGATAACGAAACCCACTTTAGTTGCTTCCAGAGAAAAGGTGCGGGGTTGTAGGGCAAAATAGAGTTCACAAGCATTCCGAAAGGCTCTGTATTTGCTACGTTCACCCGCAAATCTTTCGGGCGTGGGTACCCTTGGTTCTGGTGGTAACATCACTACTGAAGGTGCGGATGAGATACCAGCTGAAGTATCACGTTGAGGGATGGCGGGAGATGACAGAATTTGAACTCGTTCTTCCAGCCGAGTATATCCCTCTTGTAGATCTTTAACAGCTTGTGTCAAACCCGCCAGGTGTCGGCACAGTTCTTCCATGGGGGAGGTTTCTCGCTCGGGCTCAGACATGGCTGTTGGATACTGTCAAGTTCTCACCTACCTGACTGATGAGCCCGATAGTGCAGAGGAAGGCCTCCCTTACGTATCTGACTCGCTGCCTCTGGTAGAGCAGACAGGTGGCATGGGAGTGCAGAATTGTATGAGTGCCTGGCAGGATCAACAGCAGTGTCACGAGACTAGTAGACCAGACTGTGTGGACTGCACAGAGATAACCCAAACGCATGTAAATGAATAAATAATATTTATTAAAATAAGTGATAACTCAGAAAATACAGATAGTGCAAAGCCAACACAACAAACCCACAGCAAACAATAATATATACAGCAAGGGGCAATACCGGAATCACAGATGTCAGCCAGGCCAGGGTCATACACAGCAGGTAAGCAGGAACAAGGGATATACCAGAAACATAAACGTTAGCCAAGCCAGGGTCTTACACAGGAGATCAGCAACTGAACAAGGGCAGGTTGGGAAAGGGAGATAATGGATGGGATAGGATGCAGGCTCAGGAAGAGGTTCAGGGTCCGATACAGGTTTACAGGATAACAGGTTCAGGATAACAGGTTCAGGATAACAGGTTCAGGGCGCAAGGAAGAAAGATACCAAGGTGAGCATGTGAGGGCTTGCCGGGTATTTATAGGGCTGACTATAATTGGCTTCAAGTCACACCTGAGCGCAGGGAGTGTTGTCTGCTCCATACTGCCAGGATCCATCCGCTGGTGGACCCCAGTACTGCATGCCAAACGATATATCTTACCAGCGGATGGACCCTTTCCTGACAGTACCCCTCCCTAAAGGAGCGGCCTCCGGACGCTCCAACTGGTCTTAATTGTCCATGGTCTATGGCATCAGGCAGAATGGTGGAAGAAGGCATTTCAGGCTGGTCATCAGGCACATCCGGGCAGACGGCTGGCATGTCAGAGTCATTGAGCTGGGCAGCAGACAGGAACAAGCCAAGCTGGGCAGCAGACAGGAACAAGCCGAGCTGGGCAGCAGACAGGAACAAGCCGAGCTGGGCAGCAGACAGGAACAAGCCGAGCTGGGCAGCAGACAGGAACAAGCCGAGCTGGGCAGCAGACAGGAACAAGCCGAGCTGGGCAGCAGACAGGAACAAGCCGAGCTGGGCAGCAGACAGGAACAAGCCGAGCTGGGCAGCAGACAGGAACAAGCCGAGCTGGGCAGCAGACAGGAACAAACCGAGCTGGGCAGCAGGCTCCGGGTCGTCGAGCTGGGCAGCAGGCTCCGGGTCGTCTAGCTGGGCAGCAGGCTCCGGGTCGTCGAGCTGGGCAGCAGGCTCCGGGTCATCGAGCTGGGCAGCAGGCTCCGGGTCGTCGAGCTGGGCAGCGGGCACTTCGAGCTGGGCAGCGGGCACTTCGAGCTGAGCAGCAGGCACATCAGACTGGGAAGCTGGCACATCAGACTGGGAAGCTGGCACATCAGACTGGGAAGCTGGCACATCAGACTGATAGGCAGGCATCGGGACATCAGGCTGGGAAGCCGGCACATCAGACTGGGTAGCTGGCACATCAGACTGGGAAGCTGGCACATCAGACTGGGAAGCTGGCACATCAGACTGATAGGCAGGCATCGGGACATCAGGCTGGGAAGCCGGCACATCAAACTGGGAAGCTGGCACATCAGACTGGGAAGCTGGCACATTAGACTGGGAGGCAATCTTCGAGACATCAGGCTGGAAGGCAAGCTGCAAGACATCAGGCTGGGAAGCTGGCACATCAGACTGGGAAGCTGGCACATCAGACTGGGAAGCTGGCACATCAGACTGGGAAGCTGGCACATCAGACTGGGAAGCTGGCACATCAGGCTGGTAGGCAGGCATCGAGACATCAGGCTGGAAGGCAAGCTTCAAGATATCAGGCTGGGAGGCTGGCACATCAAACTGGGAAGCTGGCACATCAGGCTGGTAGGCAGGCATCGAGACATTAGGCTGGAAGGCAAGCTTCAAGACATCAGGCTGGGAGGCCGGCACATCAAACTGGGAAGCTGGCACATCAAACTGGGAAGCTGGCACATCAGACTGGGAGGCAATCTTCGAGACATCAGACTGGAAGGCAAGCTGCAAGACATCAGGCTGGGAAGCTGGCACATCAAACTGGGAAGCTGGCACATCAAACTGGGAAGCTGGCACATCAGACTGGGAAGCTGGCACATCAGACTGGGAAGCTGGCACATCAGACTGGTAGGCAGGCATCGAGACATTAGGCTGGAAGGCAAGCTTCAAGACATCAGGCTGGGAAGCTGGCACATCAAACTGGGAAGCTGGCACATCAAACTGGGAAGCTGGCACATCACACTGGGAAGCTGGCACATCAGACTGAGAAGCTGGCACATCAGACTGAGAAGCTGGCACATCAGACTGGGAAGCTGGCACATCAGGCTGGTAGTCAGGCATCGAGACATCAGGCTGGAAGGCAAGCTTCAAGACATCAGGCTGGGAAGCTGGCACATCAAACTGGGAAGCTGGCACATCAAACTGGGAAGCTGGCACATCAGACTGGGAAGCTGGCACATCAGACTGAGAAGCTGGCACATCAAACTGGGAGGTGGGAGCAGGTTGGGTTACTGGCAAGATGGTGTGGGTTGGGAAGAATTTTTGTTTCTTTTTTGGTTTAGCCCGTGCAGTTTTGTATGTAGGTGCAGGGCTGTAAGAAAAGAAAGTAGCTGGGCAGAAGGAAGACCAAGGAACTGTAGCTAGAGAAGGGTTTTGTGGGACTGTTACAGGTGGAGGAGAAGAGACAGGTGGATTGAAGGCATGATGGGTGCGACACTTGGAGACTGGGTGGTAGTATTTGGTAGGGAGCTGGTTAAACTGGGTTGTAGCTGAGGTTGCCATAGGTGACGGGGAGATAGATCTTTTGGAAGGCAGATGATTAATGGCAGGGCTGGAATATTGTGGCTTAGCTAAAGACAGGAGATCTGACCATGCCTGCAGCACAGGTTGAACAAACGCTGATTCACACACAGCCTGACTAACCAGAGATTGTACTGAATAAATGCAATCGGATAACACCTGCTGGGAACAAGCGGAATAATGTTCATCAAAGAAAGCCGGATCATCCTCTAACAACCATACCAGGGATTCAACCTGGTCACAACTGAAAGGAGGGGAGAAATCGTCACTACCTTCGGGAATGCATGACAAGGCTGACTTTGTACATAATTGGATCAAAGGCTGAACATCCTCAAATAACGCATGACCCTGATCTACTAGTAAATGGGCTGTTTGGATCGTTTCCAGCAGTTGGTCAGGGGTCCAATCTTTAAGAGTCTGACGGCAATATTCATTATCCTCTGCCGCCAGCAGAGAATATTAGACAATTTCATCAAAGTCCATTTTTTGCTCGCCCACCGTAACAGGACGGTTTCTCAGTGCAGCCACGTCTGGTCAGGGATGGCCTTGGTATACTGTCACGAGACTAGTAGACCAGACTGTGTGGACTGCACAGAGATAACCCAAACGCATGTAAATGAATAAATAATATTTATTAAAATAAGTGATAACTCAGAAAATACAGATAGTGCAAAACCAACACAACAAACCCACAGCAAACAATAATATATACAGCAAGGGGCAATACCGGAATCACAGATGTCAGCCAGGCCAGGGTCATACACAGCAGGTAAGCAGGAACAAGGGATATACCAGAAACATAAACGTTAGCCAAGCCAGGGTCATACACAGGAGATCAGCAACTGAACAAGGGCAGGTTGGGAAAGGGAGATAATGGATGGGATAGGATACAGGCTCAGGAAGAGGTTCAGGGTCCGATACAGGTTTACAGGATAACAGGTTCAGGATAACAGGTTCAGGATAACAGGTTCAGGGCGCAAGGAAGAAAGATACCAAGGCGAGCATGTGAGGGCTTGCCGGGTATTTATAGGGCTGACTATAATTGGCTTCAAGTCACACCTGAGCGCAGGGAGTGTTGTCTGCTCCATACTGCCAGGATCCATCCGCTGGTGGACATCAGTACTGTGGCCAAAAGATGAAATGACACCAGCAGGGAAATATTCTCCTGACAGTTCAACACTGCCAGGAGACACCTGCTGGTGGACCCCAGTACTGCATGCCAAACGATATATCTTACCAGCGGATGGACCCTTTCCTGACAAGCAGATGGGTTAGATGGCTGGCACAGCAGACAGGACCAGCAGGCTGGATGGATCAGCAGACAGGTGAGCAGACTGGATGGATCAGCATACAGATGAGCAAACTGGATAGATCAGCAGACAGGTAAGCAGACTGGATAGATCAGCAGACAGGTGAGCAAACTGGATGGATCAGCAGACAGATAAGCAGACTGGATGGATCAGCAGGCAGGTGAGCAGACTGGATGGATCAGCAGACAGGTGAGCAGACTGGATGGATCAGCAGACAGGTGAGCAAACTGGATGGATCAGCAGACAGATAAGCAGACTGGATGGATCAGCAGACAGGTGAGCAGACTGGATGGATCAGCAGACAGGTAAGCAGACTGGGACTGAAGCTGGATGGCTGCAGTAGGTAAGTATAGCAGACTGGAGGAGAGTCTTGGAACGTCAGGCAGGCCGGGTCGATAATCAGGCTGGCAACAAAGGTACAAGAGGAGCAGGCAGAAGGAATCGTCAAACAAGCCAAGGGTCAGGTGCAGGTGGATAACAGGAACAGTCTCAAAACAAGCCTGGTCAAACAGGAGCAGATATCAGATTTTCAGGAAACACATACGCAGAGCTGCATATCAAACAGCAAGGATGTGTTTAAATAAGAGCTGCTGAGGTGTTTAAATAAGGCAGCCTGTTGCCAATCACTGAAATCAGCCTGGACTAAGTTAACCCTTAGGTGGCAGATCCATGACACCCTCACAGTGTATGCATACGTAAGCGCATTGTGCTGTACGACCGTACACTGCGTCGCCAGACTAAACTGCAGCGAACACTTACGCCCGCTTTCTCTACAGAACAATGTGGCTTCTTTCTGTACCTAGATATTACAACAAGAACATGGATGCCACCTGTTTACTCTCTACGCAAAACTGTATTACAGTATAAAACTTCACAAAACAACTGGAATTATAATTAAAAATCAAAATGGTTTCGTCCTTGCAAACACAAGTACCTTTGTCCACTTGCTTGTTCCAAAAAGACCCCAAGCTCCTCCCACCAACTTCTTGTCTGCTCAGCTCTAAAAACCCATCTAACTGGCTTATTTAAATATCAATAGACGGAAGAGGGAGGGGGAGGGGAAGCCTAATTTTATCTTCCCTGAACTTCTAAAGCGATAAAACCCAAGACGATGTCTTATTATCTATTGAAATTCAGTGCAAAGTAGAGATTTCACTTAAGATCAAAATTCTATACAAAAAACGCAAACGTTTTACTGAAAAAGTACAAAAATAGCTAAACCTGAAAATATTGTGTAGCGCTGACAATATTTGTTTCTAGTTACATGTAATGCTGTAAGGTTAATAAGTTGGTATATGGCGCCATCTAGCGGCCAAAATATATAATTGCAGCACCTTTATATCTCATCACTTTAGGAGTGACATGGAAGTGTTTTTTTGTTTATTTCTGGACATTAACTTACCCATGATGCCCGTTAACTCCCATAAACATTAGGAGTACTGAACTGCATTGTGGCAAAACGATAAAAAGGCTGGGAGCGGCCATCTTAGCTCTCTGGTTCATGGGACGCGTGGCCTGCCAGCAGGACTCTGTGTGTGTGTCCCACAGAGTTGCGGCCTACCCTGTGCGGAGCGGAACAGCAGCTAGTGATCCTGCCTTAGATCACAGTGTGCTGGAGCAGCAGAGTGATCGTTCCGGAGACCCGTGAAGGAGGTAACCGAGGACTCCTGGTCGTTTGTGAACGGAACAGACTAAGGACTTGTGGAACAGCTAAAGTCAAGGTTTCCCCCCAGTCAATTCCAGCTGCAATTGAACCAGAGCTCTTCGCAGCCCTGGGGAATTTTGTGTCTTAATGTCAAAAAGGAAACCCAATCTACTCCGGGACTGGGTATCGGAAACTTGGTATTTTCTCAGGCCGACGACCTGTACCTCCAGAGGAAGACACCTTTTGAAGAGTGGTTGGAGCAGACCACGCAAGCTTTGGATGAGTGGGACATCCCTGAAGCACACAAAAAACAGCAGATCACTGAGAGTCTGAAAGGGCCTGCTTCAGAGGCCATCCGAAATTTGAAACTCAGCAAGCAGGAACGTGTGGCCCAGGACTACCTAGATATCCTGTAAGATGTGTTTGGGCGTACTGAAAAGTCTCGGACTTAATTTATCAACTGGAGCACACCTATCAAGATGAATGAGAAAAGCTGTCAGAATATATGAGACGGTTGGATAAGATAATTCACCAGATCTTGTTGAAGAAGGGGTTAGATCCCCGTGAGGTGGATGTAATTGGAGCCGAACAAGTTCTAAGGGGTGCCCAGCCCTTGGACCCCATCACGCTCCAGTTAAGAACTCGTCAAGATGGGGGCATATTGAAGTATCCCGACCTGATCCGGATTGTACGGGAAGAAGCTATCCTGGAAAGGAAGAAGGAAAAGATACAAGAGCCGAAACACACTGTTGGGGTCAGGACAGTTAGTGTATTGGATGATGACCCTCAGATCGAGCTCCTCAAGACCCAGCTGGCACAGTTAATGGAAATGATGGCTCTGTTGACGGAGGGGCTAAAAAAACAGAAAATGTGTTCGACTCCACACTTGAGAGGTCATCTGGGGTTGTTTCAACTGTGGAGGGGTTGGACATTATAGGAAAGTATGCCCAAGCCCAAGGGCAGTAGTAAGACGCCAGAAGCTGGCGGAAAACTTCAAAGGGCCCCAGTGAAGGTGTCAACTGGGTGCCCTGTAACAGCTGCCAACTCCAACAAAACCCAGACACACCAAGTTCTGAGGGCAAAAGAGAGAACGAAGTTGAGTAAGCGCCCATGGAAACAAGGGATTAAGGTACGCACTAAAAAGCAAGCTAAACCCACCACTCATTGTGGATTCCCTCCCAAGCTAGTAGGACCCTCTCCAATCATCCCAATCCAGGTGGAAGGAATCTACGCCAAAGCACTGCTGGACACTGGAGCCCAAGTGACTTTGTTATACAAAGACTTTTATGAGAAACATTTCAAACATCTGCCCCTGCAAAAATTGGAGGAATTGGAGATATGGGGCCTGGGTACCCAGAACTTCCCTTACGAGGGTTACATCCCTATCAAACTCACTTTTGACCCGAGTGTGGCTGGAAAGGCTGAAACTTTTGACACCCTGGCAGTAGTGTGTCCTCGCCCCCCCAGGGGCTCACAGAAGCTCCCTTATCATCGGGACCAATACTGATCTGGTCAGAAGGCTTCTAACACTGCTTGTGCAGAAGGAAAGTGCCCCAGCCACGAACGCACACCCCATGTTAACCCAAGTGTACAAGAATTTAGTGCACGAACAGAAGGCCCCACCGGAAGGGGTGGAAAAGATTTGGCGTTTAGACCGAGGTGAAGAACTGGTACAACCGGGTGAAGTGGTATGCCTGAAAGCCTCTGTCAAGTTGAGCTGGAGACAACCTGGTCCTTTTATTGTCTTGGAGACAGACACTCAAGAAGAAGATATAGGTTTAGAAATAATCCCAAAAGTGTTATCAACCAAGGCACTTAAGAGAAGCAGAGGAAGAGTTTTGGTCAGTGTCCGTAACACAACAGCCTTACCTGTGAAGATACCTGCAAGGACGCTGCTTGGACAGGCGAATCAAGCGACCCCGGTCTCACCATGTGATGTCGTGAGAGGACAAGAGGGGGCGATTCCCCTAGAAGACTTCTACCCGAAGAACACGCCTCTTACACCTGCTTGGATGGAGAGAGGCTTTTTCGAGAAGTGAGTTTGATGTGGGGTATGCAAAAAGCGCCAAACACAAGATTCGGCTGGAGTAAGACAAACCTTTTCGAGAAAGGGTCAGAAGGATCCCACTGGGAGATCTTGAGGATCTCAGAGAACAGCTGGCTGAGTTGAAAAGGACTGGGATTATCAGGGAGTCCCGGAGTCCATATGCCTCCCCGATAGTGGTAGTGAGGAAAAAGAATGGATCCTTACGGCTGTGTATTGACTATAGGACCCTGAACAGGTGGACCATTCCCGATCAATAGACTGCCCCTCGTATAGAAGATTCCTTACAGAGCCTGTCGGGGTCGAAGTGGTTCAGTGTGCTGGATCTAAAGAGTGTCTATTACCAGATCTCATGAGTCCTGAAGATAGGGAGAAGACTGCTTTCATCACCCCCCTAGGGTTCTATGAATTCATCCGGATGCCACAAGGTCTGTTTGGGGCTCCGGCCACTTTTCAGCGGTTAATGGAGAAGACGGTGGGCAACATGAACTTAATTGAGGTGCTAGTATACCTGGATGATATCATAGTGTTTGGCCGAACTCTCGAAGAGCACGAAGAGTGACTGGAAAAGGTACTGAAGAGGAGGAGGAAGAGGAGTCTATTCAGGATCAGTGGACTCCGCAATGCGAAGAGGCATTCAGACAGTTGAAGTAGAGCCTTACCACTGCTCTGATTTTAGCTTTTGCGGATCCTGCCAAGCCCTATGAACTGCACGTGGATGCCAGCCGAGATGGGCTCGGTGGGGTACTTTACCAGGAACATAATGGGCAATTAAGGCCCATTGCCTATGTGAGCCGAAGTCTAGCCCCTGCTGAGAAGAACTATCCCACTCACAAACTTGGGTTTCTGGCCTTGAAGTGGGTTGTGGTGGACAAGTTGAGAGATTACCTGTACGGTGCAGAATTTGTGGTCAAAACAGACAACAGCCCCCTCACATGCTTACCATCGTAAAGTTGGATGCCACGGGCCACAGGTGGTTGGCTGCCCTTTCAGCATTTGCCTTCAGCCTGAAATACAGACCAGGGGTGGGTAATAGAGATGCAGATGCACTGTCAAGAAGACCCCACAGTTCTCTGGATTCTCAGGAAAATTGGACTCAGCTTGCCCCAGAAGGGGTAAGAGCCCTTTGTGAAGGAGCGGAGTGGCAGGAGAAGGGTGGAGCCAGAGCTGAAGAGGTTGGAGTGACTACAGCAGGGATGCCCAAGTGTTACTGTAATGTCTCCCAGATTGCAGAGGAAGGTCTACCTAAGTTATCAAGAAAAGACCTTTGGAGAGAACAACTAGAAGATCCACTCTGTAGATTGGTACTGGAGGCTTTGGAAAGTCAGCAACCTGACTTACTTCTCAAGAGCACTTGGAGGGAAGCTCACTTGCTGCATAAGGAGTGGAGTCGGTTGCAGTTACAACAAGGGGTGGTCTACCGAAGGGGCCCCTCTGAAGATCTTGAGGAGAAATGGCAACTGTTTCTGCCAGAGAAACATAGGGAGAAAGTATGAATTGCTCTGCATGATTATCATGGCCATCTAGGGTCAGAAAGAACTTTTCAATTAATAAGAGATAGATTCTATTGGCCTTACATGAGGACATAAGTGGAGAGTTACTGTCACTCCTGCCATAGGTGTATACAGAGAAAGACTTTGCCTCAACGAGCCGCTCCAATGGGTCATTTATCAATGGATTTGGTCTTCATAGATTTTCTGTGTTTAAAATCCGACTTGAGTGGACAAGGAAACATCTTGGTAGTTACCGATCATTTTACCAGGTATGCTCAGGCCTTCCCCACTAAAGATCAACAAGCAGTCACAGTGGCGAAGACGCTGGTGGAAAAGTTTTTCGTCCATTATGGCTTACCACAGAGGATTCACTCAGATCAGGGGAGGGACTTTGAGAGTACGCTCATCAGGAGATTGTTGGATCTATTGGGAATTCAGAAGTCTAGAACTACCCCTTATCACCCACAAGGATATCCTCAGCCGGAGAGGTTTAATAAAACCCTTCTCAATATGTTGGGGACCTTGACCTCTGAACAAAAACCCAATTGGAGCAAGCACATTACTGCCCTGGTACATGCGTATAATAGCACCCAGAGTGATATCACAGGATATTCACCCTATCGGTTGATGTTTGGACGAGAGGCCAGACTACCAGTTGACTTGGCTTTCGGAACTTCTCTGGACCACACCTCAGAGACCTCTTATCGAGAGTATGCCAATAGGTTGCGGAGGAGAAGGCTTGGGCTATGTCAAACAGCAGAGGGAGTAGAAATAAGAGGAACTTTGACCTCAAAGTAAGGATTTAAGATCTACAACCTGGCAATCGAGTTTTACTAAGAAATCTAGGTATTCCAGGGAAACACAAGCCGGCTAATCGCTGGAGATCGCAGCCATATGTTGTATGTAGACAACTTCCAGGGCTCCCAGTGTTTGAAATTAAACTGGAAGGAAGTGCTGGACCAGTTAAGACTTGGCATCGGAATCACCTCTTACCCCTCACTGAAGCAGTCAAGATAATCCCTGAGGAGGAGTTATCATCTACATCAACGAATGCACGTCGGCCTGTAACTAGGTCTCAGCCTGGATCCTTGATAACTGAGGATAATGTGGAGGAAGACATGGACATCAGCTGGTTGTGGTTGTCTGATACACCAGAAGCTGAAAGGAGTGTTTCATTCCAGACAAACAGAGAGGGTAGTGAGGCCCTTAGGCCAGAAGCTCCAGAGTTTGTACCACTGCCTGAACATCCTGAAGAATGTTTGTCTTCTTTTGACTTTGAGGAACAGAGGACTGTAATAGAAGAAAATAGTGTTTGCCCAGAAGTAGTGGACACACCAAAGAAACAAAGAGGAAAGAGGGACATTCGCCCACCAAAAAGACTAACATATGATACACTGGGCGAGTGTTCTGAAGTAGCTAAAGTCACCAGTAAATGGAATGTCGAAGAGCTTAGTTCTTCCTCTGTCAATCTGGAAAACAAGAGCCCCATTTCACCCCTTGACACATATGTATCTGATAGCAAGGTGACAGTTGTGGGTACACAGAATAGTTTCCCAACACCTGAGAATTGGTGGGAGGCTCCTCTGTCGGTCTTGTGTGCTCGCCTAGAGGCTAAAATGTGTAACAGAAACAGGGTCTTGCACATCTTTGGGGACCAAAGACTCAAAGCAGGGGGAGTATGTAGCGCTGACAATATTTGTTTCTAGTTACATGTAATGCTGTAAGGTTAATAAGTTGGTATATGGCGCCATTTAGCGGCCAAAATATATAATTGCAGCACCTTTATATCTCATCACTTTGGGAGTGACATGGAAGTGTTTTATTGTTTACTTCTGGACATTAACTTGACCCACCCATGATGCCTGTTAACTCCCATAAACATTGGGAGAACTGAACTGCATTGTGGGAAGACTATAAAAAGGCTGGGAGCGACCATCTTAGCTCTCTTGTTCACGGGACGCGTGGCCTGCCAGCAGGACTCTGTGGGTGTGTGTGTCCCACAGAGTTGCGGCCTACCCTGTGCGAAGCGGAACAGCAGCCAGCGATCCTGCCTTAGATCACAGTGTGCTGGAGCAGCAGAGTGATCGTTCCGGAGACCCGTGAAGGAGGTAACCGAGGACTCCTGGTCGTTAGTGAATGGAACAGCGTAACAACGCAGCTGTAACTTCAAATAGACTGAGGACTTGTGGAACGGAGACATCCATTCATCTGGATTCAGTGCGGTGAGAGGGCTAACTCTCAGAAGTTTACATCACACTACACACATTTATATTGATTGCAAAGTGTTGCTGGGACTGATAGTCCCACGGAACAAATTCAGTTGCCATTATTACAATGCATCATTCTTCACCATCCTATTGGTCACAAGCCCTGTGGATTACAATTATTGATTTTATAGCTAGCAGAAGACTGAAGATAACAGGACTATTTCTATCAACGCAAGGCCTTGCATTTAGTCATAAAATAGAGTGACTACACTGTCAAAGCAGGGGGAGCTCCCTAGTGATTTAAAACTGTGGGGTGTTAACATTCCTGTGTTTTTTTTGTGTTTGCTAGTGTGCTGGAGTTAAGACATTGACACTTTGAACACTGGTCCCACCGGGAGACACACCAACGGGGGTCTATTCAAGAAAACCATATATATTTGTGTGTATATGTACTAAGATTGTTGTGAATATTCAGTCATTGTAACTATCTTTAAATATCAGTTTAGTAAAAGACGTCATTTTGGTTAATCACAAATTTTCGTGTGCAGTGTTGTTTTTCTCCTGCAGGTGGAGCAACAAACACCCAGGTAGAAGTATATATAATTGTAATATATATATATTGTGAGTTAACATTCGTATCAGTATCATTACAACACTGCACTACAGTTGTGTCAAGGGGATTGAAACAAATTTATAAGGGGTGCAAGAGAGTAGAGAACAGGCCCGATCAATATCAGCAGCTCCTTCGGGGGTTCTTGCTACAATTGAATAATAATATATAAATATTAAATGGTGCCTAGAGACAAGGTGGTGGTTCAGACCGCATGGCTTCACACACACACACACAAAGGAAAACAAAAATGGTGCCTACACCATTTGCAATGACAAAATGGTGCCTTCGAAATCCAACAGTGGAAAAACAATTTAAACCAGGGAGTTTAACATTCAAACAAAACAATTTCTCAGTTCCCGGTGTCTCAGCCCTGAAATGGAGCAATTTCCACTCTGGGATGATTTACAGGCTAAACAGTATAAAATCCTTTAACTCTACAAACCAAAATCACCCTTTTAAACCTGGCCCAAGAGCAGAGCAATTCCACCCAAAACACAGCAGACACGAAATGGCAGTTGCAACAAACGAAAATCTAGCCACGGCCACATGGTAGATGGAAAAATGGCTGACGACAAAAGGGCCACATGGTGGATAGCAACACATGAAATGCAGTTGCTGATCCTGCCAAAACCAGCACAAACCAAGATTTCACTATAAAGCCAAAAACTTTCTCCACAAAGATTGACTAAAACAATTGAGAATGCACACTTCATCGTAGACACAGTCCATCGTAGGCTACATCAACCAGGGCCCATAGGAACACATGCTATCCAATGAAACCACACATCTCTATCCGCCAACGTTATTTAACCACTTGCTTACTAGGCACTTAAACCCCCCTCCTATCCAGACCAATTTTCAGCTTTCAGTGCTCTCACACTTTGAATGACAATTACTCAGTCATGCAACACTGTACCCAAATGATTTTTTTGTCCTTTTTTCATACAAATAGAGCTTTATTTTGGTGGTATTTGATCACCTCTGGGTTTTTTATTTTTTGCGCTATAAATGAAAAAAGACCGAAAATTTTGAAAAAAAAAACAAATTTTTTCTCATTTCTGTGATAAAAATTTTGCAAATTCGTAATTTTTCTTCATAAATTTTGGCCACAATTTATACTGCTACATATCTTTGGTAAAAATAACCAAAAATTTGTGAAAATTATTTGGTCTGTGTGAAAGTTTTAGAGTCTACAAGCTATGGTGCAAATCATAAAAAAATTATCACATCTGATGTACTGAGGCCTATCTCATTTCCTGAGACCCTAACAAGCCAGGAAAGTACAAATGCCCCCCAAATAACCCCTTTTTGGAAAGTAGACATTTCAATGTATTTAGTTAGAGGCATGGTGAGTTATTTGAAGTTGTATTTTTTTCCCACAATTCTTTGCAAAATTGAGATTTTTTTTCCCACAAAATTGTCATTGCAATAGCTTATTTCTCTCACATGGCATGTGTATACCACAAATGACACCCCAAAATACATTCTGCTAGTCCTCCTGAGTATTACGATACCACATGTGTGGGACTTTTTCACTGCCTGGCCACATACAGAGGCCCAACATGCATGGAGCACCATCAGGTGTTCTAGGAGCATAAATTACACATCACATTTCTCAACCACCTGTTACACTTTTGAAGGCCCTGGAGCACCAGGACAATGGAAACACCCACAAAATGACCCCATTTTGGAAAGCTAACACCCCAACGTATAATCTATGAGGCATAATGAGTCTTTTGAATGGTTTATTTTTTTCCAGAAGTCTTTGGAAAATGTGTAAAAAAAATTCATTTTCTTTATCCAGAAAAACAATTCTGGAGCCCCTCACATATGTGAGACCCCTGTGTTGAATCCCACTAGTCCAGTTGCAGGGTACAAGATCAGTCCAAGAGGCAGGCAAATATCATGGTCAAACAGTCCAAGGTCAGTTCCAGATCAGGCAGAGGTATGTACAGAATCGTTGGGCAGAAGCATGGTCGAATAACAGTCCAGGGTCAGTTCCAGATCAGGCAGAGGTATGTGCAGAATAATTAGGCAGAAGCGTGGTCAAATAACAAGCCAGGGTCAGTTCCAGAGGAGGTAGTGGCATAAGGGGTGTGAGGGTAAATTGCAGGAACGGAGGCTTATGTTTACCATACTTCACTAATAATTTACTGAAGTATGGTAACGACGAAAACATTCACCTACGCAGAGGCCTGGTTCAGAAGGACATTGTGCACAATAATAAGATGTGTCTCTTCTGAATCCAGCTCTGGTACACACCTTACATTTTTTTTGCCGTCGTTGGCCTGTTGGTTTGGGAGGGATCTTATCTGGAAAGTGGCGTTCGGAGAGTCGACTTAGAACATCAGATCGGATATTTTCTGGGGGGCCGTTCGGGAATGTAAGGGCAGTGAAAACTTCCTCCTGGTAGCCAAGGAAGCGTTTGGGGTTTTGGGTTACGATAAATGACATAAGAATTGTAGATGGCCAAATGAAAAAAATAAATTGCGACTTTCTTATACCAATGGTATGTCCGTCTTGTGGCAAGGTACGGTTCCAGCATCTGGTCATTCAAGTCGACTCCCCCCATAAACAAATTATAGTCAAAGATGCATTTAGGTTTCTGTATGGGGCCATTTCTTCTGGGGATTTCCATGAAGGTATCATCGTGGATTGAAGACAACATGTACACATCTCTTTTGTCTCTCCACTTCACTGCCAAAATCTCGTTGTTTTGTAGACTCGCCGTTTCTCCTTTTCTCAATTTTTTATTGACCAGACTTTGAGGAAAGCCCTTCTGGTTCTTTTTGATGGTACCACATGCAGGCGTCTTCATCCAATGCAGGTTGTGGAACAGGGGCAGAGATGTGTAGAAGTTATCTACGTACAGGTGGTAGCCTTTCTCCAGTAGGGGGTATGTGAGATCCCAAACAATTTTCCTGCTTGATCCCAAGTAGTCTGGGCAATTAGGGGGTTGCAGCTGGGTGTCCTTCCCTTCGTACACTTTGAAGGCATACAAGTAACCTGTGACTCGGTCACATAATTTGTATACCTTCACCCCATAGCGTGCCCTTTTACTGGGAATAATATTGCTTTATTTTAAGCCTGCCACTAAACTTAAGAAGGGACTCATCCACACATATGTTTTTGTCTGGGGTAAACAGCAGGGGGAATAGTGCAAAAAAATAATTTAAAAGTGGCTGAATTTTGAAAAGTCTATCATAGTTTGGGTCATTTCGGGGAGGGCACTGGGTATTGTCGTTGAAATGAAGAAACCTCAATATCATGAGGTATCTGTTTCTGGGCATTACCTTGGAGTATATTGGCATGTGTTGGAGGGGGTGGGTTGAACAATAGGACAGCAAAGTGTTTTTTTTCGTGAGTCCCATGTTAAATGTGAGCCCTAAAAAAACCTTCAACTCCTCCACCGTTAGGTCTCTCCATTCATAGGGACGGGCATAGTAGGACGTTGGATTATTCGCAATGAATTGCTTTGCATAAAGGTTGCACTGGGCCACAATACTTGACAGCATGTCCTCCGTAAAAATTAAATTAAAAAAATCTATTTGGGAAAAATTCTCCGTGTTCACCTGGACTCCTGGCTGGGCAGTGAAAGGGGGAATGTTGGCTTCTCCTGAATTAGGAGGAAGCCACAAGGGGTTCTGCAGGGCATAGGGAAGGCTGGCATGGGTCCTTGGCCTTTCTTGCCGAGGCACTGCGGTGCTGGTGGACGGGACTGCCGTGCTGGTGGACGGGACTGCCGTGCTGGTGGACGGGACTGCCGTGCTGGTGGACGGGACTGCCGTGCTGGTAGATGCCACTGCCTCCCCACCAGAACGCCTTAATTTGGCGGGCCGAATCTCTTCCTCCTCTGAGTCACTCAGTATTTCACTACTGAGGACTGGCTCATAATTTATGTCCGACTCGGAATCGGAAAGGGAATCTGAAAAAGAGAGCTCCCCGTTGCTCTCGTTGGCCTGGGACAGTTTTTGGTACGCCTCCTTGGCGGAAAAGCTTCTTTTGGCCATGGTTGCTAAGCCTGCACTGATGGGCACTGATGAGGCGGCACTGATGAGCACAGAGGGGCACTGATGAGGTGGAACAGATGTGCACTGATGAGGTGGAACAGATGTGCACTAATGAGGTGGAACAGATGTGCAGATGTGCACTGATGAGGCGGCACAGGTGGGCACTGATGAGGCGGCACAGGTGGGCACTGATGGGGCGGCACAGATGTGCACTGAGGCAGCACAGATGTGCACTGATTGGCACAGGTGGGCACTGATGAGGTGGCACAGGTGGTCACTGATTGTGCAGATGTGCAGCTGGACACTGATCACCGCTGGGCAGACAGGTGGGCACCGATTGGCACTGGTGGGCACCGATTGGCACTGTATTGATGGGGCACTGTATTGATGGGCACTGTAGGCACAGTAAATGGCAAACAAACACTCACAGAAGGCTGACAGATCTCTCTCTCCTCACACACTGTCTCTGTGTGAGGAGAGAGAGCCGGCAATGAGAGATGATCCCAATTGTTTACATTTTAGATCATCTCTCATTGGAGACAGCGATCGCGCTGTAAACGGCCGCTGTGATTGGCCGTTTACAGCGATCTGTGATTGGCTGTGTCCAAGGGACACGGCCAACACAGAGCGCGCAACGGGGAGTGAGGAAAGGGGAGGCCGTCATATGACGGCCTCCCGGGAATTGACATCCGCGCTGAAGCCGTCATTCGGCTACAGCCGGATGTCAGGAGGTTAAACACAAAACTTACACTCTTCTTCCCAAATAAAGATCATGTCAGCTTCTACATGAACAAGACTTTGAGAAATACAAACAGTGAACAATAGAGCTTCCCCATGCTATTACCTAGGAATCTGAGACCATCCACAGGGTGTAGCCCATTCAAGAAACAGCTCTCATTGTAAGTGGTTTCAGCAATGCATGGCGGCCCTTCCCCCTCTCAGCCACATGGCCACTTGAATATGCGGCAGCCGTTTTAAGCCACTTCAAAGCAAAACCTTTACGAAAAAATATTACACTTATGGGGACATGAGTCTTGGTCCCATACAAAGGTAATAATCACAATTCATACTTTTCTATTTCTCATTTGCATGACAAACATACTGTATTACACAACATACTTACACATAACAAACATACAATTAAAATCCCGGCATTATACAAAATGATGTAAAATTTGTATTTTTACAAAGCAGAACCTACCTACAGCATCGGACAGAGATTGATCCGATGTGAAGGAGGTTCTGTTCACTCCTACAATGGCCCGCCAATGAACTGTCGTGGAAAAACCCACTATATGCTTTTGCGCTATTAAGCGCCCTTTCCTTTCAGTATAATGCATCCTTAAACAACCCATGTCTCCCAAATGTGTTGATCAGGCACACAGGGATGACACGAGCCTACATCTGCTAAACTGATAATGTCTTTGCAGAGCAAACACATCCCCCCCAGATGATCGTTCTATGCATTGCGCAGGGGCCCTTCGATGGCGGACGTATCCCCACTCTGCAAACACTTCTCTACATCCCCAAGGAGTTTTTCACTACCAAACGGATCTCAACCAGCGTCAGTCTGCCCCAGTCAGCTCTTTAGAGCGGGTTGCGGGAGAGCTAACACTGGGAGACACTATGACAATACATATTAACCACTTACCCACTGGGCACTTAAACCGCCTTCCTAACCAGACCAATTTTCAGCTCACATTTTGAATGACAATTACTCAGTCATGCTACACTGTACCTATATGAAATGTTTGTCCCTTTTTTCACACAAATAGAGCTTTCTTTTGGTGGTATTTAATCACCTCTGGGTTTTTTATTTTTTGCGCTATAAAAGAAAAAAGACTGAAAATTCTGTAAAAAAATAATTTTTCTTTGTTTCCATTATAACATTTTGCAATTGAGTAATTTTTCCTCATAAATTTTGGCCAAAATGTATACAGCTATGTATCTTGTGTGAGACTTTTACACAGCGTGGCCACATACAGAAGCCCAACATTTAGGGAGCACCATCAGGCGTTCTTGGAGCATAAATTACACATATTATTTCTTGACTACCTCTTACACTTTTGAAGGCCCTGGAGCACCAGGACAATGGAAACGCCCCAAAAATGCCCCCATTTTGGAAAGAAAACAATCCAACATATAATCTATTAGGCATAATAGAGTCTTTTGAACATGTAATTTATTCTACAAGTTTTTGGAAAATGTGTAAAGAAAATGAAAACCTTTTTTTTTTTTTTTTTATTTACACAAAGTTGTGCATTTATACAATATTTCTAACACATAGCATGTACATACCAAAAATACACCCCCAAATAGATTCTCCCACTCCTCCCGAGTATGGCGATACCACATGTGGGAGACATTTACACAGCCTGGCCACATAAGAGAGGCTCAACATGCAGGGAGCACCATCAGGCCTTCTAGGGGCTTAAATGTCAAATCTAATTTGACTATCTATTACACTTTTGTGAGGCACTCTAGTGGCATGGATGAGCATGAATGGGGATGGATGAGGCGTGGATGGGGATGACTGAGTATGGATGGGATGACTGAGCATGAATGAGTATGTATGGGATGGCTGAGTATGGATGGGGATGGATGAGTATTGCTGAGTATGGATGGATGGATGATCATGGATGAGTATTGCTGATTAGGGATGGCTGGCTGAGCATGGATGGCTGGCTGAGTATTGATGGATGACTGGTTGAGTATGGATGGATGGCCGGAGTGGGCACAGATCAGGGCTGTGGGCACTACACATCCAGCCCACAGCGCTGCAGCACCTGATCTCTCCTTTCTTCCCTCACACTGTACCGCTCGGAGAGAGGAACCGGACATGACTCTGGTTTGTTTACAAGTGATCGCTCCATCATTTAACGGAGCGATCATGTGGTAAACGGCCGCTGTTAGCGGCCATTTACCGTGATCCGTGATGCCACGTCACAGATATTCCTGCGTGAGCGCCCCAGGGAGTATGCGGGAGCGTGATTCTGGGAGGACGTCAATGTATGCCCTCCCAAAGTTATCAAACCACGCTGTAGCTGTTATTTGGCTATTGCACAGTCGTTAAGTGGTTAAATACATCTTAATAAAATTTCCATAACAGCTGTAGCCGTCATTCAGCTATGGCCCAGTCGGCAACTGGTTAAGGTGGTTCTAAAGGCTCAAGGTTTTTTACCTTCATGCATTCTATGCATGAAGGTAAAAAACCTTTTCTGTCTAGCAGCCCCCTAATCTTGAGCACAATCTGAGCACAATCTTCCTCCAGCGCTGTGCACGAGACTCTCGGCTCTCCAGGGACTGCCCCCCTCATTGGCTGAAACAGCAGCAGAACCATTGGCTCCTGCTGCTGTCAATCACAGCCAGTGAGCCAATGAGAGAGAGGGGAATGGGGCCAAGCCAAGACGCTGTGTCTGGGCACGCATAGCAGCGGTTCATGAGTGAGCCAGCCTGGGTGCCCCCAGAGCAAGCTGCAGAAGGGAGGGGCCAGGTGCGCCAGCGGAAGAACCCCCAAAGAGGAAGATTGGGGCTGTTCTGTGCAAAACCCCTGCACAGAGCAGGTAAGTATGACATGTTTATTATTTTTAATGTAAAAAAATCCAAAGCTTTAATATCACTTTTAAAAAAAATCTTCAAAGCTAAAATAATTATTTAAACCTAAAAAAAAGACTCTGGCAGTAAAAGGTTTATATCAGTTACAAGGGTAGTCAGTACCATCATAACTAATGCCATTATTGTTTCTGGTGCAACATTGTTTATTTTCTTCTTCACCACAGGCCACAGGCAAGTTTAGTTCAACGATCACCTTGTAAAACAATCCTTTCAGTTTAAAATAGAAAATGAAAGGCAAAACATTTTTGTATAGATATAAAAGAAACATCATACAGTAAATACTGTTTCTTTATCAATTTTTTTTACATAAATTATCACATCCTCTCTGTTCTCAGCTGCATAAAAACTGTGGGGGGGGGGGGAGCAGCAGCACACTAAGCTTGCCAGTGAATGGCTGTGCATCGGGGGCATATCAGGACAAATCTGATCATTGGAGGAGAGTACACTGAGTTCCCAGCATAGCTAGAGAACTGACCATGGTCTGCTCTCCTGATTAGTGTGGTCAGTTTGTAATAGAAAAGCAGGACTAGCAGGAACACCAAGGATTTCACATAAAGGAAGCAATACAAAGATAACAGGATATTTTCTCATACAAGTACATAAGTACATGGTACAGCAGGCACATATCAGGAATATGAAGTGTTGGGAGAACAATTGCTTTAATTCATGCTACACGGATACTTTTGACTTGTCATTTACTGAAGGCTATTTGGGAGTGCCTTATTCTGAGAATTTTGCAGATTCTCTATGATCAATTATTATAATATTGTTTGTGTCTCTAATCTCTGCTTTTATTCCTAAAGTTTTTATCTGGATGGACAGTAACTTTTTTTAAATAATTCCCTGTTTACTTCTATGCTTATTCTAACTGGAGTTCTCCTTAAGCTAGCCATAGACAGATTGAAATTTGGCCAGTTTAGATCAGCTGAAATTCGATCCATTCTGTGGCCATCCCTATCTGACAGAAGTCGATTGGCCAAGCTGAAAAACCTTTGTCAATCAGCGGCTACAGTGGCTGATCGATGTATTCTGACAACTCAGAGCCCAATTGTCATTATACAATGTCTCAGTGGGAGGGATACCTCCTTGCATCTTGCTTCTTGTGTGGATAGAGAAATATGTTCTTTTTTGATTTTTTTGCGTTTAGCCCACTGGCTGAAAAAAAAAAAAAAAAAAAAAAAGAACCGTCCATGGCCAACTTAAGTCCTATGACTTCATGTTACCAGCTGTTTAAAGTGAACATGTAGCTTCCCTTCACTCTCCCTGTGCCTCAGTAAAAAAGCCCTGGGTCATACCTTAGGCTCGATTTACATCTATGCATGTTGCTTTTGAGCAGTTCTGCAGTGCATTTTGCAGTGCTTGCCACGTTTTTGGACATGCATTTTTACCGCGATGAGTCATCAGCTGTCAGCTGCCACTGAATGTGAAAAAAAAATTGGCTAAAAAAAAACAAAACAGCGTGGGGTCCCCCCAGGTCCATACCAGGCCCTTGGGTCTAGTATGGATTTGGATGGGACCCCCCATGCTAATTTTTTTTTTTTATTATGGCGTGGGGTCTCCCCCAAAATCCATACCAGACCATTATCCGAGCATGCAGCCTGGCAGGTCAGGAAAGGGAGGGGACGAGCGAGTGCCCCCCCTGAACCATACCAGGCCACATGTCCTTAACATAGGAAGGTGGGTGCTTTGGGACAGGGGGTGGGACTCTGCACCCCCCCACCCCAAAGCACCTTGCCCCCATATTGATGGGGACAAGGGCCTCTTCCCGACAACCCTTGCCCCGGTGGTTGTCGGGGTTCTGCGGGCAGGGGGCTTATTGAAATCTGGAAGCCCCCTTTAACGAGGGGGCCTGCAGATTCTGGCCTCCCTCCTATGTGAATGAGTATGGGGTACATTGTACTCCTACCCATTCACCACAAAAAAGCAGTTTTGTGTGAAAAAATACAGTAGACAGTTTTTGACAAGTCTTCCTCCTCCGGGCTTCTCCTTCTTATTCTTATTTCTCCTGTCTTTTTTGTCCGTTGTGCTTCTTCCTCTGCCACCGCTCCCGCCGACGACCCTCCTCCAATGCTGCGTTCCGCTGATCTGTCCACGCCAGATGTCAAGCATGTCTTAGATAACGATGGGGGAGTCGCCATCGGATGATGTCATCCGGAAGCCCTGTCCCCTGTAACGTCACTGCCCAGGGCATGATGGGTCCGTGATGTCACAAGGACCGGGGCCTCCAGATGGCGTCATCTGATGGCCACACCCCCATAGCTATCTAAGAAATGCTTGACATTGGCGCAGACAGATCAGCGGGACACAGCATCGGAGGAGAGCCGGCGGCGGGAGCGGCGGCAGAGGAAGAAGAACACCGGACAAAGACGACAGGAGAAAGAAGAAGAGCGTAAGAAGAAGCAAGAGGAGAAGACCAGAGGAGGAAGATGCAGGAAGACCGCAGGAAGAAGCGGGGAATAAGAAGATATTTTTAATAAGACTTGTCAAAAACTGTCTACTGTATTTTTTAACACTACACTACTTTTTTGTGGTGAATGGGTAGGGGTACAATGTACCCCATACTCATTCAAATAGGGGGGGAGGCCCCCTTGTTAAAGGGGGCTTCCAGATTCTGATAAGCCCCCCTGCCCGCAGACCCCAACAACCACCGGCAAGGGTTGTCAGGAAGAGGCTCTTTCCCCCTCCATCAACATGGGGGCAAGGTGCTTTGGGGTGGGGGGTGCAAAGTATCCACCCCCCCATGTTGAGGGCATGTGGCCTGGTATGATTCAGTGGGGGGGAGGGGGCGCTCACTCACCCCCTCCCTTTCCTGACCTGCTGGGCTGCATGCTCAGATAAGGGTCTGGCATGGATTCTGGGGGGGACCCCATGCCATTTTTTTTTATTTTGGAGTGGGGGGTCCCCTCCAAATCCATACTAGACCCAAGAGCCTGGTATGGAGGGGGGACCTCATGCCGTTTTTTATCTCGATTTATTTAGTGCCGGTTTTTTTTTTTTACATTCAGTGGGGAAGGCCGCTGACAGCTGATAACTGTTGGCTGATGGCCAGTTAGGGACGCAGCGGCCGACTTTCTGGCCTACTCCTCAGAAACCAGTTATATACAGTGAATGTACAGCTAAAAAAAACACAAATCGCAAAACGCATATCACGTCAAAATTGCGGTACTTGCGTTTTGGATGCAGGTCCATTGAAGTAAATTACATGCAAAATGCTGTATTTTGTGGGAAAAAAGTCCTCAACCCTTTCCAATAATGCAGAGGCACAAAAATGCATTGACGTGAACATGTTCCATAAGCTTTAATTAGCTCAGCATGCTAAAAGTGATTAGAAAAGTCAGGCGCTAGCACACAACCTCAACCTCTCAAAACAAATCTACCAAAAATCACAATATGTACCGTACTAAACAGAAATCCACAAAAATCAATTGATATACAAACGATAAGTACTAAAAGTCCATATGAAGATGTATATCCTTTTTAAATCCTCCAACCAGTGTTTCTTCAGATTATAAAGTGCTTAGAATTCCTTCAATTAGTGCTCCACCACAGTGTGTACAAAATACACACTTACCAACTATACAAGTGGTATATGCCTTGGATTATTTAAGGGTATATATTACTCATCAAATCACCGTGTCATGGTTATGCAATAGAGTTTGTCGATCAGCATACCTGTCTCCATGTGTTCATCTCTAGAGACCAGCTGACCCTCAATTGACTGCTTTTGTAACCTCTCCTCTAAGCATGGCCCCACCCCAGGCCCTATCAGGGAACCCTATATTAACCTGTGCACTGCAAGCCAGCAGTGCTGATCAACCATTGTGTGTTAGCCTCTGTGTGTACTTGCTGTGTTTCCTATATCTGATTCCTGTTACCGACTTTGGCCTGTTCTTAACTATTCCTGTCTGCTCGTGACCCTGACCTTTTGGCGTGTTCCCGACCATCCCTGTTTGTCTGTGACCCTGAACCTTGGCGTGTACTCTGTTGTCCTTGTCTGCTAGTCGCCCCAACATTTGGCTTCCTCCTTACTATTCCTTGCTGTCCTGGGCTGCTGTTTCCTCCTATAGCCTACCGTGAGCGTGAGCTGGGAGACACTGGGGGCCGCGACCTGGAGCCAGTTGCAGCCCAGTCCATCCTCACCACTAGAGGCTCTGGTGAACACCAACTGGCTCTTAGACTCCGCGCCCTGAGGAATCTATGCTCTAAACTCACTGTGGGATCCGTGTTGGTGCTCCAGGGGACCTGCCTTCCTGAACCACCCCAAGTTCCATCTGCAGCAGTCAGCCTTAGGGTCCACTATCATAGCGGTGCACTCCTGACCCCAACGGGGTGCATCTGTCACCTGGATACAGGTGACCTGACACACCGTTGTGATTATCCATGCACAGTATCTCACAAAAATGAGTACACCCCTCACATTTTTGTAAATATTTTATTATATCTTTTCATGTGAAAACAGTGAAGAAATGACACTTTGCTACAATGTAAAGTAGTGAGCGTACGTGTCAATCATGGTTTAAACCTAATCGATCCGCGGCACATAAACCTTCTCAGATTGTACTTAAACATGCAACTCCCTACAGACAACACGGGTAATAAAGCTATATTATCGCTTGATGGTGCTAAAGCATTTGATAGTGTGGAGTCGCA
The DNA here is from genome assembly GCA_037952925.1 of Lithobates clamitans. Taxonomy (NCBI): domain Eukaryota; kingdom Metazoa; phylum Chordata; class Amphibia; order Anura; family Ranidae; genus Lithobates; species Lithobates clamitans. Next base: position 4,523,511 of record JBBGZY010000253.1, on the reverse strand, counting down.
ATATCTGTGGAAAGTGCTTTATAGATTCAATTTAGGGAAGACCTTTATTTCTTGGATTAAATTATTATATAAGGCTCCTACTGCCCGTCTCAGAATAAATAATACATTATCTCCTTCCTATGAGCTACGAAGGGGGATGAGACAGGGATGCCTATTATCCCCATTATTATTTGCTCTGGGCATTGAGCCTCTAGGGGCAGCTATCAGGGGGATCTTGAATATTATTGGCTTTAGGAGGGGGGACATGGAAGAAAAAACTTGCTTTATATGCAGACAATGCCCTCCTTTTCTTGGGAGACACCTCCAATTCTCTGTCGCATTTCATGGCTTTGATACACAGATTTGGATCCTTCTCTGGCTTCAAGATACTGTAAATTGGGACAAGTCCACATTTCTACTGTACCTCTGGATCTGATGGGTTCACCTATGCCTCGCATGGCAAACAAATTAAAGTAGTGGAGACTTTTCGATATCTAGGCATAGTTGTACATCCCAAATTAGATAATTATGTTAAGTTGAATATTGACCCCCTGATTCAAAAGTTTCAACAAAAAACAACTAGTTAGATCAAGCTACCATTGACAGTGGTTGGCTGCCGTAACTTGATAAAAATGATCTGGGGCCCCCAACTTTTATATGCTCTCCATAACGCCCCTGTGTGGCTACCGATGCATATTTAAAAAAAATTGTAATACTATATTCCGTGCCTTGATCCGGAGGAAGCAGACCCCTCATATTAAACTTGAAATCTTGCAGGAGTCGAAGGATTTAGGAGGGCTAGCACAGCCAAATCCGTATTATTATTATTCAGCTGCACAATTACAGCATTTCACTGGTTGGCTTAACTCTGAATCGTCTGACCCCAGTAAGAGTCTACTAATTGCGTTGATGTCTAACACCGATCTAGTGGAATGTCTGGAATCAGGAGAATTTAAAGATTTATCTAAGTTTCCATATTGGCCTTAATTGATAAACTATGGTGTAAAACTAAACAACACGAAGTATTTGGACTTCACTAATTAAACTTGTTTTCTTAACAATAGCCACTACTCTGAACTCCACAAACTACGGGGACTTATGTCCTGGGCTCTGTTTGGTCTGAAATACATTCCACAATTATATCGTGGTACAATTTTGAAAGATCTTCAGTCGTTGAGAGAGGAGTTTGGCCTACCTAATAAATTGTTCTATCAATACTTACAAATTATGCATGCCATTTCCTCCCAATCCAAGATATCTCACTGGGAATATGCTAACCATGCAGTGCTTAAACAATTGGTACTATCATCATCCAGAAAAGGACAGATATAATCACTATATGGTTCCTTTATAATGCAGGTCTCTAGGGCCATGTCTTTTGCAAGCAGAGCTAAATGGTCGGAAGACATAGGTAATATCTATGATAAGGAATGGTCTAATATAAACAGGTACTGGGCTGAGGTGATAAAAATCTGTAAATAGAATATGGACTCTATCCTTTAAGACAGAACCCAAACTTTGGGATGGCTGGATGAAGAGTTATATACACCACACACACGGTGCTATTACAAGAGTGCTTTTCATCGCTAGAAAACTTATAGCACAAAAATGGCTCTCCACTATACCTTGGCAGCACAAGGAATGGGTTGCGGCTGTCAATGCAGTCCTTATACGAGAGAAACGAACCAAATTTGAACATATCTGGGATGCCTGGTTGGATACTCCTGGATTGGCCCCATTACAACTGGTCCAAAATAGATTCTTAGGAGGAAGCAATTCTTCTTTTTTACCGTAATCTAAAATACTAGATAAGGTTCGCACTAGCTGACTATCAGCCTATTAATGATGGACCCAAGGTTTTACAGAGCTATAAATATATACTCAGGTAGACGTGACATGCAGTGGTTACCTTATATTATATGTTTTTTGTTGGGTTTAACATTTTTTGTAGTGCTAATATGCAACCCAGTTTGAAGACACTCTTCTTGCTCCCTGGGGTTTAATCTTCCTTTATCTTCATTTTTTGCCCCGGGAACAAAGACAGGAACATAAAAGAAGTGAAAACACATCCAAAATGGTTAATATACAGTATGTCTAAAGGTATACCTAGGTCTTTATTTGCTTACAATATCTGATGTTATGTAAGGTGTATGTAATGCTGGAAAATGATTACAAGAAACTTTTTTGGATATCAATTTATTACACAATATATCACTTACAATGTTGATTCTGTGTATACCCTTATTGTACAACCCTTCTAAATTGACGTCTTATGTGTTTGTCATAAAAGTTTTCGGATTTAAAAAAAAGTAGTGAGTGTACAGCTTCTATAACAATGTAAATTTACTGTCCCCTCAAAATAACTCAAGCCATTAATGTCTAAACTGTTGGCAACAAAAGTGAGTACACCCCTAAGTGAAAATGTCCAAATTGAGCCCAATTAGCAGTGTCCCCCCGTCAGGTGACTCGTTAGTGTTACAAGGTCTCAGGTGTGAATGGGGGAAGGTGTGTTAAATTTGGTGTTATCGCTCCCACTCTCTCATACTGGTCACTTGAAGTCCAACATGGCACCTCATGGCAAAGAACTGCTGATGATCTGAAAAAAAGAATTGTCGCTCTACATAAAGATGGCCTAGGCTATAAGAAGATTACCAAGACCCTGAAACTGAGCTGTAGCACGGTGTTCAAGAGCATACAGCAGTTTGACAGGTTTAATTTAGAACAGGCCTCTCCATGGTCGATCAAAGAAGTTGAGTTCTCAGAATCATATCCAGAGGTTATCTTTGGGAAATAGACGTATGAGTGCTGCCAGCATTGCTGCAGAGGTTGAAGGGGTGGGGGGTCAGCCTGTCAGTGCTCAGACCATGCGCCATACACTGCATCAAATCGGTCTGCATGACTGTTGTCCCAGAAGAACCCCTCTTCTAAAGATGATGCACAAGAAGGCCCGTAAACAGTTTGCTGAAGACAAGCAAACTAAGGACATGGATTACTGGAACCATTTCCTGTGGTCTGATGAGACCAAGATAAACTTATTTGGTCAAGCATGTGTGGTGGCAACCAGATGAGGAGTACAAAGACAAGTGTGTCTTGCCTACAGTCAAGCATGGTGGTGGGAGTGTCATGGTCTGAGGCTGCATGAGTGCTGCCGGCACTGGAGAGCTACAGTTCATTAAGGGAACCATGAATGCCAACATGTACTGTGACATACTGAAGCAGAGCATGATTCCCTCTCTTCGGAGACTGGGCCGTAGGGCAGTATTTCAACATAACGACCTCAAACACACCTCCAAGATGACCACTGCCTTGCTAAAGAAGCTGAGGGTAAAGGTGATGGACTGGCCAAGCAGGTCCCCAGACCTAAACCCTATTGGGCATCTGTGAGGCATCCTCGAATGGAAAGTGGAGGAGCGCAAGGTCTCTAACATCCACCAACTCCGTGATGTCATCATGGAGTAGTGGAAGAGGACTCCAGTGGCAACCTGTGAAGCTCTGGTGAACTTCATGCCCAAGAGGTTTAAGGCAGGGCTGGAAAATAATGGTGGCCACACAAAATGTTGACACTTTGGGCCAAATTTGGACATTTTCATTTAGGGGTGTACTCAGTTTTGTTGCCAGCGGTTTAGACATTAATGGCTGTGTTGAGTTATTTTGAGGGGACAACAAATTTACACTGTTATACAAGCTGTACACTCACTACTTTACATTGTAGTAAGGCAGGGGTAGGCAACCCGGTCCTCCAGCTGTTTTGAAACTACAAGTCCTTTGAGACATTGCAAGACCCTGACAATCACAGGCATGACTCCTAGAGGAAGAGGCATGATGGGATTTGTAGTTTCACCACAGCTGGAAGGCTGTAGTAAGGTGTAATTTCTTCAGTGTTGTCACATGAAAAGATATAATAAAATATTTACAAAAATGTGAGGGTGTTCTCACTTTTTTGAGATGCTGTATATACTGCCACATACAGTTGCACCAACCACTGGCCCCCCCAGATCTCCTTCTCTCATTAACAACCCCCGGAACCCAGAAGAAATGTGTATGATTCCAAGATAGTGTAATAACGTTTATTAAGGCCTCATATGTACTGCTGCTGGTAAACGGAGCAGTTGGGTGTTTTTTTCAGCTGCCCCTGAACTCTCCTCTATGTTATCTTATCAGTACATGTATACAAGGTCGTTTATAGTTGTTTCTAGGCAGTTGAGTTTAGAAGCATTTTTTGGAACGCAAAAAAATACATCTAGGAGAGGCATTTCAAACCCCAAATACCTGTAACCGCTTGCAAACGTAGTAACCCGCATTTAGCCGCGTTTCGTTTACAGACGTTTTTAATTTTTGGCTAAAACGCTTTTAAATGCAAAACGCCGCTAAACATGGTATGTAAACACGGCAAAATGGACGTTTTAAACATTGGTTACTATCTGTCAAGTTAAATCGTTCAGGAGAGGTTGTAAAAACGTCCCGTGTATATGAAGCCTAAAAGTTAACCACTTGCTTACTGGGGACTTATATCCCCTTCCTGCCCAAGCCAATTTTCAGCTTTCAGCGTTATCACACTTAAGGCCCATATACACGATTGGACTTTTTGACAACGGACATGCAAATTAGCTGTGTTAAGGCAGCATCCGACCGTGTGTACGCTCCATCGGACAAACTTTGTCGGTTTTCATTGGACAAATGTTGGCTGTGCGAACAGACAAACTTGGCAACAAAAGTCCGTCAGCAAGTCCGATCGTGTGTACACAAAACCATCAGACTTTAGTACAAAGTACAAACACGCATGCTCAGAACCGATGCAAAAGATCAGACGACAATACAGAAGTTGACCAAAGGGTGGCGCCGAAGAATTGAACGTCCTCTTTTGAAGTGTCGTCAGTACATTGAAACGTCATTACGTTTCGTGTTTGTTGCCTAAAAAATCCTGCCGTGTGTATGCTTAACAAGTTCACAGCCAATGCCCTTTGTACAGAAATCCACGGGAAAGTTTGTATAAAGTCCGATCGTGTGTATGAGGCTTTTGAGTGACAATTGCACGGTCTTGCAACACTGTACCAAAACAAAATTTGTATAATTTCTTTCACACAAATAGAACTTTTTTTGGTGGTATTTATTCACCACTGTTTTTTTTTATTTTTTGTTATAGAAACAAAAAAAGACAGAACATTTTGAAAAAAAAAAATAATGTGTTATGAAATTTTGCAAACAGTTAATTTTTATCCTTCACTGATGTGCACGATGAGGCGGCACTGATAGGGGCACTGATAGGGGCACTGATAGGCAGCACTGAATGGCATTGAGAGGCATGCCGAAACAGACCAATCCAAGTACAACATATTGGACTTTACACCAATATACTGCCCTCTATTTAGAGATTTACGCACAATCCCCCTTGTCCGCCACGGGGGGAACTTTGTTGGGCTGCCTTTTTCCGCACATGACCATCTATTCATTGAGTAAGCTACTTCTGCTACTTATATTTTATACGCTGTATTATTATTGTCGAACCATATTATGTTTATTTTACTGTATTATTTGTCTTATAGATTGGTTCTCCTGAGGAAGCGGTACAACACCGCAAAACTAGTAGATACCCATATGAATCTATAATCTGCATCTACAGATACCCCTTGGGGGAACCCTGAGTATCTGTGTTTTCAATTTTAAATGTAAACTGTATGCTTCTCTATATGTAATAAACCTCCTGTTTACATAACAATGCATACTATTTTTTATCAGTGCCGATAATTCATTAATTCATTGGGCGGGAGTGCTATAGGGTCAGCTTCAGCAACTATCCCCTTGCCCCCACCCCCTCCTGTTTCTCTATAATAACCTGGATGATGGTATGTTGCTATGACTAATTATGTTTTTTATATGAGGCTATACTCTAAATTTTTCCATATTCATTGGGTGGATAATATACCCCTTTTTCGCCTCTTTGAGTGCCTCAATTGTATAACTCTCTTTATCTAAACTAATTTTCAAATCACCAATTGCATGTTCATGTAGTATGGACATTGCCCTCTGGATTGTGCGGACAATGGACATTCTCTGCACTGATTAGACAGACTTTATGACCAATGCACAGTTAGCTTGTTTTAATAGTCACCCTAACTTACGAGGATGTCGAGAAATATATACCTAAATCATGAACACAACTGATTATACTCAACAAGAAGGGTTTCTTCAGCCAAGACTCACTAACCTTTATGGAAGGCTATGTGTACAAACTGATCGGATAATTTTCCGTCTGAACAGGAATCCTTGCGTGTTACCCACACTCATTATTCCACTATTGAAGCTGAATTCACCTTTTTGTCATCCGCCCTTTTTGAATATAACAATATATGTTTCATGATCGCATGGACTTCAGGTGTCCATACGATCTCTATGCCGAGGTGGTGATAAGCCCGGGCTTCTGGCATCTTCTCCTCTGCGATTTGGGGTGTGAATCGACGAGTTAAAGTTGTTTCTGCATCTGCGTTCTCTTTGTCTCTGCGCTCTTGGGGTAGAATTGTGTGAAACCTTGATCCAGGTTTCTGCGATGGAGAAAGAGCTGTACCATTCAGGGACTTCTGTTAAGGGCATGTTGAGTGTGTTGCAAAATGTCTGCAGATCGTCAGGGGTGCGAAGTTGTGCAGTGTGACCTCTCCACGTGGCTGACAGACAGAAGGGGGACTTCCACCAAGGAGTACTTGATTCCGTTCTCTTGCCTTTCTGAGAATGGCCTCTTTTATTAGGAAATTTATTATGTCCCTGGGTGGGTAAATCTCACGGCCCCTTGGTCTGAGCGCTCTATGGATTTTTTCCTTTTCTATGGGAGCGTCAGCCAGTCTGTCTAGCAATTCATTAAACATACCTGCTACAGTCTGTTCAATGTGTTGTTGATCCACAGACTCTGGGATCCCTCTGATCCATATATTGTGGCGGCGGCCGCAGTTATCGAGATAGACTAGATGTCTGTGGCTTTCCAGAATGTGGGATAGGTTTGTATCTGATGACCGTTGCACTTGCCTGATGGCGTCCGCATTGAGGGTTGCAGTATGCTCTATTGTTCCCATCCGGGCTGCAATTGAGTGGATATCATTCTTCAGGTCTGTTATAGCGGCAGAAAGTGTAGCTTTGATGTCTGATGCTACTGCCTGAAGGTCCGTGAGGGATTGTATACTACTTTTATATCTACTTCTTTTGGGAGATAAGAGTTTGAAGAAAGATGAGAGAGGAGAGAACGGAAAAAAAAAATCAAGGAAGAGAAGAAGTGTCCACTGAGACAAACAGCTGACATCTCTCAGATAAAAGATTTTGAGATTTCTGGTAAAGTATAAATTTCTATTTATCTGTAAAGTTTTTAGACATACATGGGGCTGAACCATTTAGTCTTTGTAGCATAAAGATTGGAATTGAGAAAAATTCTAACTGCAGTATGTATTGTTTTTTCAATCAAAAGAGAAAAATACACACATATATGTATAATCTCATTGAAGCTAATTTCAGTTTCTAGTAAATGTTTAGTGATGATGTATGCTTAAGATAAAATGATTCATTGGAAATGTATCTTTACCTTAAATATAAGTCTTGGTTAAGTCTCCAATTCTGTGCATGGTATAACACGTTTGTCCATGTGCTGTTAAAGTAAATTTTGAGCTTGCAATATCTGTTGACAGAGAGGTCACGCGTCGAAATCAGCACCTTTTTGTTTTCACATTCTGCTGAGCCACTGATGAGCTATTAATTACTTTCAAGGAATTACTCAGTTTTGCTACCTTGGTATTTTTGAAACAACATCCTTTGGTTATTTTCTCATTATCTGTATTATCCATATTATTGAAATGTTGATCCATATTCTTTGTTTGTCACCAATTATATTTTTAGATCATTCTGCACTGATTTTTAGTAAATAAACATATATATTTTTGCACACTGTTGTATTCCTTTTGTCTTCAGGTTAGCGCGAATAAACAAATTTGAGTTATTTTGTTGATTTGTGGAAATAAGTGGGAATCTCCTTATCCATAGATGCTTAAACATTCTGAAAACACCCATCATCGCTATCTTGATAATTGTATAATACACCCGTCATTATCCTCATCATTAAATAATTCCCCCATCCTCATCATTGTATAATACACTTGTCATCGCTATCCTCATCATTGTATAATACACCTATCATCATCATCATTGTATAATACACCCATCAGCATCATTGTATAATACACCCTTCATGGCTATCCTCATCATTGTATAATACACCCATCATCGCTATCCTCATCATTGTATAATACACCCATCATTGCTATCCTCATCGTTGTATAATACACCCATCATCGCTATCCTCATCATTGTATAATACACCCATCATCGCTATCCTCATCATTGTATAATACACCAGTCATCGCTATCCTCATCATTGTATAATACACCCCTCATCGCTATCCTCCTCATTGTATAATACTGTTGAATTTTAAATTCCAACTTCTAAAATAGTAGGTGTTTCTAATCTAGAAGCATGGGGCACCAGCCCTGGTTGTATGAGATGATCCCTCTCCTTTAAACCCTACCTCCAGTAGGTAATAATAGAACCCAACAAAACAAATGCAGGGAAGTAAAGGGTTAACCTCCTTACCTGATTACGGAACATTCACTGCACACTCAGGCTCAACCTTATTTATTGCGGGGCGGACAGTATAACGCAGTAACTGGAGACAAGTTCAACAAACAGTGCAGTGAAAGCTGAAGATAGCAGCGCTCCGGCAACCTGTCACAGGGGAAGATCGGTGTCTGTCCAGCAATAAATAAGGCTGGGCCTAGTATGCAGTGAGCTCTGTTATCATGTGAGTGAAAGATTTACTTCCCCGCATTTGCATGTTGCTACTGTTGAAGAAGAGAGGACAAGCTGCTCCAACTCCAATTGCAGAGATACAGAGATGCTTCTCCCAGGGCATGTGTCCCTTCCGCCCATGCCTTGTAATGGCCCTGCATAGGAGCTTACCTACCGTTAAGGAGCCGCGCCGCTCGGGCCTTCCACGCGGTCGCGCTGGCAGTCTCAGACGGTAGATCTGGGTCCACTCCACATAGCAGTGAGCCAGGAAACTGGAAGTGATGCAGAGGTGCTGAAAAAAGCACCCGCCCACCGTCCTCCGATCCCCGCCTATTAAAATACAGGAAAGGAGGCCAGAGACAAATCAGTGAAGAGTGGGAGTGTTTGCGGGCGCATCGCTTGTGCCCCGAACACTTCCTAAATAAGGGCAAATCAGCTTCCCAGCTTGCAATCAGCTATATCCAATAGACTGGCGCCTGGACACTTTTAAAGGGCACTGGTATGAAGGGGCTGCCACTGGCTGGCGCCATACTTTACACAAATTTTATATATTTTCTCAACAGTCTGGAAAATATTAATCTGGACGACATGGCAAGTATAGCAAATGCTTTTAAAGCGGTATTAAAACCACGTGGTAATTATTGCAGCTTACTAAGCTTCAGCTGTGGTGGCATGTAATACAAAATAAAGCTAAGCAGCTGTACATGAATATGCTGGAAAGTATTTTCCATGTTTGTATTGTCAGCATAGGACAACATATCCCAGCATGACTACACATATGATTTGAATTTAAGACATGATGCAGACTTGTTTCTTATATAGTTTATTTGAAGGAACCTTTTTGTCTTGTTTTATACATTTTTTTAAATAAATACATGCTATTTATTGCTATTAGTGTACTGACTGGGGAGATTCACAGTTCTATATGTTCTGCTAAACAAAGACAAAAAGCGAGAGGAAATGCCAAACTTTACACTTTATTTAACAAGGGGTCAATTCCATAAGTGAGGTGTGAATCCATGTGAGCTGTCTTTCCTTGGAGAAACATTCCTTTGTGGAAGCATTTTTTTTTCTTTTAAGCACAAGAGTGTGTCACGTTTGCATTGGAGTGAACACAATCACGCGGACAATTGTTTTTTGGTAGTTTTCCACTTATATGTGATATATAGGCAGCGCTGCTAATTTATGTTTCATTTTCACTATCTGATGTTCAATATAACACAGTATAATAGCAGCTACCTAAAAAAAAAAAACACAAGGTGTATTTTAGTTACACCATAGAGTGCAGGTATTCATAGTTAATTAAAGTTCAAGAGCCATTTATAAACTTGATGAAAAATGCAATTTTGCCGCCCACATTAATTAGCATGTATATCTTTCTTTCTTTCTTTAGGCTAGAATTACATATTGTTGGAGGCTTTAATGATGAGCGACAACTATCACAAAAACTATCACAGCAGCTTCTTAGTAAGTGCACTGTTTGTGATAATAGAATGTTGATAGCAGTTTGCATCACGTCATTTTGTATACTTTAACTTTTTTCTTTATTGAAGGTTAAGCATGTTCTAATACAAAGTAAAGCTAAGCAGCTGTACATGAATATGCTGGAAAGTATTTTCCATGTTTGTATTGTCAGCATAGGACAACATATCCCAGCATGACTACACATATGATTTGAATTTAAGACATGATGCAGACTTGTTTCTTATATACAGTAGTTTATTTGAAGGAACCTTTTTGTCTTGTTTTATACATTTTTTTCGTCATTTTCTATTGTGCAGATAATGTGTACAAACAACATTCATTGCTAGAAAGTATTTTCCATGTTTGTATTTCGAAGTGCTACAAGTCTCTTAATTGCTTTTTCAATGAGATAATTCATTGGAAGGTGTGGTTTGGCAAACAAGTATATATGTTCTGTTTATAACATTAAAATTGTGCTGTGACCAGGGCTTGTAAGCCAGAGCGCGAGCCCCTGTTTATTTTTACTCACTTTTTTATGCACCAATAAAGAAGCAACAAGGACGTTTGGCGTTGCAGACTCTATGCTTTGAATTTATAGCTGTACACGAATGCTGGAATTGCTGGAGGCACAGGAGTGCATGATTCGCTGGAGGCACTAGAGTTCAGGGGTCACTGAGGGTACAATGGTGCAGACACCGGAGGCATGGGTGGCTCAACCTATACATAGCGACTTGTTTATCGAATGCTGAACAACCTGTTGCCTAGCCAGTGCCGATCCTAACCTCCCTGGGGCCCTAAGCAAAATTCTGCTAAGGGGCCCTCTGCCTGGGGATGGATGTTGCTTGGCGTGGGTGGGGATGCGTGCGTTGTGGAGACTGGAGGGATGCATGGTGCTCGGCGTGGGTGGGGATGCGTGCGTTGTGGAGACTGGAGGGATGCATGGTTCTCGGTGTGGGTGGGGATGCGTGCGATGTGGAGACTGGAGGGATGCATAGTTCTCGGCGTGGGTGGGGATGCGTGCGTTGTGGAGACTGGAGGGATGCATGGTTCTCGGCGTGGGTGGGGATGCGTGTGTTGTGGAGACTGGAGGGATGCATGGTGCTCGGTGTGGGTGGGGATCCGTGCGTTGTGGAGACTGGAGGGATGCATGGTGCTCGGCCTGGGTGGGGATCCGTGCGTTGTGGAGACTGGAGGGATGCATGCTGCGCGGCCTGGGTGGGGATGCGTGCGTTGTGGAGATTGCAGGGATGGAGTAGATGCTGGGTACGGATGAAGATGATTGAGTTGCATTATGAAAATGAATGAGGATGGCTGTGGATGGGGATGAGTTACATAGTGAAGAGGCGGGCAGTGGGCTCTCCAAAATGTAACTCATTTGCACCCAGAGTCATCCATTTAATGCAAATCAATTATAGGCAGATAGTCAACCTAAGACCCTTTTCACACTGCAGGCGGGTTTTAGGCGCTACAGCGCTAAAAATAGCGCCTTCATAGTGCCTGAAAAAGTGGCTCCATTCACTCCAGTGTGAAAGCCCGCTCCTCCCCATCAATGGGACAGCGCTGCAATACCACCGTCAAAACGCCGCTCCGGCTGAATTATGTGGGCGGCTTTAACCCCTTTTCGGCTGCTAGCGGGGGGTTAAAACCGCTCCGCTAGCGGCCGAATAGCGCCACTAAAACTACGGTAAAGCGGTGCTAAAAATAGCGCCACTTTACTGCTGACGCCAGTGGTGGCAGTGTGAAAGGGGCCTTAGGGTGTCCCATCCAAGAAGAAGGAGATACATAAAGTCCCACTAAAATGTACAGGCAGCACAGGGGGCACAGTCAGCAGCACACATTAAATATTTGTGACTTACCCTCCATGCACAATAGAAAGAAAATCTGTCGCTGGATCAGGGAGAAGGTGAGAGTGACATTAGCCTTCCCCTTTTATGAGGCCTCCCCACTCATCATGTTCTGATTTAAATGAAAAGTAGAAATTGAATAATTTTCACCAGTTGAAATATGTAATCTTTAAAAAACAGTCTACCTGTCATGGTACTACTACAGTGAGCCCACAGGCGAGCAGGTGACACGGGATTCCCCAGGGCGTGGAGTCTAAGGGTCAGCCAGTATTCTGCCAGGGACCCCCTCACGAGGGTTTGGGCTTAGCTGCGTGCTGAACCCACGACCCCCAGGTTCACCCTGCTCGCTAGGGGAGTACCAGAAGACACTGTTAGACAAGGATGGATGGATGAAGCAAAGGAGAGCCGGATAGCAAGCCAAGGTCAGGGCGGGCAGCAGACAACATAATCAGGAGGACTAGCCAAGTCGGTACACAAGAGATCAGTTCATGAGAGGTCAGGTTAAAGCAGGTTACATGAAGAGACCTTAGAAACCAGCGTTGCTCAAGCAACCAGAACTGGTCTGAGAGGAATTTAAATAGAGAAGCACATGGGGGGCTGGACAGGAAGTAGCAGGAAGGAATGACATAATTAAGCAACAGGTGAAGCCGACGACACCCATAGCTGCAGAGTGCAGCAGAGCTGAACACAAGCTAGTGGAACAACAGTAGCCAGCCGACCTACAGCTGTAAAGGTAAGACACAGATCAGCTCCGCAGCTGATCTGTGACTGTACCCCCCCCCCCGCTCTTACGAGGTCCCCCTACACGTCTGGGGGCTGGCTTGGAGGGAGATTTCCGATGGAATCTGGTCACCAAGCGTGGGGCTGAGACATCAGTGGCAGGAACCCAAGACCTCTCCTCCGGACCATAGCCCTTCCAATCAGAGTAGCTTCCCTCGGGAGTATTTGGAGTCCAATATTTCTTTAATCTCATACTGATCCATGGTATCAGCCACAGGAGCGAGGTGAGAAGGGCAAGAGAAGCGTTTGAGGACCAGTAGCCTGAGCAAGGAGACATGGAAGACGTTGGGTATCCTGAGATGAGAGGGCAGACAGAGATTGAAAGCAACTGGATTGATCTGACAGAGAATAGGAAATGGACCAATGAAGCGAGGGGCAAATTTCATTGAGGGCACCTGGAGTCGGATGTGCTTGGTAGAGAGCCAAACTCTATCGCCAGGCAGGAACTCAGGAGCTGGACGGCGATGACGATCTGCTGCCGTTTTATGCCTGGAAGCAGTTAGATGAAGATGCTCATAGACTTCTTTCCAGATTGAGTTGAAGGACCTTTGGGTTTCAGATGCTGCTGGTACAAGAGGAGAAATGGGAACAGGAGGATGCTGCCCGTAACAAGTGATGAAGGTTGATTTTCCAGAACTGGCATTGGACTTGGTGGGCTGAGATGAAGGCATGGAGAAAACGTTCTACATTTTGATAGGAATGCTGCGTCCAGTTAGTTCATCCTTTACACGCTCAGATAGGCCTTGCCAGAAGCAGTAAGGTTGCCGGTAGCAGTAAGGGCCTCATTATTCCATTTGCGTTTAGCGGCCAGCATACGGAATTGAACTGCCTATTGGCCAACTGTCATTCCTTGCTGACGAAGACAAAGGAGGGCCCCAGTAGCAGAAGACACTCTGCCGGGCTCATCAAAAGTTTTCCGGAATGCATCAAAAAAGGATTGGAGGTCGGAGATAATTGAATCTTGTGATTCTCAGAGTGGGGAGGCCCAAGCTAGCGCATCACCGGAAAGGAGAGAGATGATATATGCGACTTTGGTGCGATTAATTGGAAAATGGTGGCTGGAAAGTTCAAAGTGGATGGAACACTGATTAATGAAGGCCCGACAAGCCTTAGGGTCGCCAGAAAAACGAGTTGGCGGCGGTAGATGCAAGCAGGGATTGCCAGGTGTAGGAGGTAACACGGGAGCAGCTGAAGCAGAAGCAGTAACGGGAGGAGCTGAAGTTGGAGCGAGTTGCAGACGATCCAGACGGGAGGCAAGATTCTGTAGAACCAACATTATTTGCTCTTGATTTGCTTGCTGGGAGTTAAGTCTCTGAACTAGATGTTGCATTTGATCCTCGGTCAGTGGCCGACTCTCTGGAGGAGCTCATGGCTTGAGCAAACTGTCATGGTACTACTACAGTGAGCCCACAGGCGAGCAGGTGACACAGGATCTCCCAGGGTGTGGAGTCTAAGGGCCAGCCGGTATTCTATCAGGGACCCCCTCACAAGGGTTTGGGCTTAGCTGCGTGCTAACCCCAGGTCACGACCCCCGGGTTCACCCTGCTCGCTAGGGGAGTACCAGAAGACACTGTCAGAAAAGGATGATTGGATGAAGCAAAGGAGAGGCCGGATAGCAAGCCAAGGTCAGGGCGGGCAGCAGAAAACTTAATCAGGAGGACTAGCCGAGTCGGTACACAAGAGATCAGTTCATGAGAGGTCAGGTTAAAGCAGGTTACACAAAGGGAGCTTAGAAACCAGAGTTGCTCAAGCAACCAGAACTGGTCTGAGAGGAATTTAAATAGAGAAGCACATGGGGGGACTGGACAGGAAGTAGCAGGAAGGAATGACATAATTAAGCAACAGGTGAAACCAGCGACACCCATAGCTGCAGACTGCCAGCCGACCTACAGCAGTAAAGGTAAGAAACAGATCAGCTCCGCAGCTGATCTGTGACACTACCACTATCTAAGTAGCTGAAAAACCTCAGAAGGAAGGTCTTCGTAATAAAGTTCATAGAGAGATGTGGCACCAAAGTTGTCAGGGAAAGTCTTCTACCATGCAGTTGACTGGTGCAGAAGTAGGAGTCCCTTTCAAGTTGCTGCATGGACTAGAACAGGAAAGCACTGACTCTCAGAAATGAGGCATTGACCTCAATATAGAAAAGTTTAGTGATGTTAGGGCAGGGCCAGAAAAAACGACAGTGGTTCCTAACAGTGATTGCATTAAGTGCATGGTAATTAATCAATTTTAAGGAGCATGTGGAATGACAATAAGGCCCCCAGATGAGCAACTGAGAGGAAGACTATTAGGATACTGAGTGAGATACGCATGCGGCATGCACAGTCAACTTGAGAGGTCCAGAAGTTGTGAAAATCTAGACCTGGCTCTAGTGGAGCTTCCTGACTGGTACAGCGGTCTACATTTACCTCCTTTACCTGAAGGAGAACCCATGGAGCTGCAGATGCTGGGAAGACCTCCCACCTCCAGATGTCCGAGATCATCGCAACATTCCTCCCTAACTTCAGCTAACCGAAGCGCTTCAACTGAGGAAGTCAACCAATCTCTACTGCACATCGCAGAGCCCGGTGAGACTGATGCCGCGTATACACGAGCGGAATTTCCGGGAGAAAGAGTCCGATTGGAGCTTTTCATAGTATATTCCGACCGTGTGTATGCCCCATCGGACTTTCTCTTTAGAAAATTCAGACGGACTTAGATGGAGAACATGTTCTATATTTTTCAGATGGAACAAATTACTATCGGAAAAAACGCTCGTCTGTATGCTGTTCCGACGCACCAAAAACGACGCATGCTCTGAAGCAAGTACGAGACAAAAGCTATTGGCTACTGGCTATTAAACTTCCGTTTTCTAGACCCGTCGTACGTGTTGTACGTCACCGCGTTCTGGACAGTCGGAATTTGGTGTGACCTTGTGTATGCAAGACAGCTTGAGCGGAATTCCGTTGGGAACTCTGTCATAAAAACCTTCAGAGTTTATTCCGACGGCAAAACCGGTCGTGTGTATAGGGCATTAGATGCATCCATGTCGTTTATGCTGTGAAAAAATATATAACCTATATATATATATATATATATATATATATATATATATATATATATATATATATATATATATATATATAATGTTTAGATATATATATATATATATATATATATATAAACTCGCGCTGAGGGTGAACAAATAGGATAATAAAAAAGTGAATGAAGCTGCTATACACAAAGTGCTACATAAGTACAGCGCTCACAAACATAACCCCATCATAAGTGAAAAAACACAAGTAAAAAAAATCAATACATAAAGTCCATAAAAAAACTAGAAAAATGGTTCACATCTGGTGTGCAAACAGTGTCAGAAAAAATGTTTCAGAAATTTTCAGGCGTACCAAGACACCCCCACATGTGTCCCCACTCACCGGATCACAATGACACCCAGATTTTCAGTCTGGGGGTCAGAACAGACTTAGAACGATATCCAAGGGACGTCAGGCAGATTCAATGATGGGACTTGATGACAAATACTTCTTCAAGATGATATCTCAGCCATAAAAACAGGTGCCCAAAAGCAAAGAGATGGACTAATAGTGAAGTAAGCTAAGAACAGGTTTTATTGCGCATAAAAAATGCATACTTACAGACGTAAGTTAAAAGCAGGCATAAAATGGAAAGAAAATACAGCAAATGCCGTTACTGGAGTTTTTTCCACGAGACAGGAAGTGGCATCAGTCGTGCCGGAAGTTGCGTTGCATCAATGCATTTTACCCTCCAACAGGGCGTCATCAAAAGGACCATGCTTCTTTATGCTGCCTTACACCTAAGTTGACCTCGTCTAAGCATTCTGTTTTGCTCAAAATGAGGCTGTAATTGTTCAGGTTGTTTTCCCCATTCTGATACTACTGCCAGACACATTTTCTGTTGAAGCCTTTGGCCCTTAATACTTCACTCTTCTGAATGAATGACTGTGAAGCTACTCTTCACACCACCTAATACACCCAGAAAAGACCTGTTCATGATTAAGCATGAACAAATTCTTGCTGCGTAACACGAGGAATGCCTCATTACCTCCTTTTTCTCCTCTTCCACTAGGACAAACAGTAATACATTTGCTGGCTCCTGTGGTTAAAACTGTTCATTATAGTTAAATCTCTTACAACCTTTCTACAAGGGAGAGGTTAATGTTATTTTCTACCATAATACGCTGTGGCTGACTGGGTGAATCCCCTCTTCCTCTTATACACTTCAGGCGGTGTATTAAAATAAATATATATATATATATATATATATATATATATATATATATATATATATATATATATATATATATATATATATCTTATATGGGAGGCATAGGGATTGTTGAGCCAGATGTGATTGGCTTCCCAGAGCACCATTGTCAAATTAGCATAGCTGGGGGCAAAATTTGCCCCCATAGCTGTACTCTTTACTTGGAGATAAAATTCTGCATCAAACTTGAAATAATTATGGGTCAGGCAGAATTCCGTGGCCTCCAAGATGAACTCAGCCTGGCCCAGCTTGAGTAGAGAATCGGAGGACAGGAAGTTTGCAGTTGCTCTGAGGCCTATTTTGTGCGGAATGGAGGTGTAAAGTGAATTCACGTCGAGGGAGGCCCACATGTATGTGGGCTCCCATGCGTAGTGTTCTAATTGTTCCAAAAGATGTGTGCCATCACGGATGTAGGAAGGAAGACTAGTGGCTA
Organism: Lithobates clamitans; assembly: GCA_037952925.1. Classification (NCBI taxonomy): domain Eukaryota; kingdom Metazoa; phylum Chordata; class Amphibia; order Anura; family Ranidae; genus Lithobates; species Lithobates clamitans. The sequence continues at coordinate 4,505,909 of JBBGZY010000253.1, read as the reverse complement.
GCGGTTGCAGAAATTGATCAATGTACTGAGAGATGGGACTGGTAGTGCTATCTGTGGATGCGACTATAAGTCGACCCGGGGGATTATGAGTACTTTTATGTATTTTGGGGATGTGGTAAAAGTACGGGGTGGAGAAATATTGTTTGGAAAAGAAGGCGTACTCGCGTTTGGAGATGATGTTTTTATCTTTCGCATTATCTGTAAGCATTTTGACTTCTGTAATGTAATTGGATAGGGGGTCACAGCGCAATGTGTTGTCATCGGACAGGAGGCGGCAGGCTTCTGCCAGGTATTCACTGTGATTCTGAACTACAATGCCTCCACCTTTGTTCGCTGTTTTGATGACTAGATCATAGTTTTTGATCAAGTTTTGTAAGGTTAGTTTTTCTTGAAAGGTGAGACTGGAATGATTCGAATGGCTTTTGTTAGTTTGTTGACATAATTTTTGCATGTCCGAGTTCACATCCTTTTATACATACACATACAATTTTTATTTTTATTATTATTTTTTTCTCCCCTTTCCTCCACTTTGGTCTATCTATGACCCCCCAGCACAGATCGCAATGAATATCATAAGTGTTTTCAAGTGTTTTTAATCTGATTCACAACCAATCAGTTTTTATAATTAACTAGTTTCCTATTTATTTTATATTCTGATACTTGATGTATGTTAATTAGTCATCATTTTTAAATGTCAATGCTCTGTCACGTGTGGTATGAGTGACCGCTCTGCCGTCCAATCAGCTGCACGCCAGTGTATCCAGTCAGCGCTACCCACCGGTTTCATAAGCTTATCCCAATCACAGCCCACGTTAGGCCTGAAGAAGGAGCGTAGCTCCGCAAACGCGCTGCCTACTGGTTCCGTCCACCGGACGTGACCTCATCCCCCTGGTTGTCGGCGTGCGCTCCAGGAAGTGTCAGCGGCCTTTGACGCAGCCTGCTCTTCGAACACAGCCGCCGTCCAGCACCATGGATTTGGTTCACATCTATGATACCCGGCAGTTCATGCCCTAATGCCTGTGACCAGTGTACCCTTGTGACTACCGTGTTTTCAGCTTTTATTAAAGATTGTGTGATTTACTGCACTTAGAGTGGCACCTTTGTTTCATCTCCAGAGTACCCTGAGTTTGTGGCCTCCTTTAAAAAAGGGTATTTGACATTCCCGCACGGTCCGCTTCTGCTGCCAAGTGCCTCATGTCCATCAAACAGAGTACAAGAACTGTTGCTGACTATGCCATTGAGTTCCGTACTCTGGCAGCAGAGGTTGCTTGGAACAATGAGGCCCTCGTGGCTGCTTTTTCTCATGGTCTCTCAGATTCCATTAAGGATGAGATAGCAGCCCGAGATATACCCACTGAGCTGGAAAGCTTGATCTCGTTTTCCATCCTCATTGACTCCAGACTCAGAGAAAGACTTTCCTTTAAGGAGCGCTTGCAGAAGCCTCCTGTACGTTTTCCTCCGAGCTTTGCAGTCCCACCCATGCCTCCCTTACCTCCCATGCCTCCTGGTGCCGAGTCGGTCAGTGAAGATGAACCCATGCACTTGGGCTTCACGCGTCTCTCTGCGGATGAGAGAGCCTTTAGAAGGAGGGAGAGAGTGTGCCTTTATTGTGGCCAGGCAGGTCACTTTTTGAAGTCTTGTCCTACCCGTCCTGGGAACACTCAAACCTTGAAGTCCTGTCATGGACAGACCTTAGGTGGCGTTGTGTCGTCCCCAGTTATCCGAAAGGGTAAGCTGGTTTTGATTACCCTTTTTTGGGCTAAGTCGTCTATCGAGATACAGGCTCTAATCGACTCTGGGGCTGCAGGCCTGTTCATTGATGCTGCCTTTGTATCAAAGCACTCGATTCCACTCCACCTGGTGCCACTCCCCCTCGTGGCCAGGTTTACCCTTTGTCGGTCTTGGAGGATAAAGCCATGGAGGAGTATGTTGCAGACGCACTTTCTCTGGGTTACATCCGCAAATCCTCGTCTCCTGCTGGTGCTGGTTTCTTCTTTGTGAAGAAGAAGAGCAGTGAACTGAGACCTTGTATTGATTATAGGGGTCTCAATCATTTCACGAATAAGAATGCCTACCCGATCCCATTGATTACAGAGTTATTTGACCGCCCAAGGGAGCAACAGTTTTCACTAAGCTTGATCCGAGAGGGGATTGCAATCTTGTGAGGATTAAGGAGGGCGAAAACTGCGTTTAAAACCAGAACAGGCCATTATGAGTATCTTGTAATGCCTTTTGACCTTTGTAACTCCCCGGCAGTTTTCCAGGAATTTATTAATGATGTCCTCCGAGATCTGTTGCAGTTATATGTGGTGGTTTATCTCGATGATAACCTCATATTTTCCAAGTCCCTGGAGAGCCACCACACAGATGTCTGTCGTGTGCTTCAGAAATTAAGAGAAAACAATCTCTATTGTAAACTGGAGAAGTGTGAGTTCTATCAGGAACAGGTTAAATTCCTGGGCTATGTCATTTCCACTGCTGGTTTTTTGATGGACCCAGTGAAACTTTCGGCAGTCCTACAGTGGCCTCGACCCGTGAGGTTACGTCCTCTGCAGCGTTTCCTGGGTTTTGCCAACTATTATTGGAAGTTTATTCATAACTTCTTGTCTCTAGTCAAGCCCCTGACCAATATGACCAGAAAGAACAGTAACCCACAGAGTTATATAAGAGAGAGTGAATCCGCGCTTAGGATAGAATAAGGGCTGCTGCCTATCTCTAATTAGTACCCCTAAGGATACAATTATATAGTAGATAAGTAGAATGAGACCATAAGCGGCGCTGCCCTCTGGAAATTAATGAGTATCAGGAAAAATATCACAAGCTCTGCACTAAGTGCAGATAACTCTGATATGTGAAGACTTCACCAGTAACAAAAACGTATTCTAGGCAGTATAGCATCACAGACCATCAGTACTTACAAATTGCTAAATAAAATGTGTTCCCCCAACAGGGCATATGTGTCATCCAAAGTGAAATATAAAATACCAAAGTGGGAAAATAAAAGTAGGTGTAAAAGGAATTTATATTTAAAAAAGGTTAGTTCCTAAAGTTCATAAATATTGGGACAAGATGGCGCCAAAGGGAACGTAGTTCCTATATTGGGTCTATGTGCTAAGTGATATCAAAGTGATGTATGTGTGTCCCCTTACTATAAGTGTGCAGAAATAATTAAATAGAGTGGTATTTGACTAAAGTATTCAAAAGTATTGGGACACTAATAAAAATACCAAAATAAAACATATAATTGTACTACTTTTAGTCTGTGTGGTGATTGTGTATCCCCTTACGTGTTCAACGAGAAATTATAAATAATTTTTTATAAAATATAATGGTTGTTAAGCCCCAATAGCCAAAAGTATTGGGACAGTATGGCGCTATAGGATGTGAGTGAAAAAGACTAGACGTGAATAATCCTCCTATATAATAAACCAGATAATGGTCATCTACTGCCAATAGTAAATTACATTTATATACTGTTATTTCTTAATTAGTTCAAATTGCTCATGTTTAAAACCGGTGATATGGTTAAAGAAGTCCATATATAAAATCCATGCAGGTCAAATGTTATTAGGCAGGTGGGAACAAACAGGGTTCAGCTAAAATGCTATTTATTTCATCCGGGAAGGTGCAACGTAGTGACTTCTGTGCAGTTTTTCATAAGGTGACTTGAAGTGACTTGCAGTGCTCGCCCCCCTATGCTACCCCACTCACCAGAGATAATCACCCCTACAGGGGTACCAAGCGACAAAGTGGGTGCCTGATGGTGGATGTTTGTTCAATTCCGAAGTGCTTCCATTCCTCTGCTGCGTGCAATCCTTATGGCTGTCCTTGGTATGTTGTGTACTCTGACATAACCTTACTGCTCCAGCAGTGTAGCCTTAAGTTGTTAATCACTCCAGATGTCCAGAGAAAAAGAGAAACACAAGAGGAAGATATAAGTGGGAGTCATGCTCGTCATAAGTATGTAGTCCTGGCAGTTCTACTGTGTTCCACAGGCTCCTCGCATGATCTGGGAACCTTTCCCAGCTACCCAGATCATGCGAGGAGCCTGTGGAACACAGTAGAACTGCCAGGACTACATACTTATGACGAGCATGACTCCCACTTATATCTTCCCCTTGTGTTTCTCTTTTTCTCTGGACATCTGGAGTGATTAACAACTTAAGGCTACACTGCTGGAGCAGTAAGGTTATGTCAGAGTACACAACATACCAAGGACAGCCATAAGGATTGCACGCAGCAGAGGCACCCACTTTGTCGCTTGGTACCCCTGTAGGGGTGATTATCTCTGGTGAGTGGGGTAGCATAGGGGGGCGAGCACTGCAGGTCACTTCAAGTCACCTTATGAAAAACTGCACAGAAGTCACTACGTTGCACCTTCCCGGATGAAATAAATAGCATTTTAGCTGAACCCTGTTTGTTCCCACCTGCCTAATAACATTTGACCTGCATGGATTTTATATATGGACTTCTTTAACCATATCACCGGTTTTAAACATGAGCAATTTGAACTAATTAAGAAATAACAGTATATAAATGTAATTTACTATTGGCAGTAGATGACCATTATCTGGTTTATTATATAGGAGGATTATCTGGTTTATTACATAGGAGGATTATTCACGTCTAGTTTTTTTCACTCACATCCTATAGCGCCATACTGTCCCAATACTTTTGGCTATTGGGGCTTAACAACCATTATATTTTATAAAAAATTATTTATAATTTCTCGTTGAACACGTAAGGGGATACACAATCACCACACAGACTAAAAGTAGTACAATTATCTGTTTTATTTTGGTATTTTTATTAGTGTCCCAATACTTTTGAATACTTTAGTCAAATACCACTCTATTTAATTATTTCTGCACACTTATAGTAAGGGGACACACATACATCACTTTGATATCACTTAGCACATAGACCCAATATAGGAACTACGTTCCCTTTGGCGCCATCTTGTCCCAATATTTATGAACTTTAGGAACTAACCTTTTTTAAATATAAATTCCTTTTACACCTACTTTTATTTTCCCACTTTGGTATTTTATATTTCACTTTGGATGACACATATGCCCTGTTGGGGGAACACATTTTATTTAGCAATTTGTAAGTACTGATGGTCTGTGATGCTATACTGCCTAGAATACGTTTTTGTTACTGGTGAAGTCTTCACATATCAGAGTTATCTGCACTTAGTGCAGAGCTTTTGATATTTTTCCTGATACTCATTAATTTCCAGAGGGCAGCGCCGCTTATGGTCTCATTCTACTTATCTAACCCACAGAGTTGGTCTCCGGAGTCCATTAAGGCCTTTGAAAGTCTCAAGGCTGCCTTTGTTTCTGCTCCTGTGTTGGCACATCCTGATCCTATGTTACCTTTTATCCTTGAGGTTGATGCTTCTGAGACTTGTTGGCGCCCTTCTGTCTCAATGTCCTACCTCTGAGAGTGCTATGCATCCATGTGGCTACTTTTCCAAGAAATTGTCACCTGCCGAGTGCAATTACGAGATTGGTGACAGAGAGCTGTTGGCAATCATTTTAGCCCTGAAAGAATGGAGACATCTCCTTGAAGGTACCTGTCATGAACAGGTGTGACCAGATTGTGTGGACTGCAAAGAGGAAACCAAAACGCATGTAAAGTGAAATAAGAATAATGTTTATTTAGGATAAGTGATATAAATAAATACCCCAAATACAAATAGTGCTCAACCAACCAACAGAAACCCACAGACAACAGATAATATATACAGCCAAAGGGAAGTACCAAAATCAAACACGTAAGCCAGGCCAGGGTCATACACAGGGGATCAGCAACTGAATAAGGACAGGATAGGAGAGGGAGATAATGGATGGATATGGATACAAGGGAATAGGAACACAGGAGGGACAGGATCAGGATGGGATCGGATACAGGCTCAGGAGCAGGTTCAGGTTCAGATACAGGAGATACAGGTTTACAGTATACGGGATAACAGGTCAGGGCACAAGGAAGAAAGATACCAAGGCAAGCCTATGAGGGCTTGCCGGGTATTTATAAGGCTGTGGTAATTGACCTCATGTTACAGCTGAGTGCAGAGTGTGCTGTTTGCTCCACACTGCCGGAGTGCACCCGCTGGTGGACACCGGTACTACGGCCCAAGGATGCAACAGTGCCACCAGCAGGAGAGACCTCTTACTACAGGTCCCAGGTGTTGGAAGACACCCGCTGGTGGACACTGGTACTGCGTTCCAAGAGACTGATAGCGCCACCAATAGGTAAACCCTCTCATGACAGTACCACTGTGCCGGTTCTCATTCTTACTGACCATAAGAATCTCACATTCTTGTCTGAGGATAAAACACCTCTCTCTCTCGCAGAAGGGCGCAATGGGCTCTTTTCTTGTCAAGTTTTAATGACACTGTCTCATTCTTACTCAGTACTAGGACTGTAAGGGCTGACGCCTTGTCACGACAATTTTCCTTCACTTCCAAGTTGGTGTTGGTTCCGGTTCCTACGATTCCTCCTGATCGTATTCTGGCTACGGTTTGCACCAATCTTACTTCTCCTTTGGGTGACAAAATTCTTGCTGCTCAGGTCGATGCTCCTCCTGAGAAACCTTGTGACCGCTGCTCCTTGTGACTACCAAAGGGTAAACCCTCTCATGACAGTACCCCCCCAAAGGAGCGGCCTCCGGACGCTCCAACAAGGTAAAATTGTCCAAAGTTCATGGCCTCAAACCAAACAACAGATGAGGGCACATCAGGCTGGGCATCGGGTACATCAAACTGGACAGCGGGTACATCCGGGCAGACAGCGGGCACATCAGGGCAGACAGCGGCACATCCGGGCAGACAGCGGGCAGGAATACACCAAGCTGGGCAGGGGGCACTTCGAGCTGGGCAGCAGGCACGGGCACTTAGAGCTGGGCAGCGGGCACTTCGAGCTGGGCAGCGGGCACTTCGAGCTGGGCAGTGGGCACAGACACTTCAAGCTGGGAAGCTGGCACATCAGTCTGGGAAGCTGGCACATTAGTCTGGGAAGCTGGCACATCAGTCTGGGAAGCTGGCACATCAGTCTGGAAGGCAGGCACTGGGACAATAGGCTGCAAAGCAGGCACTGGGACAATAGGCTGAGAAGCTGGCACATCAGGCTGGGAAGCTGGCACATCAGACTGGAAAGCTGGCACATCAGACTGGGAAGCTGGCACATCAGACTGGGAAGCTGGCACATCAGACTGGAAGGCAGACATCGAGACATCAGGTGGAAATGCAGACACCGAGACATCAGGCGAGACTTCAGGCTGGAAGGCAGGCATCAAGGCATCAGACTGGAAAGCAGGCACATTAGACTGGAGAGCGGGTACATCAGACTGGAAGGCTGAGACATCCGGCTGGAAGGCAGGCATCGAGACATCCGGCTGGAAGGCAGGCGTCGAGACATCCGGCTGAAAGGCAGGCATCGGGACATCCAGCTGGAAGGCAGGCATCGGGACATCCGGCTGGAAGGCAGGCATCGGGACATCCGGCTGGAAGGCAGGCACATCAGACTGGATAGCAGGCGCATCAGACTGGAAAGTGGGCACCGAGACTTCGGGCTGGAAGGCAGACATCAGGACAGACTGGACAGCGGGCACATCAGACTGTGAGGCAAAGACATCAAGCTGGGAGGCAGGCGCCGAGACATCAAGCTGGAAGGCAAGCATCAGGACATCAGACTGGAAAGCAGGCACATTAGACTGGAAGGTGGGCACATCAGACTGGAAGGTGGGCACATCAGACTGGAAGGCAGAGACATCAAGCTGGAAGGCAGAGACATCAAGCTGGAAGGCAGAGACATCAAGCTGGAAGGCAGAGACATCAAGCTGGAAGGCAGGCATCGAGACATCTGGCTGGAAGGCGGTCACTGAGACATCAGGCTGGAAGGTAGGCATCAGGACATCAGACTGGGAGGCAGGCACATCAGACTGGATAGCAGGCACATCAGACTGGAAAGCGGGCACCGAGACTTCGGGCTGGAAGGCAGACATCAGACTGAGAAGCGGGCATATCAGACTGGAAGGCAGAGACATTAAGCTGGAAGGCAGGCACCGAGACATCCGGCTGGAGGGCAGGCACCCAGACATCAGGCTGGAAGGCAGGCACCGAAACACCAGGCTGGAAGGCAGGCACTGACTGGCAAGTGGGCACATCAGACTGAAAGGCAGGCATCGAGACATCAGGCTGGAAAGCGGGCACATCAGACTGGAAGGTAGGTATATCAGGCTGGAAGGCAGGCACCGAGCCTTCAGGCTGGAAGGCAGGCATCAAGACATCAGACTGGAAAGCGGACACATCTGACTGGAAGGTAGGCACATCAGGCTGGAAGGCAGGCACCGCGACTTCAGACTGTAAAGTGGGTACATCAGACTGGAAAGTGGACACATCAGACTGGAGGGTAGGCACATCAGACTAGAAGGCAGGCACCAAGACTTTGGGCTGGAAGGCAGGCATCAAAACATCAGACTGGGAAGCGGGCACATCAGACTGGAAGGCAGACACATCAGGCTGGAAGGTAGGCACATCAGGCTGGAAGGCAGGCACCGAGACTTTGGGCTGGAAGGCAGGCATCGGGACATCAGACTGGAAAGCGGGTACATCAGACTGGAAAGTGGACACATCAGACTGGAAGGTAGGCACATCAGACTGGAAGGTAGGCACATCAGACTGGAAGGTAGGCACATCAGACTGGAAGGCAGGCACATCAGACTGGAAGGCAGGCACCGAGACTTTGGGATGGAAGGCAGGCATCAAGACATCAGACTGGGAAGCAGGCACATCAGACTGGAAGGTAGGCACATCTGGCTGGAAGGCAGGCAGATCAGGCTGGAAAGCAGGCAGATCAGGCTGGAAGGCAGGCACCGAGACTTTGGGCTGGAAGGCAGGCATCAAGACATCAGATTGGAAAGCGAGCACATCAGACTGGAAGGTAGGTACCTCGGGCTGGATAGCAGGCACTGGGTTGGCAGGTTTAGGTGGGTCATCAAGTTCAACTGGCATGAACGCAGGCTGGAACAGGTTGGTTGGTGTGGAAGCAAGTTGGGTTACTGGCAGGATTGTGTGAGTGGGGAAGAACTTCCGTTTCTTCTTTGGCTTAAATCCTGGAGATCTGTAGGTGGCTGTAGGACTGTAGACAGGAGGTGAGGCATACTGAAAGGAAGGGCTGGGATATGGCAAGGCAGGGGGAACAGCGGCCAGAGGAAGTTCTTGTGTGAAAGTTGCAGGTATTAGAGAAGAGGCAGGTGGGTTAAAGGCAGGATAGGGGCAGGAAGTAGAAACAGGGTATTGATACCTGGTGGGGAGCAGGGTATATTGGACTGCAGCTGAGGTTGCCAGGGGTGATGGGAGAAAGGACATCTGAGCAGGCAGATGTTTAGTAGCAGGTCTGGTTTGTGGAGAGCTGACAGAAGCTGAGCATAACAGATCTGACCATGCCTGAAGTACAGGTAGCACAAAAGTGGGCTCACATTCCCTCTGTCTGACCTGCGACTGCACTTCATCTATACAATCTTTCAACAACTGTTTGGGACAAACCAAATAATGCTCAAAAAAGGATGCAGAGTCATCCTCCAACAGCCATACTAAGGATGCAACCTGGTTAATGCTGAAGGGGGGAGAAAAGTCATCATGGCCCTTTGGGATACAAGGCAGAGACAGCTCTGTACACATTCCAATCAAAGGCTGAACATCCTCAAACAGTATACTGCCCTGATCGACCACAGAGTGAGCTAAACGGATAATTTCCAGCAGCTGATCACTGGACCACCCTTTCAATGTCTGGCGGAGATATTCAGAACTCTCTGTTGCCAGCAGAGCATAATAAACAATTATATCTGAATTCATTCCAGCAATGTGAAACAGAACCGAGATGGTTCCCCTGTGCAGCCACTTCTGGTCAGAGATGGCCTTGGTATACTGTCATGAACAGGTGTGACCAGATTCTGTGGACTGCAAAGAGGAGACCAAAACGCATGTAAAGTGAAACAAGAATAAGGTTTATTTAGGATAAGTGATATAAATAAACAAACACCCCAAATACAAATAGTGCTCAACCAACCAACAGAAACCCACAGACAACAGATAATATATACAGCCAAAGGTATGTACCAAAATCAAACACGTAAGCCAGGCCAGGGTCATACACAGGGGATCAGCAACTGAACAAGGACAGGATAGGAGAGGGAGATAATGGATGGGATATGGATAGAAGGGAATAGGAACACAGGAGGGACAGGATCAGGATGGGATCGGATGCAGGCTCAGGTTCAGATACAGGAGATACAGGTTTACAGGATACGGGATAACAGATCAGGGCACAAGGAAGAAAGATACCAAGGCAAGCCTATGAAGGCTTGCCGGGTATTTATAAGGCTGTGGTAATTGACCTCATGTTACAGCTGAGTGCAGAGTGTGTTGTTTGCTCCACACTGCCGGAGTGCACCCGCTGGTGGACACCGGTACTACGGCCCAAGGATGCAACAGTGCCACCAGCAGGAGAGACCTCTTACTACAGGTCCCAGGTGTTGGAAGACACCCGCTGGTGGACACTGGTACTGCGATCCAAGAGACCGATAGCGCCACCAACGGGTAAACCCTCTCATGACAGTACCACTGTGCTGGTTCTCATTCTTACTGACTATAAGAATCTCACATTCTTGTCTGAGGCTAAACGCCTCTCTCCCAGAAGGGCGCAATGGGCTCTTTTCTTGACAAGTTTTAATGACATTGTCTCATTCTTACCCAGTACTAGGACTGTAAGGGTTGACGCCTTGTCACGACAATTTTCCTTCACTTCCAAGTTGGTGTTGGTTCCGGTTCCTATGATTCCTCCTGATCGTATTCTGGCTACGGTTTGCACCAATCTTACTTCTCCTTTGGGTGACAAAATTCTTGCTGCTCAGGTCGATGCTCCTCCTGAGAAACCTTGTGACCGCTGCTTTGTCCCAGAGTGTCTCCGTACTGCTGTGCTCCAGACTTACCATTCTCCCAAGGCGCTGGCCATCCTGGTAAGAATCAACTCATTTGGGCCATTTCCCAACAATTCTGGTTTTCTAGTCTACGTGCTAAATTAACTGCCTTCGTAGCTGCCTGTTCGATGTGTGCTCAGAGTGAGACTCCACGACACCTTCCAGTGGGCCTCCTACAACCCATACAAAAATGGAGAGAGGCCCTGGAGCCACCTGTCTATGGATTTCATTGTGGAGTTGCCCAACTCCCAAGGCAACACAGTTATCCTTATGGTGGTTGACCGGTTCTCAAAGATGTGTCATTGTATTCCACTTAAGAAGTTGCCCACTTCTAAGGAACTGGCTTCCATTTTTGCTCGGGAAATCTTTCGCTTACATGGGCTACCCAAGGTGATTGTCTAGAACAGGGGTAGTCAGTTTGTTTCCCAGTTCTGGCGAGCCTTTTGTGCACAGCTGGAAATTCAGCATTCTTTCTCCTCTGCGTATCACCCGCAGTCTAATGGGGCCGCAGAACGGGCCAATCAGTCCTTGGAGCAATTCCTATGTTGCTATATTTCTGACCATCACAACAACTGGTCAGAAACAACTATTACCATGGGCAGAGTTTACTCACAACAGTGCCTTGAATTCTGCTTTCCGATTGTCCCCATTTATGGCGAAATATTGTTTCCAACCTTCCATGTTGCCTGACTCATTTGTTCTGCAGAGTATTCCTGCACTAGAGGAGCATCTCAGTGGTCTTCGTTGCACTTGGGCACAAATCCAGGAGGCTTTGCGTCATGCTAATGATAGGTACAGACTCCATGCTGACCGCAGACGCCCGCCTGCGCCTTCCTACCAGGTTGGGGACAGGGTCTGGCTGTCATCTCGCAACCTCCGACTTCGTGTTCCCTCACTGAAGTTCGCACCTCGGTTTATTGGGCCTTTCCGTATCCTTCGCAGGATTTACCCAGTGGCTTACGCATTGGACCTTCCTCCTAGTATGCGCATCTCAAATGTATTTCATGTCTCCTTTATTGAAACCTTTGGTCTGCAACCGCTTTACCACCTCGGTGCCACGTCCTCACCCTATACAGGTTGAGAACCATGAGGAGTGTGAAGTACTATCCATTCAACTCCTGTAGGTTCCATGGGCGCATACAGTACCTGGTGCAATGGAAGGGGTACGGTCCGGAGGAACACTCTTGGGTCTCATCCTCGGACGTACATGCCCCTGTCCTCCTCCGTGATTTCCATAGACGTTTTCCCCTCGAGCCCGGTGGTCCTCCGAGGGGGAGGGGTCATTGAGGAAGGGGTACTGTCAGGGCTGGGCTCAGCCCTTCCTTCTCTGAGCTGGCCGCTCAGCTGTCGGCTAATTGCCAGCTCCCATCTCTTCACTTGATCTCTGCCTTCGTCTTGGTCACATCACAAGAAACTATCTCCTGCGTTCCTGTTTAACCTCCCTGGCGGTATGATTATTTCTGATTTTAGGTGCTGAAAGCGGTACAATTATTTTGCACAGAAATTTGGCGTTTTATATTGTAGGCCTGTAATTCTTAGGAATAGTTCACTTAAATCTGTCCAAACAAGAGCCTAGTAGACATCCCGGGTATGATAAAGTTTGAAAAACGAAATAAAAAATTATAATATAATAAATAACTATAAATAATTATAACAAATAATAATATAATAATAATAAAAATTATATAATAATGTAATCAAATCAAAAACACTGAAATTTGCTCAGTTGCAGAATTGTCGCTTTTGTTACTTTTAGTGTTTGGTGACGGATTTCCCCACAAATCACTATCACTCAATTCTGCGAGTGATTCTAATTTATTATCGCTTTTTTCTAGCTGGTCTAAAAGCACTTTTGATGTAAAGAGACAGTTTTGGTTGCTATGGACAATCTCCAGTTTCCTGGCAGAAAGAACAGTTTTATATATATAAAACTGCATGCAGGACACTGGGCAGACCACTAGGGACCAAGGGGGATGTGTAGTTATTTGATACAGTACTGTAATCTGTAAGATTACAGTATGCTGTATCTATACTGTGTGTTTCACTTTTGAATTTACCGCCGAACTCCGTCCCCGTGCGTCGCACCGCTCGCAGGGAACGGAGCTCGGCACTGTGAATCGAGCGAGACACAGCGGCTCGCCGATCACAGCGGGGAGACATCGCAGGATCCAGGGGACAAGGTAAGTATGCTCTTCCTGGATCCTGCGATGCAAGCCCGAGTCTGGCTCGGGGTTACCGCTTTTGGTATGGAAAAATCCAACCCGAGCCAGACTCGGGAATACCGCCAGGGAGGTTAAAGACTGGCTTTTCTGATATCCCTTCTGGCTCCCTATCCTGCTTGCTGTTCCTCTACTTGGATCCCTGACTTCTGGCCTGGCTGATTACCTGATCTGGTTACTGAACTCTGGCCTGGCTAACTACCCTATCCGGTTACTGGACTCTGGCTATGCTTTGACTACGCTTACTCTATTTACCTTTTTATTAATAAACAAGTGTGATTTTACTGTGCTTCTGTCTCGGTCTGTTTCATGGTTTCTGACAAAAACATTAAAGTGCAAGTGCTTAAAAAAATTTCATAAATGCAAAAAAAAATCAATATAGTCAATAATAAATGATGCTCTAAACAATCCATGAGCACAACTGACATATAGGATGTCAAAGTGCTAATAAAACTTTTTTCCAGAAAATAAGAAACATTTTTCGTTATCATACAAGTGAAAAAATATATAGTTCTTCAAAAACCGATGTATAGTGGTGACACTCAGTGGTAACTTGTATGTAGATTAAATGTGACTGTGATCCTCCACCAGACATACTAAATTAACTCACCAGATCCACCAGTTGGTAAAATTATAAACCAGCGCCTGCGCCTTTTAGCAATCAAATGCTTGAATTCAGAGATGTTTGTTTTAGCAGATACAAAAGATCCTTTCCATTAAGTCATGGTATAATTCATCCAGACATCAGAAAAGGAATAAGGAAGCTCCAATAGTGAAGTAATGTTTAAAAAAGTTTATTTTTTTATTTTTTCCCTGACACTGAATGTTTTCCTAATTGCCTCCAGCCGCTCTGGTTCGTGTGCGAGCTGCGAGTGCAATCCTCGTCATACGACGTCTTCTCGGGACGGTAGAACCTGAGAAGCTTTCACGCAATTTTATGTATGGGCCAGCCGTCGTTGGGTTAAATAACAACCCGCAACAATATTATATTCAAAAAACATTGAACATTCTATTTCATCAACGCTGTTCATGTACAATATAATCATTCCCTCAGTTCTATAAGAAGCCACAACAGATTCTTATACTATTCCAGCATGTATACCGCAATAATTCCTTAAAGGACCAGACAAAGGATATAAAGATATAAAGTAAATAATGATCAGCGCAGCTTGATGATATATATGAAATATTAACAATAAACGATAAATGATGTGCAAAATTGCTAATTGCGATTATGCAAATTGCTAATGATGCTGTGCAAAATATAAGTATTCAGACCCTTTGCTTAGTATTTAGCACCCTTTTGATCGAATACAGCCCTGAGTCTTTTTGGGAAAGATGCAACAAGTTTTTCACACCTGGATTTGGGGATCCTCTGCCATTCCTCCTTGCAGATCCTCTCCAGTTCTGTCAGGTTGGATGGTAAAGGTTGGTGGACAGCCATTTTTAGGTCTCTCCAGAGATGCTCAATTGGGTTTAAGTCAGGGCTCTGGCTGGGCCATTCAAAAACAGTCACGGAGTTGTTGTGAAGCCACTCCTTCATTATTTTAGCTGTGTGCTTAGGGTCATTGTCTTGTTGGAAGGTAAACCTTCGGCCCACTCTGAGGTCCTGAGCAGTCTGGACAAGGTTTTCATCCAGGATATCCCTGTACTTGGCCGCATTCATCTTTCCCTCAATTGCAACCAGTTGTCCTGTCCCTGCAGCTGAAAAACACCCCCACAGCATGATGCTGCCACCACCATGCTTCACAGTTGGGACTGTATTGTACCGGTGATGAGCAGTGCCTGGTTTTCTCCACACATAACGCTTAGAATTAAGGCCAAAAAGTTCTATCTTGGTCTCATCAGACCAGCGAATCTTATTTCTCACCATCTTGTTGTGAAGCCACTCCTTCATTATTTTAGCTGTGTGCCGTTTTGTAAATGTTTATACCTCACTTAAATAATTAACTATACAAATATAAGTGATTAAACCTTTGTCTATACAAGAATAAAAACAAGCAATAACAGGGCAAAATGATAAACCATTACATTTATTTACACAGAAAAGAAAGTTAGAATAATTAGAATTTATCACATATCTCAAGTGATGCCACAAGTACAGTGTTGCTTTAGGCTGCAAAGATAATCTAGGCCAAACTCAGAAATGGTTACAATGGACATACACAGGCTATACAATATTCTAAGACAATTCCTAGGATACAAAAAGGTTAGAAAGAAACAGGCAGAGAGATACAAGTATACATTACTCGGACAGCATGTCCCCCCGATGGTCTGGGGATGGACACAGAGGGTGAACCTTTAGATGTCTCCCTACTTTATATGCATTCTCCACCAATCAACAGATGCCACACATTCATTGGTTCAGAGTTGCCTCAAAGTCTGGTTGGCTACATTTAAAGCTTACTTGCTCATTGGGTTACAGTTGCCTCAAATTCTGAATGGCTGTAATTTCAAGCCCAGTTAAACATCATGCTGGCCTTGCTGGAACATTAAAACCTCCGGTGCCTCACAGTCTATGAATTAATGAACAATCTCCTTTGATCCCCCAGCACAAGCAGGTTGAACATTAGCATGTTAATGGACCCCTGATGAATTGAAGCCTGAAGGTCTGCCAATACTCTTTGATTCAATTAACACCTGGGGGCCTTCCCTGATTCCCACCAGTGTACTGGAAGAACTACATTCCTAACAAGGTGAGCTATGCTCTATCCTGATATTAAAAAGCATATACCTCTATATATATATATCTATATATATATATATCTATATATATATATATATCTATATCATATATATATATATATATATATATATATATATATATATATATATATATATATATATTATAAATATATATACCTACACATAGATACACCTATGTACACATTGATACATATATATACACATATACACATGCCCGCATACCTACACACATATATACATACATCCTATGGGGCATGGCTGTTTAATTGGAGTCCTTGCAATGGTCCGCTTGGATCTCATTGATATAAATATGGAGTTCAATATCTCCAACACATTCCCCCCTGAAGTTCATTCTTGAACTTATGTCCTCCTTCAATGACCTTGCACCCACCCACCCACAACAGCCCAGAAGCCCCGACCCTTCCCCACCACCACGGCCTCCTCTTCCTTTCTTGAACACGCCGGAACTCCTCAAGGTAGGCTTAAGACAGCAAAGAAATCCTGGTGCCTTTGAGACTTCACATTTAAACCATGAGTGTCTGTACTGCAATGTTTCATCGCCCCTCTGCCTTAGAAGAGCGGAACTCCAACATTGATGGCGGGATCCTGGCATATCTAGTCCTGTAACATGGTGAGACCGTGTAATGTTTGCACCGATTGGATCGGACTGCGAGACAGCTCTTTTCAGCATGGTGAAGGAAAGTTCAGGAAAGTCTTATTCGTGACACATTTATCTCAAGAAATAACTTGGTTGTCGTTGCTTCTTCAGGTGGTGGTCGGGCGGGCCTCCAGACAGTCGTGCATGAATACAAAAAGAGAGAGGAGAACGTTAGTGTACAGATATTGGAGGAATGCCGGACAGGAGCAGAGTGTTGGCTATTAAGACTAAATATTTATAAGGGGTGTAATGTGGGCAAGTAGAGTGGGATCCCCACAGGGTACAGAGTCTGAGCAACAGCCAGGGTGTAACCCAGTAGAGTCTGATAGGATAGTACCCAGATTTACCGTGATATATGCACAATGTTCCATCCCTGCCATTAGGGATGAGAACAGTGCAAGTTAGATTTTTGACGATCCTGGAACTGAGTCATCCACCAATCTATTACGACTCATAGGCAACCTGGATACTACCCCCACCTGCCTGTCCTTGCAAAGTGATGCTGGACAGAGCAAGTTGGCTTTCCTAACCCCTTCCCTGATATGTAGTACAAGACCCCCCCCCCAATGTGATCCTGAGTATCTCCAACTCCATAGTGTTTAAAGGAACTTAGTGGCCCACCTCCAGCTCCAAAGACAGTTTCCATTAAGCCTCTCTTTCCTAATGTAGCAGTAACTCTCGGTGGAGCTGCTGGTTTAAGCGGGCTTGTTACCTTCACTCTCGATACCTCTGTTTCACCGACACCGGGTCTAGGGTTCCGTTGAGTTTACCTCTGGACGATATAAGCACCAACACTTGAGTACGTTTTTAATGCTTTATTGAACCAAGTAACGAAGAAAGTAGCAGGAAAGAGGCAGGAGGGAAACTGCTGGGAAACTCAAATACCTTTCTTTAGGATTCTTTAGAACGTTCTTTAAAGTTGAATACTGTAATTGAATGCGATCCCCTTGTGGCACACGATCTTTGCTCGCCTGGATAGGCCTCTCTCACTTGCCTAGCAGCCAGTACCTAGCACGAACAAAAGTCTCTGCCACAGACTTGTTTGGAATAAACACGTACGATCCTCTGCCACAGGATGTATTGGTTCGCGGTGAATGTCAGACACAGTACTTGGACCTCTAAGCCAACCAGGCAGTACTATGCAGTAAGACTACTTCAGGATACGTCCTCCAACCGAGTCATCAGGCCCCTCTCCACACCAGCACTCTGCGTGATCCTTCCATGACGGGTCCTCCCCTGGGATCTCCTCGGTTGTCCATCTTCTTCACTCTGGATAGACAGTTTAGGACCATTCCTCAGCTGCTGTGGTAGGCCCCAGGCAGACCTCTGGGCCCACCCACGCGCCGCAGCGACGCGGGCCTCTGGAACGGAGGACCACGAGGTGGTATTCTAACGCATACCTGTCGGCCAGGAGGGCCGGCAGGTGGCTGTAAAATGAACCCCTAAACATGGCGTCTGTCCCATAAATACCCTCTCCCAGAATGCAACTCGGAGGACCACCTCCACCGAGTTGTCTCCGGGACAGAGGATACGCTTCGACACGTTACTTTTCCAACACCAGCCAAATGTAACAACGACACCCACCGGCTCAGTGTGGAACGTCAGCCAAGCTGGAACAGAGGCAAATCTAACTTCCTATAACGAGCAATTCACTAAATTTACCTATCAGATGGTAGATCATAAATCTACCAGCGCTACACTAAGGATGGGAAATAGTCAGAATACCCGGACTGAAAACCACCTTCCACCAGGTACACTTGTTTCTTTATAGAGGCTGCACACCTTATGGGGCACTGGTCTTCCTGTCAGGCAGGACACAGACTTACTAGTTAAGGTACGCAAGGAGTCTAGGACAGGAAGGACATCTATGGGTTTTAACTGAGGAGAATACAGCATGCCCACACAACTCCATCCCTGTGCCTGGATTTCAGAAACCATGCTTAGGGTATACAATGCACCTCTTACTATGGTTAGGTTCAAGGAACCCTCTAGTTCCATGACTAATGTTACATCGGTATTCTTTAGGACACAGAAACAAACTCATCTATGTCCCAAATAATACCCAGGTGCTTCCTTCCCAGCAATGACCTCTCCATCCAGAACACAGAGTGCAGTATCTTCCCAACATTTTTTGATCAGCACCGTGTATTGACCTGGCCTATAAAGGCCATCATGGTCATGCTTCCGACAGCGGGAAGTATCAACCTGCCTCCGGCTTCCATCTTCTCTGATCCCATGTGGGTAATTTAGCCTCAAATGCAACAAGATAGAATCCTTAGTCAGTAAGCCCATTGATGCCACCAAATATACAGACCGAGTCTGTACTTCTGTATATGGGATCATACAGCATAACACCTTTCACAATCCAAACTAGTACAGCCCATCAAGGCATTCAACCACCACTTTGGATTTGTGCAAGCAACGTGTTTTGGCAAAGTCTTACTGAGCGGTGATGCTAACTCATCAGGCCACTGCCCCTCACACAGAGACTGTACAATCAGTTTAGTGCTGGTTGATAATTCTGCCTGCCGCTGCGTGCCCGCCAGAGCCAATGACAGATTTCTGTCCTATTCCATCACACTCTACCAACCTCTTAACACGGTTGAGAAAATCTGGAGCCACTTTACCCAGGGTATTTATGTGACTTTGTTGAATGTTATCAAGGATGCCATCAATCTCTCTGAATAACAAAGCCCCACTTTCTGTCTGAAGCTATGGCTGCGAGTTTGTTCTTCGGGAGGTCGATGTCAACTCCATTAACAACACCAATCCCAAATCCTATTCCCCCAATATAGTGCTGAATACATCCCTCCTCTTCCGGTTACTTCTCAGACATACGCGTCCTGCATGAACCTCATTCTGCATTAGGGATGAGCCGAACACCCCCCTGTTCGGTTCGCACCAGAACATGCGAACAGGAAAAACGTTTGTTCGAACACGCGAACACCGTTAAAGTCTATGGGACACGAACATGAATAATCAAAAGTGCTAATTTTAAAGGCTTATATGCAAATTATTGTCATAAAAAGTGTTTGGGGATCTGGGTCCTGCCCCAGGGGACATGGATCAATGCAAAAAAAAGTTTTAAAAGCGGTCTTTTTTTCTGGAGCAGTGATTTTAATAATGCTTTAAGTCAAACAATAAAAGTGTAATATCCCTTTAAATTTCGTAGCTGGGGGTTGTCTATAGTATGCCTGTAAAGGGGCACATGTTTCCCGTGTTTAGAACAGTTTAGAACAGTCTGACAGCAAAATGACATTTCAAATGAAAAAAGCCATTTAAAACTATTCGCGGCTATTGCATTGCCAGTCCGACAATACACATAGAAGTTCATTGATAAAAACGGCATGTGAATTCCCCACAGGGGAACCCCGAACCAAAATTTAAAAAAAAAATGATGTGGGGGTCCCCCTAAATTCCATACCAGGCCCTTCAGGTCTGGTATGGATATTAAGGGGAACACTGGCCAAAATTTAAAAAAAAAATGACGTGGGGGTCCCCCTAAATTCCATACCAGACCCTTCAGGTCTGGTATGGATTTTAACGGGAACCCCGCGCCAAAAAAAAACGCGTGGGGTCCCCCCAAAAATCCATACCAGACGCTTATCCGAGCACGCAACCCGGCAGGCCGCAGGAAAAGAGGGGGGGACGAGAGAGCGCCCCCCCTCCTGAACCGTACCAGGCCACATGCCCTCAACATTGGGAGGGTGCTTTGGGGTAGCCCCCCAAAACACCTTGTCCCCATGTTGATGAGGACAAGGGCCTCATCCCCACAACCCTGGTGCACGGTGACTTGACGGGACTTCCCTGTGAGGTCACGGGGAATGCCACAGGGAAGTCCTGTCATATCCCGTGCGTCAGAGGGGGGCGGTGTCACTGGGTGGCCCCGCCCCCCGTTATTTAAGAACCGTCAGAAGAGGAGACGCCGTCACACAGCGGGAGCCTCCCTCCATGCCTGCATGGATGCGGAGCAGCCCCGAGAAGAAGATGAAGAGAAGAAGATGAAGAAGATGAAGAGAAGAGCGGGAGCCTCCCCCCATGCCATGGGTGCAGAGCGGCCCGAGGAGAAGAAGATAGAAGACGCCGCGCAGGAGATGCTGGACAAGAACGCCGGAGGAAGAACCAGAAGAACCAGAAGAAGAAGATGAAGGAAGAAAGAAGAAGCATTTAAATAAAGGAATTGTCAAAAACTGTCTCTCGTCATTTTTAACATTTTTTGACAGTTTTTTAGTGAAATGGTAGGCCCTTACCATTTCACACAGGGGGGAGGGCCGGGATCTGGGGGTCCCCTTGTTAAAGGGGGCTTCCAGATTCCAATAAGCCCCCGCCTGCAGACCCCCACAACCACCGGCCAGGGTTGTGGGGATGAGGCCCTTGTCCTCATCAACATGGGGACAAGGTGTTTTGGGGGGCTACCCCAAAGCACCCTCCGAATGTTGAGGGCATGTGGCCTGGTACGGTTCAGGGGGGGCGCTCTCTCGTCCCCACTCTTTTCCTGCGGCCTGCCAGGTTGCGTGCTCGGATAAGGGTCTGGTATGGATTTTTGGGGGGACCCCACACCGTTCTTTTTTTTTTTTTGGCGCGGGGTTCCCCTTAAAATCCATACCAGACCTGAAGGGTCTGGTATGGAATTTAGGGGGACCCTCACGTAATTTTTTTTTTAAATTTTGGCCCGGGGTTCCCCTTAACATCCATACCAGACCTGAAGGGCCTGGTATGGAATTTAGGGGGACCCCCACGTCATTTTTTTTTTTTTATTTTGGTTCGGGGTTCCCCTGTGGGAAATTCCCATGCCGTTTTTATCAACGAACTTCTATGTGTATTGTCGGACCGGCAATGCAATAGCCGCAAGTAGTTTTAAATGGCTTTTTTCCTTTGAAATGTCATCTTTCTGTCAGACTGTTCTAAACATGGGAAACATGCGCCCCTTTACAGGCATACTATAGACACCCCCCAGCTACGAAATTTAAAGGGATATTACACTTTTATTGTTTGACTTTAAGCATTATTAAAATCACTGCTCCTGAAAAAACTGACGTTTTTAAAACTTTTTTTTGCATTGATCCATGTCCCCTGAGGCAGGACCCAGGTCCCCAAACACTTTTTCTGACTTTTCTGAACTTGCATATAAGCCTTTAAAATTAGCACTTTTGATTTCTCCCATAGACTTTTAAAGGGTGTTCCATGGCATTCGAATTTGCCGCGAACACCCCAAATTGTTCACTGTTCGGCGAACTTGCGAACAGCCAATGTTCGAGTCGAACATGTGTTCGTCTCGAACTCGAAGCTCATCCCTAGTCTGCACATCTCTGGGAGTAAGTCACTGGTACACTGACCGTACTTGATTTAGTGTACCCCAAAGCACCCTCCCAATGTTGAGGGCATGTGGCCTGGTACGGTTCAGGGGGGGCGCTCTCTCGTCCCCACTCTTTTCCTGCGGCCTGCCAGGTTGCGTGCTTGGATAAGGGTCTGGTATGGATTTTTGGGGGGACCCCACGCCGCTCTTTTTTTTTTATCAACCACTGTGAGCTGTTGCAGTGCCATGTGGTGAAAAACAGCCACGAGCTGGTAACAACCCATACAATCTTCCTGCACAACTCTTCTCCAGACTCACCCAAAACTATACAATATGAGGCCAGACCTATACACTCTCAACTTGTATGCCATCAGGCAGGCCCTTTACACATCTAAAGGTAAATCTAAAGGAAACTGGAAAACAAAAATTGCATAATGTGTATCCAGCTTGAGGAATTGCTGCTACCAAACACAAAGAAAAAAATCCCTTGCAGCACTGAGGCGCCGGGATCCTGGAACAGTAGTGGGTACACGAGCCGACTGGTGTGCCTTGAAACACACAGATATTAGTGACAGATACGCCACAGACACATTAGAACAGTGTCACTGGGCAGTAAGCAGGTTTCAAATACACTTGGGGACACACAGATTGCTAGGGACATTAACATACCTTAGCCTAAGCCTAAGGCAAAGAGCCACTCTTGAAAAGAAAGCACTGGCTGGGTGTGTAACTAATTACAATAACATGGGGGGTTAAGCAGTCTTAAGCAAATCTACACAAAAGTCAGCATAGCCACTGATTTCCTAGAACTGGATCAGAACATACAACACTTAGGTAGTCAAAAACACAGCTGAATGGGCTGACAAATAGAAGCATCAACTAGATAATGGTGCTAAAACCAGGAAAAATAAAAAAATGTCTATGGAGGCTGTGATATTCTTTGTTCTGAAAGCCATGAAACCCACTTATCGAATCTGAGGGATAAAACGCCAAAAAAATTTAGTAATAAACATTCCATTTTTCGCCTAGAGACAATGAATCAATGGTTATATACCTGTAACAAGACATTAGCCTATGAAATATACATCACATTACATAAACAGTGCACTTTTTCTTAAAAATACCAAAAAATCGTTGAGCTCAACTTATCATTAATATGTATTACTTAATACATATTAATACCACGTGGATTTTTGTTTTATGGTATACCAATAATTTCCCAAAAAAAAAAATGTATTCACCATGGTGGAAAAAAAAATTAGCAATTCGTAATAAACCTTTTAGCAGTACCATTTATCAACAGATCATAATACCTCACCACAAAGAACCTCTCCAGTACTGTTTTCCTGGAAAACAAACCCATTTTAGTAATTGGGAATAGTAATATGGGTGGGTGACCAATAAATAGAAAATGGCACCAACATCCCTGTAAATAAATGTGAGCGAGGGAGGAATTTTTGGCGGGACTTTAAGGGTGCCAGGGAAAAAGAAAAATGATTTCAATACTCCCATAAATGGGTATACAAAATGCCATAAATTATGTATTCAATACAGAACATGGTTAAAAAGACATATGTAAGAATTATGTGCACATGTACAAAGATACATTTTAGGCTCATCAGGGGATATTTTTTGACATACGTAGATGTACCACTGCATAAAACAAAACATGAACGGAGTTTACAAACATTACTTAAACTTTGAATACAGTACAAAACAATGAGAGACATGAATAATAATATTAGTAATGCGGCAGAGTAGGCTGTCGACTACCATGCCCAAAAGACAGTCGCTCACCCAAATGATGGTCTGTAGGCCTGCGACTCAGTGTCATATCCGGGAAAACCGTCACTGGGTAGTGCACATAAGGAATGCCGAACAGAGCCTAAAAGGATTGTTCGGTTACGATCTAGCCAATGAGTGAATTGAGAGTGTGCGTAGAAAATAAGAATAATAAAATAAATTAATAAATAGGTGATCTTGGTGAAGGGTGACACAACTAAGGAGGCGAATGTGAAGAGTGTAGGGCAGGGGAGGGGGGGGAAAGAGGAGGGGGAGGGAAGGAAGGGGAGGGAAGGAAGGGGGAAAGGGGAGAACAAAGGAAGCCAATGTATCTTTCAATTCACTAGTACAGATAATTATCTTGGCTCAGGTCATTTGCATGTCAATACAGTTCGCTGTACATTTTTCACAGACCTGGTGAGAAAGAAGGGGGGTCATTTGGGTGGGCTGTCACAGCAGCTGAGACAACAGACCTCAAAGTTAGACAACACAACATATATCCCATATTCCACACCCATAACATCTGTTTGGTAAGGTTGAAATTCTTTCAGAGATCCATCCCATTTCGTTAGCCCCTTCTCAGCCTGTATGGATGCATTGTCAGGAATTTGGAATGGGACCCCTGACCCAGGTGGTCCATACTTCCTACACCTAGGCCATGTAGCGAAGCGTGCAGAGTACACTTCAAAATCACGTCTTGTGGTCCTATATGGATTATGCTTACCGACTTTTTGACTGGAACTGGATAGACAGAATCTCGCAATGTGGCCAAATAAACCACATAAGTGACATTTTATCTTAGTTAAAGTGGTACAACATCTCTTAACAAAAGGCTTTGTTTTAGACGACTGTGGGATGGCCTTTTCTGGATTAGTAGTTTTTACCTGCGGCTTACAAAATATAGGGGCAATTTTTAAAGAGCTCTTACCTGGGATTTATTCTTGTTGGTACATACCTTAGGTGTGGAGGACGTCCCTCTGAATTCAGACCTACCCAAATCAGTTACCTTGTTATCTTCTCTATCTGAAAACTGAGCCAACGGCTCCTGGCAGCTGACAGATAATGGTTTCACTCCACTTTCTGCATCCTTCAGTCTTTTTCCCAACTGATGAACATCCTCCTGTAATCTTTGGTTTTCTAGTACTAATTGCTGGTGAATAGCCTCAGAATTTAACATAGAAGCTTCTAAAGTACGAATGGTACCTTTGGTTATTTCTAGCTCTTTTTTTAGGGATGTGTTTTGCACTTTCAAATGTTCATACTGTTTCGCTAACTACCTGGCCGCAAAGATTAGCGCCGGTTTTCCCGTGCGCTTACTACAGCTTCTTTCAGTGAGATTTAATTTCACATCCTCTCCCGTCAGCGGGACAGAAAGTGTCCCTTCTGCCTGGAGGCCTTCCTCCCTTAATGCCAGCATGGCCATTTCGTCTCCATGTCCTGTTACTCTGCCTTCCTCTTCCTGTACCTCCCAATCCCCTGTAATCCACATATTACTGAGGTATCAGACTTGTGTTGTGGCTCTCCATTTTTGTCCACCACTGAAAGGTGACAGTTCATGTCAGCCCATGAGCACTCAGCTGACAAGGACTGGGCAACTGCATAAGGCCCAAGTCCTGACAACTGCTCCTTGCCTCCCTGAAAATCACTGTCACCACTTGTTGGGGGTTGTGATGGTTTCCGCTTGTCCCTACATTCAAGCATTGTTTGGAATGATTTCTCCTTAAATCCCATAATAATAACATTAATTTTCTCTGTTTTATTCGCTGACTCTAGCATCCATATAAATAAAATATCCTTTTCATATGGCCGTGTCATCTTTCTGTGGTGAGGACGGTACAAATCTTCCCAAGCTTTTGGCTTAAAAGTACCTCTTTTAGAATACTTTTTCCCAGTCCAGCGATCCCAATCTTGAATATTTTTCACAACCCAAGGTCCATATTTATCTATCATCTCTTCCCTTGCGGTCATTTGATAGGGTTTACCCCATTCAGACCCCCTCTTTGAAGCGATTAGATTACCCATCCTTTACGGACTCCGGACCTTGAACTGATTCCCCAACATTTTTGCAGGTTGCCTTTACTTCAGAGGTAGCTACTCTCTAGCCAAGAATTGGGGTGACAGGTCCCGCCCCTGCCAATATTGCTGCTTTTTTTTTTTCACTACTTGCCAGAACAATATTTTCCCTGCCCTGGCTATAGTCCTTCAAAAAAATTAGCCTGGAGATTTCCCAAACTAAATAATAGTTTAATCCCCTCCGTGTACTTTTCTGAAGTATTCCAAAAGAAGTGCTTAGCGAAAAGCTTTTACTTCTGTTTTATCAAGAATTATTAGCACAAACTTGGATAATCAGGACCCTATGCGTGCTTGCAGTACAGGAGGTAGTTAATTGATGCACACCTAACTGCGATATGATTTGTAGGAGTTACAACATTACAGATCTAATTACAAAGCTTATGATCCCCCGTTAGTAGTTTACACAGAAAGATAGATACACACATCGGAGATCATTCAGTGTGTCCTAGGCCCGCAGGTGCAATTCAATCTCAACGATTGGGAAGCGTCTTGACCCAGACTCATGCAAGGGTCAACCAGAAGCGCTTGTTGGCAGAAAGGCCCAGATCCTAATTTTTTCCACTGCCTTCAAGCGTCCAATCAGAGCCCCTTATCATTCACGCAGGCACCCTCCTGCAGTTTTGGCCCAACCGAGCAGGATGTCTTCTCATACACTCAATACAATTTCATTTCACTAATACTGTTCATATCAGTCTCAGAATCTTAAGGTCATGAGTTCATTCCTCACATGGGGCACCATATGTTTTGGAAATGTTTATACCTCACTTAAATGATTAACGATACAAATATAAGTGATTAAACCTTTGTCTATACAAGAATAAAAACAAGTGATAACAGGGCAAAAAGATAAACCATTACATTTATTTACACAGAAAAGAAAGTTAGAATAATTAGAATTTATCATATATCTCAAGTGATGCCACAAGTACAGTGTTTCTTTAGGCTGCAAAGATAATCTAGGCCAAACACAGAAATGGTTACAATGGACATACACAGGCTATACAATATTCTAAGACAATTCCTAGGATACAAAAAGGTTAGAAAGAAACAGACAAAGAGATACAAGTATACATTACTCGGACTGCATGTCTCCTCGATGGTCTGCGGATGGACACAGAGGGTGAACCTTTAGCTCTCTCCCTCTTTTATATGCATTCTCCACCAATCAACAGATGCCACACATTTATTGGTTCAGAGTTGCCTCAAAGTCTGGTTGGCTACATTTGAAGCTTACTTGCTCATTGGCTTACAGTTGCCTCAAATTCTGATTGGCTGTAATTTCAAGCCCAGTTAAACATCATGCTGGCCTTGCTGGAACATTAAAACCTCCAGTGCCTCACAGTCTATGAATTAATGAACAATCTTTTTTGATCCCCCAGCACAAGCAGGTTGGACGTTAGCATGTTAATGGACCCCTGATGAATTGAAGCCCTAAGGTCTGCCAATACTCTTTGATTCAATTAACACCTGGGGGCCTTCCCTGATTCCCACCAGTGTACTGGAAGAACTACATTCCTAACAAGGTGAGCTATGCTCTATCCTGATATTAAAAAGCATATACCCATATATATATATATATATCTACACATAGATACACCTATGTACACATACATACATATATATACACATATACACATGCCCGCATACCTACACACATATATACATACATCCTATGGAGCACGGCAGTTTAATTGGAGTCCTTGCAATGGTCCGCTTGGATCTCATTGATATAAATATGGAGTTCAATACCTCCATCACAGTGCTTAGGGTCATTGTCTTGTTGGAAGGTAAACCTTCGGCCCAGTCTGAGGTCCTGAGCACTCTGGAGAAGGTTTTTGTCCAGGATATCCCTGTACTTGGCCGCATTCATCTTTCCCTCGATTGCAACCAGTTGTCCTGTCCCTGCAGCTGAAAAACACCCCCACATCATGATGCTGCCACCACCATGCTTCACTTTTGGGACTGTATTGGACAGGTGATGAGCAGTGCCTGGTTTTCTCCACACATACCACTTAGAATTAAGGCCAAAAAGTTCTATCTTGGTCTCATCAGTCCAGAGAATCTTATTTCTCACCATCTTGGAGTCATTCAGGTGTTTTTTTTAGCAAACTCCATGCAGGCTTTCATGTGTCTTGCACTGAGGAGAGGCTTCCATCGTGCCACTCTACCATAAAGCCCCGACTGGTGGAGGGCTGCAGCGATGGTTGACTTTCTACAACTTTCTCCCATCTCCCGACTGCATCTCTGGAGCTCAGCCACAGTGATTTTTAGGTTCTTCTTTACCTCTCTCACCAAGGCTCTACTCCCCCAATAGCTCAGTTTGGCCGGATGGCCATCTCTAGGAAGGGTTCTGGTCAACCCAAACGTCTTCCATTTAAGGATTATGGAGGCCACTGTGCTCTTAGGAACCTTAAGTGCAGCAGAAATGTTTTTGTAACCTTGGCCAGATCTGTGCCTTGCCACAATTCTGTCTCTGAGCTCTTCAGGCAGTTCCTTTTGACCTCATGATTCTCATTTGCTCTGACATGCACTGTGAGCTGTAAGGTCTTATAGACAGGTGTGTGGCTTTCTTAATCATGTCCAATCAGTATAATCAAACACAGCTGGACTCAAATGAAGGTGTAGAACCATCTCAAGGATAATCAGAAGAAATGGACAGCACCTGAGTTAAATATATGAGTGTCACAGTAAAGGGTCTGAATACTTAGGACCATGTGATATTTCAGATTTTCTTTTTTAATAAATCTGAAAAAATGTCAACAATTCTGTGTTTTTCTGTCAATATGGAGTGCTGTGTGTACATTAATGAGGAAAAAATGAACTTAAATGATTTTAGCAAATGGCTGCAATATAACAAAGAGTGAAAAATTTAAGGGGGTCTGAATACTTTCCATCCCCACAGTAGAACGACTATGTTGCAACTGTGCAAAAACGCAGGATGCTGCTGTGTAAAATCGCTGAGTATATGCTAATCCGATAAGTTGCAGCTAGATCCACAGTGTGTAAATGCACTTAAATGCACTTAACTCCCTATGCATTGCGTCACCTCACGTAACTTCTTCAGGGGGGTAACCGGACCACACGAGAACCAGAAGTGACGCACAGAGGCACCTGTAAAGCCGCACAATTTACAGACTTGCTGTTTTTATTTTACACTGTTGTAAGTACCCACTTGGTTTTAAATAAATTTATTAGCTTATTCAGTATTACACTATGGGAGATTCTTCTTTATCCTTTGCATATATCTGCTGGAAATGAACACATCCTAAGCCAACATCCACCATACCACGGTTTAAGAGGGATATCCATTACAACACCCTGCAAAGATCTCAAGCCACACCCATCTCCATTGCTGTTTACCATTTCCATGGAGGTAAGAGGCCAGTATACACTGAGTGTTACACACGAAGAGTGATACACCGGCGGCTGTTTTGAAGAGCACTATTTGCACTTTCATTTATCATAGACGTTATCATTTTCAATAAGTGAACTATCGCATCTGTATTGCGGTAACTGTGTGATATTGGGAATTGTCAGCACACAGTCACAATTTTTAGCACAAGCATTGTTTTATTGGTATTATACAGCATTATTTATTTATTTTACATATTTTGTGGTTACACTGGAATTAGGGCATTTATATCTAGGATCATTATTGCATTTGCACAGCGCTTAGCGCACGCACTCTGATTGTTTTATTTAGCACTGCTTATTGTTGCTTTCAGTGATTTTACATAGTAGCATCATGCGTTTTTGCACAGTTGCAACCTAGTCATTCCATTTCTATATACACTAAACATAGGGCTATTGGTTTTTTCAGCACTTAGCGCACGCACTCTGATTGTTTTATTTAGCACTGCTTATTGTTGTTTTCAGCGATTTTTACACAGTGCCATTATGCGTTTTTGCACTGTTACAACTTAAGCACTTTAGTATTCATCTACACTGAACATAGGGCAACTGTTGCTTCAGTTATTTTGCACAGCATCATTATTTATTTATTTACATAATCGCAATTAGCAATTTTGTACACCATTTATCGCTTATTGTTAAATATTCCATATATATCATCAAACTGCGCTGATTATCATTTACTTTATACCATTTAAGTGCATTTACACACTGTGTATCTAGCTGCAACTTATCTGATTAGCATATACTCAACAATTTTAAATAGCAGCATCATGCGTTTTTGCATAGTTGCAACATAATCATTCTATGTTTATGTACACTGAACATTATTGGGCTATTGGCACTTTAATATATACTATTTACATGAGTATTTTAATACCCAGAATCATTATTGCATTTGCACAACACTATGTGCACATACTCAGATTGGTTTGTTCAGCACTGTTTATTGTTGTTTTTTAGCGATTTTTAGAAAGCATCATTATACGGTTTTGCACAGTTACAACACGGGCACTTTAGTATTCATCTACACTGAACATAGGGCTACTGTTGCTTCAGTTATTTTGCACAGCATCATTAGCAATTTGCATAATCGCAATTAGCGATTTTGCACATCATTTATCGCTTATTGTTAATATTTCATATATATCATCAAGCTGCGCTGATCATTATTTACTTTATACCATTTAAGTGCATTTATACACTTTAGATCTAGCTGTAACTTATCAGATTAGCATATATTCACTTTGATGGCGCAAAGGATCTTATTTACATTTATTAAAGGATATAAAGAATCACTCCAGACTACAACACTATAAAATAATGGAAAAATTCAAAATATTCAAAAAATTCTCTCTCAAAATTTAGAAGTGTATCCCTCTCTACTTGTGAACAAAGGGGGATCACAAAAAAAAACACACAAAATGTCCACATTTCTTTAAACATTAGTTAAAAAACAATTAAGGTCTAAGTCAATATTGAATCCATATGAATGTAAGAACCCCAATTTGTATACCCACTGCGTTTCTCTTCTTGACACCTCCAATGCCCTATGATTCTGTCAATTTCATAAAACAAGCTGACTGGGATCTCTATTCTGTTTTAGGCCCCTTTCACACTTATACGACTTCAAAGTTGCGCGATTTTACCGCAATTCCGCGGCCGCGATTTTGCCGCGATTTGGGAGCAGTACTACTTTGTACAACTTTGCCACATTTTTGACATTAACAAATGAAAACATACAGTAGTTGGTATGAATCATAAGGGGGAACTCCACGCCAAGTTTTAAATAAAAAAACTGGTGTGGGTTCCCCCCCAGGGGCATACCAGGCCCTTAGGTCTGGTATGTATTTTAAGGGGAACCCCCTACGCTGAAAAATCGGCGTGGGGGTCCCCCCAAAATCCATACCAGACCCTTATCCGAGCACGCAGCCCGGCCGGTCAGGAATGGGGGTGGGGACGAGCTAGCGCCCCCCCTCCTGGACCGTACCAGGCCGCATGCCCTCAACATGGGGGATGGGTGCTTTGGGGCATGGGGGGGCGTTCTGCGGCCCCCCACCCCAAAGCACCTTGTCCCCATGTTGATGAGGACAAGGGCCTCTTCCCGACAACCCTGGCCGTTGGTTGTTGGGGTCTGTGGGTGGGGGGCTTATCGGAATCTGGGAGTCCCCTTTAATAAGGGGGCCCCCAGATCCCGGCCCCCCCACCCTATGTGAATGAGTATGGGGTACATGGTACCCCTACCCATTCACCTAGGGAAAAAAGCGTCAATAAAAAACACAGTACACAGGTTTTAAAGTAATTTATTAGGCAGCTCTGGGGTCTTCTTCAGACTTTGGGGGTCCTGTTCCAACTTCAGGGGTCTCTCCGGCGTCTTCTCCCGGTGTCTGCATCTTCTGCCGGCTCCACCGCTATCTTCTGCTGCTCTTTTGCCAGCAGTGGTCCGGACTTTTGGATCGTCTTCTTTCCTTTTCTCTTCGAGAGATGTTGAAACGACGCTCTCTCCAGCTGCAATGCTCTCTGAACGCTCCGCAACGGACTTATATAGGCGGTGACCCCGCCCCCTTATGTCGTCACAGTCCCTGGGCATGCTGGGACTGTGACGTTTTAGGAGGCGTGGTCACCGGGTGATGACCACGCCCCCTTATGACGGCACAGTCCCAGCATGCCCCGGGACAGTGACCTCAAGAGTGGGCGGGGTCACCGCCTATATAAGTCTGTTGCGGAGCGTTCAGAGACCATTCCAGCTGGAGAGAGCATCGTGTCAACATCTCTGGAAGAAAAGAAGAAGGCAGAAGTCCGGACCACCGCTAGCAATTGAGCTGCAGAAGATAGCGGAGGAGCCGGCAGAAGATCAGGACACCGGGAGGAGACGCCGGAGAGACCCCCGAAGTTGGAAGAAGACCCCGGAGCTGCCTAATTATTTTAAAAACCTGTGTACTGTGTTTTTTATTGACGCTTTTTTCCCCTAGGTGAATGGGTGGGGTACCATGTACCCCATACCCATTCACATATGGTGGGGGGCCGGGATCTGCGGGCTCCCTTATTAAAGGGGGCTCCCGGATTCCGATAAGCCCCCCGCCCGCAGACCCCGACAACCAACGGCCAGGGTTGTCGGGAAGAGGCCCTTGTCCTCATCAACATGGGGACAAGGTGCTGTGGGGTAGGGGGGGCCGGCAGGGTGCCCCCCATGCCCTAAAGCACCCACCCCCCCATGTTGAGGGCATGCGGCCTGGTACGGTCCAGGAGGGGGGGACGCTCGCTCGTCCCCACCCCTATTCCTGACCGGCCGGGCTGCGTGCTCGGATAAGGGTCTGGTATGGATTTTGGGGGGGACCCCACTCCGATTTTTTGGCGTAGGGGGTTCCCCTTGGATCCATATCAGACCTAAGGGCCTGGTATGCCCCTGGGGGGGACCCACACCGATTTTTTAATTTAAAACTTGGCATGGCGTTCCCCCTCTGGATTCATACCAGACAGCTGTCAGCACTGCCTGTCGCTCATCGCGAAAGGAAAAAAAAGTTTTCCTTTCCCGATTAGCGAGCCAGGCTTGTGCTTACAAAGTCGTACTGAAGTCGTGTCTATATTATTCAGGCACGATTTGCATGCTACTTCAGGGTTTAACATTGAGGTTTATGGAGTACAACTCGCATAGAAGTTGGACCAAAGTAGTGCAGGGACTACTTTCAAGTCGGCACGACTTAAAGTCGTGCCAATATGAATGGTAGTCATTGAAAATCATGGAGAATGACTTATTATACGATTTTGGAGTACAAAATCGTGGCACAAGTCGTATAAGTGTGAAAGGGGCCTAAATCTAAAGTGTTGTGAAACATTACGTTTCTCAAATCCTCTCACCATTGGCGGGCCAAGGTATTCCAGTGCCCAGGGCGAAGATGCCAAAATGCGCCCCCCCCCCCGGTCGCAGAGCACAGGGGTCAGAACTAGTAGAAGCATTTGCAGCACACAAAAACACGTGATGGTTGCAGAGTGCACCAGTATTACTATTTACATTTGTGGTTGGTTGGTCATCAGAATGATCAGAAAGCACACAGCCAATTAGATTGCTTTGATGATGGCTTGGTTTGCGGTCAATAATGCGTAACCTGGCTGCCAGGGGTGATTTCTGAAGAGTGGAAATGATGCTCTAGAACTATGATCTGCGGGCTGCAGAGCTGATCATTGTATTCTGACAGTGGAGGAGTCCTGCTGTCAAAGTACAATGGCACAGAGTGGACGCAGGAATCTGATCAGCTTGCTGAAAAAAAAAAAAATAGCGTGTACTAGGGTGGCACTGATACCGGTATCCTTGCTGATACTAAGCATTTGCAAGAGTACTTGTACTTGTGCAAATGCTCCAATATCTAAAACCAATACTTTCTGTGCAATTTGAGCTCATACAAAATGAGTGGGCTCAAATCGCACTGTAAAGAATCAAATGTGATTTGAACAGAAATGTGGTGCGATTCCTGTCTGAATCACATGCAGTTTCCCACACCGCTCCTGTGTGAACCCAGGCTTGTCATAATGACTTCAGTCTGGGTTAACACTAGAGTGGTGCGGGAAACCACATGTGAATCGGACAGAAATCGCACCACATTCCTGTTCAAACCCCACCGCAAAGGTATTGGCAACTGGTATCAGCGAGTACTTGAGCTATTGTTGGTACAAAACAGGTATTGGTGCAACCCTAGTGTGTAAACAGTTTTAGACAATGTGTCAGGGTGTTTAATGAACTCAAAGACAAAGCTCCTGAGCAAACAAATCTGCATAGGTGAGAATAAAGATAACGGAAAACATTTGTCACTGTTAGTACTTATGCACAAGAACACTATACTGTAGGTATAGCATACACTATACAATCTGATTGTACAATCTCTGCACAATCTCCTTTAGGTTTACGAAAACTTTGTAATATATGGACAACCTAAACAATTACTGTATTTATTGGCGTATAACACTCACTTTTTCACCATGAAAATCAGGTGCAAATAGTGCATGCGTGTTATACGCCAATACTTCAGTTTTAGCTGCCTCGGAGGGGACAGGGAGGGGGGTTGGACGAGCACTGTCAGATTACATAATGTGAGAATCTCCTGTTTACTTGGCGCCTTCTGTAATAGGAACTCCCGTCTCCTGGGCCGCCATTGGACCACTGTTCTGTCTATCATAGGAGATTCTCACTGTATGTAATCTGTCAGCGCTCGTCCCGCCCCCCTCCCTGTCCCCTCTGGGCTGCAGATGGGCATCGATCAGGCTGCATTGATGGCAATGGCGAGGCTGCATTGATGTGGACTAATGAGGCTGCATTGATGGCACTTGTGAGGCTGCAGATGGACATTGATCACGCTGCATTGATGGCAATGGTGAGGCTGGAGATGGGCACTGACCCTTATTTTGCTTCAAAGTTCCTTAATTAAAATTTACGTTTTTTTCCTGAAACTTCCCTCTTAAAATGAATGTGCGTGTTATACGCCAGTGCGTGTTATACGCCGATAAATACGGTAATTTAAGTAGTATCCAATCAAGCAGGCCTTTGTACTACATAGTTGGTGGTAGATCCAAAAGATATTGTACAATCAGATAGATGGATCGTTTTTATTTTTTTATCAATCAGCATCTGATCGAAAAGAATTGAATGGATCCCCCCAATCCACACAACTAAGGTGGATGAGGGAATCCTTTCTGCTGAGACATCTATGTCAGTGCTGCAAATCTAAGGAAACATTCCTGCTGGTTTGAGAGAAGTTGATTATTAAATTGATGTCTCTTTAGAAAGAATGACTACAGAAGGATTGAAACTTGTCCGGTCCTTGCTGGACCAGTTACATTTCCATCCATCTAAGGCCAGTTTAGTAGCTCCTGTTGTTTTCTTATGTCTGGGGAGCTCAGTAAGCCTCCATGTATAGTTCTTTAGGACCCATTCACATGGGGTGCAGACATGTGTGTCCTGTGCAGGGCTCTCTTTTATCAGTACAGGGATGTACGGGCATTGTGTACATATCACTATGCCAGCGTCCCAATCACTTCTATTGGGACCCGCACCTGTATGTCTTATTAGGATGCAGAGGCTGTGTCCATGCAGCCTCATGTCCCAGTAAAAATGAATGGGGTGCTGACACGGGGATGTGCACAACATCTATGTACCGCGTGCTAATAAACGCCAGCCCTGCATGGGAGATGCATGTTTGCACCCCTTGAGAATGGGCCCTTACTAAAAATAGAATCTGAAATAACAGTTGTCTTCACAATTAGCAGTGATATGAACCCTGAAAGTAGGTTACTGTTACCTGTTGGCTGAGTAGAGGCAGTCTTAGCAGCACAGAGACACAGGAGAGAACACCACTCAGTTTGGCTGCGCAGGAAGACAGGAGGGGTCCGAGAGAAGGGCACAGGAGGGGAGGGGGTCATTATACAGAGCAGGAATAGGCTCTGAGGTTGTCTAGAGCAGGGAGAGATAACAGGAGGCTGGGGTCGGAAGTGGTGATCGGGAGAGTGAGAGAGATAAAGCGGGAGTGATAAAAAATGACCAGAGAGGGGGGAGAGAAGCTGCTGTCCAGGAGAGGAAAAGTTGTATACATGTAGACTTATTCAGGAAAGTGCTGATACCTTCCCAACCTCACATGCCCCGCTTGCTTCACTCTACTGTTGCTGAAAGACTAGTACAGTGTACTGTGCAGGCAGGGGGCGGGTGTAGTGCTGTGCTACGATCTACATGCAGGGACAAAGCCGCTCTCTGCCTGTGTTATATGCTGCGGAATGGGAAGTGTTTTACTGCGCCCTCTTCTCACATTAAATCATCCAGCCCAGGGCAGATGCTCCTCCTGCCCACCCCTAGTACCGGCCCTGCCTCTCACTATGTTATTCACATGTTCATTAATCCTTATTTTTAATTTTCTCGTGGTCCTTCCCACGTATTGTTACCGGCAAGGACATTCGAGAACATATACCACGTGGGTGGAATCGCATGTGATCAAAAGCTTAAAACGGGGTTCCCATTTAAAAAAATAAAATAAAATTCAGCAGCTACAAATACTGCAGCTGCTGACTTTTAATATTCGGACACTTACCTGTCCCAGGGTCCAGCAATGCAGGGGATCGAGGCGGCGCTGGCATTTTAACTGTGGGCGTCTGGCTGTGGCTTCACAGCCGGGCACCCACTGCGCATGCGTGAGCCGTCACTGGCCACGCAATCATCTGGGACCGGTCACGTGTCCCAGATGATTGACAAGAGGGAGCCGAAGGAGGCAGACTACGAGGGACCCACTAGCAACAGGCAACAGGTGAGTAAAAAAAGATTTTTCTCCAAATGTTTTTTTTTAAGCATATTACTAATTTGTTGTTTTTTTGGGGTGGAACTCCACTTTAATTTTATAATGTTTCCCATCAGTAAATAAGGAAAAATTTTGTTTTTTTCTGCCATCCTTCTTTATAATTATGCATGCCTTTCATTTTTTACATCTGAAGAAACCTTCCAGATTGCCAAACATCTTGACTCTATTTGACGGATCAATGATATTTTTTACAAGATTTCCGCTTATAGCATTGTTTTTCCTATATACAAACTTTGGATGAGAGGGCATTATTTTCTTAAAAACATTGTCCTTCATTAAGATAGGCCAATGTTTTCATATTCAAAAGAAACAGAAAAGGTGCCACCAGATTAGAGCCAGTTGCATTTAATAAATGTACAAGTGCATACATCCACTCACATGTAATAAAGAAGATTTCCAGCACAAAGTCCTCTATGTGTGGCATCAGACCAGCATTTTCTTAGCCTGTAGATATGTCCTCCATGGGAGTAAGTAGTCCCTTCCAGCAGGATTTCCTTATCTGACTATGGGGGCTGAAACCGATGCTTGGCTCTGGTCGCGCGGTGAGGTCACTAGCAGTAGCAGCGACAACGTTTCGGAGCTTGCACTCTGTGTAGATGAAAAACAGGTGCGCTCCTTCCTCAAGCTTTGGGGACACAGGCTGTATACAGCCTTATATGTGCTTCGGTTTGCTGCCATCTAGTGGTTGCAATGTTGAAAAACACCCAACATAATCCTAAAGAGCTGCAAACACTAATTTACTGTGGCAAATGCAGGGGAACTAAAAAAGATATATGGATACTAGGACAAATGGCAAGATAAGGAAATGGGGGGGGGGGGGAGATAAGAGGGGAAGGGAGAAATAATATAAGGGACTATTTAATAAGGATAAATACACTTATGTGTTAATGCTTGTTAGCATATACACACACACACACATATATATATACATATATATATATATATATATATATATATATATATATATATATATATATATATATATATATATATATATATATATATAGATATAGATATAAATATAGATAAAAATGTGCACAATTTAATGAAAATAACAAGTCCCTCATTAATGTACACACAGCACCCCATATTGACAGAAAAACACAGAATTGTTGACATTTTTGCAGATTTATTAAAAAAGAAAAACTGAAATATCACATGGTCCTAAGTATTCAGACCCTTTGCTGTGACACTCATATATTTAACTCAGGTGCTGTCAATTTCTTCTGATCATCCTTGAGATGGTTCTACACCTTCATTTGAGTCCAGCTGTGTTTGATTATACTGATTGGCCTTGTTTAGGAAAGCCACACACCTGTCTATATAAGACCTTACAGCTCACAGTGAATGTCAGAGCAAATGA
The DNA here is from genome assembly GCA_037952925.1 of Lithobates clamitans. Taxonomy (NCBI): domain Eukaryota; kingdom Metazoa; phylum Chordata; class Amphibia; order Anura; family Ranidae; genus Lithobates; species Lithobates clamitans. The sequence continues at coordinate 4,468,083 of JBBGZY010000253.1, read as the reverse complement.
GAATCATGAGGTCAAAGGAACTGCCTGAAGAGCTCAGAGGCGGAATTGTGGCAAGGCACAGATCTGCCCAAGGTTACAAAAAATTTCTGCTGCACTTAAGGTTCCTAAGAGCACAGTGGCCTCCATAATCCTTAAATGGAAGACGTTTGGGACGACCAGAACCCTTCCTAGAGCTGGCCGTCCGGCCAAACAGAGCTATCGGGGGAGAAGAACCTTGGTGAGAGAGTTAAAGAAGAACCCAAAGATCACTGTGGCTGAGCTCCAGAGATGCAGTTGGGAGATGGGAGAAAGTTGTAGAAAGTCAACCATCTCTGCAGCCCTCCACCAGTCAGGGCTTTATGGCAGAGTGGCCCGATGGAAGCCTCTCCTCAGTGCAAGACACATGAAAGCCCGCATGGAGTTTGCTAAAAAAACACCTGAAGGACTCCAAGATGGTGAGAAAAAGGTTCTCTGGTCTGATGAGACCAAGATAGAACTTTTTGGCCTTAATTCTAAGCGTTATGTGTGGAGAAAACCAGGCACTGCTCATCACCTGTCCAATACAGTCCCAACTGTGAAGCATGGTGGTGGCAACATCATGCTGTGGGGGTGTTTTTCAGCTGCAGGGACAGGACAACTGGTTGCAATTGAGGGAAAGATGAATGCGGCCAAGTACAGGGATATCCTGCATGAAAACCTTGTCCAGACTGCTCAGGACCTCAGAGTGGGCCGAAGGTTTACCTTCCAACAAGACAATGACCCTAAGCACACAGCTAAAATAACGAAGGAGTGGCTTCACAACAGCTCCGTGACTGTTCTTGAATGGCCCAGCCAGAGCCCTGACTTAAACCCAATTGAGCATCTCTGGAGAGACCTAAAAATGGCTGTCCACCAACGTTTACCATCCAACCTGACAGAACTGGAGAGGATCTGCAAGGAGGAATGGCAGAGGATCCCCAAATCCAGGTGTGAAAAACTTGTTGCATCTTTCCCAAAAAGACTCATGGCTGTATTTGATCAAAAGGGTGCTTCTACTAAATACTGAGCAAAGGGTCTGAATACTTAGGACCATGTGATATTTCAATTTTTCTTTTTTAATAAATCTGCAAAAATGTCAACAATTCTGTGTTTTTCTGTCAATACGGGGTGCTGTGTGTACATTAATGAGGTAAAAAAATGAACTTAAATAATTTGAGCAAATGGCTGCAATATAACAAAGAGTGAAAAATGTAAGGGGGTCTGAATACTTTCCATCCCCACTGTATGTACAATATAAAAATAATTAAAATGAATTACATAAATATAGTGTCACCATTGCATGGTAAAAAATAAATTAATGGAAACATATAAATGGGAATGTGTATTAGAAATATCTTATAATAAATTGATTAATCAAGGGGATAATTAAAATTTAATGAATTATTGTGAAATTTAATATAAAAACAATAATAACATTTTTTTTTTTTAATGTAATATATATAATGGATATTTTAAAATATTCTTAAAAATGTATTATTATATTTATTATGTATGAGAGTCAGATTGTTATAGTAAATATCAAATTAAATGTAATACCAATGATAGAAGATAAAATAAGATTCAAAGAAAATTTATAAAATCGTGGACATTTCCAAAGCCTCATTCATTCCCCCTGGTGACAATGCATGAAGGGAATATATCCAAAAATATTTGCGTTCACAAAGCCTATAAAACCTCTCTGCCTCAGACAGATTTTTGGGCATTTGTTCCAATACCCATACCTTGAGCCCATCAGTGGAACCTTTGTGACACTTTGAGAAATGGCGAGGGACACTGTGTTTGTCCTTGCCTTCCTCAATCCTTCTACGATGCTCGCCAAACCTTTGTCTAAGCGGACGGTGGTACGGCCCACATAGAGTAGGTGGCAAGGACAACAAAGGCAATACACTACGAAATCAGATGATCAATTGTAAAACTCACTGATATCGTAGGTCTTGCCCCTGGTGGTAAACTGTTTCTGACCATGTTGTACGAAGCTGCATGTTTTACATAGAGATTTTTTACACTGGAACATGCCAAACAATGGAACTAAACATATACGTGGTATGGGCTGAGTAGAGCGAGGTTTCAGCTTACTGGGGACAATTTTATTTTTTATATTGGGAGCTCTTCTATAAGTGACTTTAGGAATTTTAGGCAGTAGGGTTTTTAGATGTACATCTTCTAAAAGTATGGGCCAATGTTTTTTTTAAGATAGATTCCATTTTTTTATTGTCATAATGGAATCTGGTAGTGAACCGGACGGATTGAACAAATTCCCCCTTGTCTTTCTGTGGTGGAATATCTTGTATATATTGTGTGTAAGCCTCTTGGATCAAAGATTCTGGATAACCTTTGTCCCTAAGTTTTTTGCTGAGTACATCACTTTCTTCTATAAAATCATTCAAGTTTGTTCAATTACGTATAAGATGACAGAATTGTCCTCTAGGGATATTATTTTTCCACTTATGATAGTGGCAACTTCTATAATGTAATAGAGAGTTGCTAGCAGTTGGTTTCGAATAACTCTTAGCATGTATTGCATCCTTGACATGGTACAACTCTAGATCCAAAAATGCTAATTTCTCAGCATCTGTAACATAGGTGAACTTTAAACCATGTGGATTGTCATTACAGTAGTTGACAAAATCTACAGTATCTTGGGGAGAACCATTCCAGATGATAACGATATCATCTATATACCTGCCGTAATAGATGAGATGTTGGGAATATGGATTATTATTCCATATATACTTGTGTTCCCAAAAGCCCATTGCCAAGTTGGCATACGAAGGAGCAAAATTTGCCCCCTTGGCAGTGCCTTGGACTTGCACATATTATTGATCCTCAAAAAAAAAGTAGTTGTGCTCAAGACAAAACTCTGTGCAATCCAAAATAAATGCGGCTTGTCTATTGTTCATATATTGATCATGGAACAGGAAGTAATTGAGGGCTTCAAGTCCAAAGGCATGTGGAATTGATTTATATAAACAACTTACATCTAATGACATCCAAATATAATCCCTGTTCCAAGAATAAGCTTTAGGGATTCAAGCAAACTCATTTTGAGTGCCATATCTGATATAAGAGTGTAGACCTTGGGCCAAAGGCTGAAGATAATAGTCTATGTATTTAGACAAACCAGAGGTAATGCTATCCAAGGCTGCTATTATGGGCCTACCGGGGGGATTGGTCAAACTTTTATGGACTTTGGGGATATGATAAAAATAAGGGGTACGATAAAAATCCTTAATTAAAAATGAAACTTCAGACTTTTCTAAAATTTTTGATTGTGTAGCCCTTTCTATTAAGAGATTTATCTTCACATTTATATTCAGGTAGTGGATCTCTAGTTAGTTTCTTGTATGTTGATGTATCAGCAAGGAGGCGATAAGCCTCTTTGGTATAGTCATCACGATCCATGATGACGATACCACCTCCCTTGTCGGCAGTTTTGATAATTAAATTTTCATTACTGCCGAGGGATTTTATGGCTTTGTTTTCTAAAGGTGTGAGATAGCCCAAGTCTGAGGAACAGAAAGATTGATGTGAGCATAGTCTCTTTATATCAGCAAACACCATATTGTAAAACGTGGTTATATGTGGGCCTTTTGACTGATGTGGATAAAAAACTGATTTCGGTTTCTGAGTGGAATGTAGTACTGGTGGTGAGGTTTGTAAGTGTTGTGTGTAGAGATCCAAATTGGTATGAGTACTATCCAAATAGTACTCATAGTTCCTCAAGTGTGTCTATAATGTCTGCATCAAAACCGAACTCAATGGGTTCAGTCTGCGATGCAGACACTACATCAGTATGGGGGGCACTATCGGTCTCGGTATGTTTTGTTTTTTGAATTTCAAAAAATCTCTTCAAGGTAAGATTTCTTATATATTTGTTCAAATCTTTAAACAGTATATCAGGATCTGGTTTATAGGCTGGTGCAAAATTGAAACCCCTACTCAACAATGATGTTTCTGCGGAGGAAAGAATATATTTAGAAAGATTAAAGATCTTTATAATATCTTTAACCACTTCAGCCCCGGAAGGACTTACCCTCTTCCTGACCAGAGCACTTTTTTTACAATTTGGCACTGCGTCGCTTTAACTGCTATTTGCGCGGTCATGCAATGCTGTACCCAAACGAAATTTGCATCCTTTTGTTCCCACAAATAGAGATTTCTTTTGATGGTATTTGATCACCTCTGCGGTTTTTATTTTTTGCGCTATAAACGGAAAAAGACCGAAAATTTTGAAAAGAAAAACGATTTTTTACTTTTTGTTATAGAAAAAATACAATAAACTCAATTTTAGTCATACATTTAGTCCAAAATGTATTCAGCCACATGTCTTTGGTAAAAAGAAGCCAATAAGCATATATTTATTGGTTTGCCCAAAAGTTATAGCGTCTACAAACTAGGGTACATTTTCTGGAATTTACACAGCTTTTAGTTTATGACTGCCTATCTCATTTCTTGAGGTACTAAAATGGCAGGGCAGTACAACCCCCCCCCCCAAATGACCCCATTTTATAAAGTAGACGCCCCAAGGAAATTGCTGAGAGGCATGTTGAGCCCATTGAATATTAATTTTTTTTGTCCCAAGTGATTGAATAATGACAACAATAAAAAATTAGAAGAAGTTGTCACTAAATGATATATTGCTCACACAGGCCATGGGCATATGTGGAATTGAACCCCAAAATACATTTAGCTGCTTCTCCTGAGTATGGCGATACCACATTTGTGGGACTTTTTGGGAGCCTAGCTGCGTACGGGGCCCCGAAAACCAAGCACCGCCTTCAGGATTTCTAAGGGCGTAAATTTTTGATTTCACTCCTCACTACCTATCACAGTTTTGAAGGCCATAAAATGCCAGGACAGTTCAAACCCCCCCCCCAAATGACCCCATTTTGGAAAGTAGACACCGCAAGCTATTTGCTGAGAGGCATGCTGAATCCATAGAAATATTTTATATTTTGCCACAAGTTGCAGGAGAATGACAAACTTTTTTTTTTTTTTTTTTGCACAAAGTTGTCACTAAATGATATATTACTCAAATATGCTATGGGCATATGTGGAATTACACCCCAAAATACATTCTTCTGCTTCCCCTGAGTATGGGGATACCACATGTGTGGGACTTTTTGGGAGCCTAGCTGCGTACGGGGCCCTGAAAACCAAGCACCGCCTTCAGGATTTCTAAGGGCGTAAATTTTTGATTTCACTCCTCACTACCTATCACAGTTTCCAAGGCCATAAAATGCCAAGATGGCACAAACCCCCCCAAGTGACCCCATTTTGGAAAGTAGACACCCCAAGCTATTTGCTGAGAGGCATGGCGAGTATTTTGCAGCTCTCATTTGTTTTTGAAAATAAAGAAAGAAAATAATTTTTTTTTTTTCTTTTTTCAATTTTCAAAACTTTGTGACAAAGCGAGGTCTGCAAAATACTCACCATACCTCTCAGCAAATAGCTTGGAGTGTCTACTTTCCAAAATGGGGTAATTTGGGGGGGGGGGGGTTGTGCCATCTGGGCATTCCATGGCCTCCGAAACTGTGATAGGCAGTGAGGAGTGAAATCAAAAATTTACACCCTTTGAAACCCTGAAAGCTGTGCTTGGTTTTGGGGTCCCGTGTGCGGCTAGGCTCCCAAAAAGTCTCACACATGTGGTATCCCCGTACTCAGGAGAAGTAACAGAATGTATTTTGGGGTGTAATTTCACATGTTCCCATGGCATGTTTGAGCAATATATCATTAAGTGACAACTTTGTGCAAAAAAAAAAAAATTGTCTTTTTCCTGCAACTTGTGTCACAATATAAAATATTCCATGGACTCGACATGCCTCTCAGCAAATAGCTTGGGGTGTCTACTTTCCAAAATGGCATCATTTGGGGGGGTTTTGAACTGTCCTGGCATTTTATGTACAACATTTAGAAGCTTATGTCACACATCACCCACTCTTCTGCAGACACAACATCTTTTTTGGGGGGGTCGTTGGGTAGGGGTACTCGGGAGGACATAAAGAAAATGCCTCTCATGCAGCTGACTGCATTTGGTTGGGGATGTGAATGGGGGAAGTACAGGTGCTGCAGAAGTGGTGGGTTCCCAATTAGGATTGGCGAATGCAGCAGGAAGGGCATTATGGGGACGACGGGCCTGTGTTTGTCTTCTTCTTGGTGGCAGCGGGACACTACATGTGCTTGCCACCTCACCAGCTTGAACTGCACTTATGGGACTCGCCACATCACCAAGTGTTACTGCAGTGCTGGTTTGACTACATCGGGGGTGTACTAGGCCGCTGGTGCTTGCCAGTTCACCAAAACGCTACCAAAAAAACTGTTAGCAATCGCAGGGATCAGGCCTGACTCTGCGAACGCTGCAGTTATGCGTTTAGTGTTTTGTAAGTGACAGTGATCGATCGATACTGCACTTGGGTGGGCTGGGCTGACCTGGGCGGAGGGGCAAAACGCAGGTGCTAGCAGGTATCTGGGCTGATCTCGCTAACACGGCGTTTTTGGAAACCCTAAATTGCTGGGGACGCTAGTATAGATCTGATCAGATCAGATATTGATCCGTTCAGATACTATACCAGTAAGGGAGGTGTACGGTGCGTGCGTGGGTGTTAGATCTACTGGCACTAACCTGATGCTGCCTGGGGCTGGTGCTTGCCAGTTCACCAAAACGTTACCAAAAAAACTGTTAGCAATCGCAGGGATCAGGCCTGACTCTGCGAACGCTGCAGTTATGCATTTAGTGTTTTGTAAGTGATAGTGATCGATCGATACTGAACTTGGGTGGGCTGGGCTGGGCGGAGGGGCAAAACGCAGGTGCTAGCAGGTATCTGGGCTGATCCCGCTAATACTGCGTTTTTGGGAACCCTAAACTGCTGGGGATGCTAGTATAGATCTGATCGGATCAGATATTGAGTGGTACTGGCGCTAACCTGACGCTGCCTGGGGCGACACAGACCCTAAAACCTAATTTATATCACCGCCGGGTGATCAGGGGGCTAAACCTTTATTGGGTAATAAACGGCGGGTGCCCTGACACTATAAAAAATCAACTAACTAACCAGTGTCACCCGTAACAGTTATATGGTGATCACTGGTGAAAGGGTTAACTAGAGGGCAATCAAGGGGTTAAAACCTTTATTAGGTAGCATATGGGGGTCCCTGACGCTATAAAAAGCTGACGGGGTTAAAACTTTATTAGGGGGGTACCCTAGACCTAAAGGGGGCTAACACTAACTGCCCTACCACACTAACTGTCACAAACTGACACCAATGCAGTAATCAGAAAAAAAAACTGCTTGGTGTCACTGTGACGGGGGGGGGGGGGATTTTGGGGGTGATCAGGGGTGTAAAGTATGCCTAGTGTGTTTTACTGTGTGTTGTTTTGGTGCACTCACTCAAATGTCTTCTCTCCTCGGCGCCGGAACAGAAAATACCGAGCCGAGGAGCGATGACATCACTTCCTCTGCCGCTGTTTACTATACAGCAGCAGAGGAAGATTCTCATTCGTTGGGAGTGATCGCGAGGGGGTGGCCACAAATGAGTGGCCTCCCCCTCAGCCTGGATTGCTGCCCTAACGAAGCCGACCGCCTCGGGCACCGCGGGAGGCAGATCACATACCAGGTACGTGATTTTATCTGCCCTTGCCATTCTGCCGCAGTATATCTGCGTTAGGCGGTCGGCAAGTGGTTAAAGATCTTTATAGTTTGCGAGAGTTGTGGTGGCTCACATCTGTTTATTTCTTCCCCCTCTGCAGCCTCTCCATCGTATTTTATTTTTTGCGGATCTACTGGAGAGGGGTTCATTACTAAAAAAGAAGAATCAGTGGCCAATAAACTGCGATCAACATCTGATGGTAATTGAGAACCAAAACTGAGAAGGTTGTTGGTAGCAGTTATCCAAGAAGATGTGGTGGAGACCTTATGATTAATGCTGTATGTGCAAATAGAACTAGAAGTGTTTAGGGCTTCCATTATAGGGGAGGGGACTACGACCCCATCATTGCTGGATTCCATCTGGGAAACAGACTGATGTGCCAGTGTCGTGATGGGGGTAGCATATACCCCCAAAGAAACATCTGGCGCACTGGTGGAGGCGATTTGTATGGTATCTTGTGACTCTAGTGGAGTGGACAGAGTATGGGACATTGTGGCCATGTGGTTTCTATTATAGAATTTTTACAAATCCTTACACAATTTACTCTGACTAATATTAGTATCTATAAGGGACTTCTCATTTTGATTAACTTTTTTGTATTGTGATTTTTCAGATATTGATATTTTGAGAAATTAGGTTTTGGGGTATGGGATTGGGTATGAGATATACTAGGTTTAGACAATGGAATAAGAGGCGGAATGTGGGAAGGTACTTGGGATTTAGATTTTGGATCATTAGGATAATGAACATTAGGAGGGTAGGATGCTGGAGATTTAATCATCCATGTGAACACTCTATTATTAGTGTAATCATTTAGATCACGTCTAAATTTCCCCAATTTACTTTTTAAAAGATCATCTCCTTGTCTTTTAGTGTTTCTTTTCAAGGTATCAGACCAAGACATGGGAACTTTCTGACCCATATCCTTGATCTCCTGAGATAGTATTTGGACTTTTTGTTCAAATTTGGCTGCCCTGTGTTTGACTAAAATGGCAATCCACTTAGTGGTGCCAAATTCAGAGATAATAAACTATTCTTTGGCTTCTTCAGGCCCCAGAAAAGTTCAATTTTTTTACTATTCTCAAACCTCTAGGTGAGATTCTATTTTCAAGGTATTTATCCAGAAAATATCTATCCCACCATTGTAGGTTTGTGGAATGTATAAGACGTTCAAGTTTCTTGAATTTACCACATAAAATGTATCTGGAGCTTTTATTAAGGGATGCATTAGCACTAAATAAAGAAAGTATATATATATATATATATATATATATATATATATATATATATATATATATTTATTTTTTTATGTGTGTGTGTAATAAGATTAGTTTTAAAAATAATGGGAGTGATAATGAATTAAATATAACGGGCAGGGATAAAATATACAGAAAAACACAGAATTGTTGACATTTTTGCAGATTTATTAAAATGTGGAGATTTTGTGTTTTGTTTTTTTCGTGATCCCCCGCTTGTTCACAAGTAGAGCGGGATACACTTCTAAATTTTGAGTGAAAATTTTTTAAATATTTTGAATGTTTCCATTATTTTATAGTGTTGTAGTCTGGAGTGATTCTTTATATCCTTTGTCTGGCCCTTTAAGAAATTATTGCGGTATATATGCTGGCATAGTATTAAAATCTGTTGTGTCGGGTGCATGCACGGTGCAATGGGGAATGGCAGCTCTCCTTAGCAGCTCCGCTGATCACAGAGTTTACAGCTCAATCCACAGGGCTAATCATCACACCAGACACCCAAATTGTAGCTGCACCCCTGCAGGATACCCTCGTGCATGCCGTCAGACAGAAGGGCGCTCGGTCGCCAGTCAGAGCACTCCCTAACACTTTATTTGCTCCGGACTAAAGACAAGAGCAAGATGTCTCAAGATGGCGCCCGCTCCTCTCCCCAGGCATCCCCTACTGCCTCGTGTGCCTCTCCAGAGAAGACTGCATCATCAAAAGACAGTGAGTACACTTCTCAACTTACTAAAGCAGACCTAGATGCTAGTCTCTCTGCAATATATGACAAACTGGCTAACAAAATTCAGTCAGAATTACACAAATCAACCAGCACACTTAAGCAGGAGATAGCTTCCCTGGGAGGATGCACAGACATACTAGAGACTAAGCATGACTAATTATCCCTGGCACATAATGATTTAAGGAAGGATTTTGAGCTTTTAGCTGAAATTTACTCCTACCTCTAATTTCAAGTTGAAGATCTGGACAATAGAAATCGCAGGAACAATTTAAGACTCCGTGGTATTCCTCAGTCAGTCACAGAACTGATGCCTGCTGTTTCCAGGCTTTTTCAATCTCTCCTTCCTGACAATCCTCCATCTTCATTTGTGTGTGATACCTTACACAGAGCCCTCCGTCCTAAACCTCCTCCTGACAAACCCTCAAGAGACATCATACTTTGCATGAAGGACTTCATTACAAAAGAGAATATCTTAAGAAACTCAAACAACATAGATTTAAATGGCACACAGATTTAGATATTCCCAGATATATCTCAAGCCACACTTGAAAGAAGATGCAAGATGAAGGAAATCACTTCTATTCTGCAGTCTGCTCACATAAGATACAGATGGAGATTTCTGTTTAAATTAATGGTGCCCCATAATGGCACTACATATACAGTCCTGAATGTGGCAGAAGGCAAAGATCTTTTGGTCAAATTGGGTTTGCTTGATCCAGAATTAAATCCAAGACCTCCATCTACACCATTATCATCTGCCATCTGGGCTACCCCTTCTTAAAGACAAGACCAAAGAATGAGACAACCTTTAAGAAATGGGTTCTCATAGAACCATCTCCAAGCAAGTTGAAAGAAAAATTCCTTCCAGTTTCAGCTAGGAAAGATAAGGAAATTAAAAAGAAGAAATATTTTTTTGCCTTGTGCTCCCCAGAACATCCTATATTACAAAGTTCAACACAAGGATGTCACTAAAAGACCATAACGAGGCTCAATGCAAGGAGAAAGGAAAGAAAAGGGAAAACTTAATTTTTTCCTTTTTTTCTTTTTTTTTTTTTTACCACCCCCTCTTTTTATTTTTTTCGATTCTTTATTATCTCTCGCAACATCAGGACTACCACCAAATATTCCATGATATTATGGGATATGCTGCAGGACTTCCCCTGTTCTCTCCACTCCTTCTTCTTTTTTTTTTTACCACCCCCCCCCTTTTTTTTTTTCTTTTGAATGAGGTCTCTCATACAGACCATATATATCATTATATAAGTCTTCCCATGAACTCTAAAGATAATGTTTGAAGGGACAAAATATGTTATAGTATGCACGCTTTTTTCAATCTGAATATGCAAGAATAGGAGACATGCTTTTGCTCTCTGTCTCCGTTTGATCAACCCCCAACTCGTGCTGGGTAGTCTACTTATGTATTGGTCGGCACTAATTATAGTGCTTCTGACCATATTCATGTGGGTTCTTCATGACTGGACTCCCCGGGAGAGTATTAGACATTTTAGTCCAAGTTTTTTGTTTTTTAGACCAAACTGCTTTTTTTCAGTTTGACCTCCAGTTCTCAAGTTACAGATTTCTAAAAACATATATTAAGTTTTCGTACAAGTTATTTTTTATAATAAGGTCAACCTTATACATTTTACAGTCTAATTTACTATATTTTATTATGATATATACAGGTGACAAATTATACTTCGTCATGAGAGAGATACCCTTCAGATCATTTTCCTTCCCCAGTCAAACAACAATTTTAATGACGACGTTGGGATCGAAAGTGATGTTCTTGTGTCATATTATTGATATCACCCTATAAGCACCTCAGTTATGCGATATCTAACAAATGGGTCTTAGAGTGATATCTCACAATGCTCAGGGCATCAATTCACCCCAAAAAAGAAAAAAACCATTTCGTCACTACAAAAGATTGGGGGCTGATATAATTTTGATACAAGAAATCCACTTTGCTACAGACACCCCAAGTTCTTTGACAATACATACAGTCAATACTACTACACAACACCAAATCCAGAGGTGTAGCAATTTTTATAAAGAATTTGGTGGTTTTTCAAACCCACAGTATCTTTGGAGATCCTGTCAGTCGATATTTGATTATAAAAGGCTCAATAAAAGGACGTCTGATCACAATAGCATCAGTATATGCTCCCAATGAAGCACAATCAAGCTTTTTTGCATAATTTTTTGACACCTTGGATAAATACTACTCCCCTCATCTAATAGTAGGGGGCGATTTAAACCTAACAGCCCACTCAGCACTAGATAGGAGCAGAGTGGTTCCTTCTTCTAAAGCATTTCCCAAATCTTTAAACCGCACCCTAAACAATCACCAACTTGTAGACACGTGGAGAGCACATAATGTAGGTGTCAAAGCCTACACATTTTATTCTCATCCTCATGATAGTTTTGGACGTCTGGACTACATTTTCTGTACTCCAGTCCTCCTAGCCAACTCCTCAAAAGAAGAGATCCACTCTTGTCCCTGGTCAGATCACCACATAGTCTCCTTCACCACTACACATATAGGCCTAGCAGCCACAACACATACATGGCACATAAGCGATTCCCTCCTAACTGACCAAATAATTACTCAACAACTCTCATCCCACCTAGAACATTATTTCGCACATAACATAGCCCTAGACATGCCACCCACCACATTATGGATGGCACACAAGGCAGTTATGAGAGGCCACTTAATTAACATAGCATTATCAAAAAACAAATCCAAATTAGCTGATATAAAGTCCCTTTACCAAAGACCTAGTCCGCCTATACTATAAAAACAATCAAAACCCATCTAGAGATCTCCTTAACCAAATCCAAGAAAAACGCATTGCACTAGACACCCTACCAACTTCAGATACGAAGAAAGCTCTTAGATGGTCTAAAGCCAGATTTTTACTACACAGCAATACATATTCCACTTTGTCTGCTAGAAAATTAAACCATACCACAAAACCTATAAATTAAGCAATTCATCAGGCAACTTGATATCTCACCCCAAAGGAGTGATGAACATTTTTCTAGACTTCTACAAAAAACTTCTCTCCACTCCTCAATATCACCTAAACAATCCTCCTTACACTGGCTTAATGATATTACACTCCCCACTCTCACCAACCAACAAATAGAATCCCTCAACGCCCCTTGCTGAGACACAGAAATCAACAGAATTATAGGCTCGCTAAAAACCTCAACAGCCTCAGGCCCAGACGGATACTCCACAACCTATTATAAAAAATTTGCTTTCACACTAACCCCCCACCTCACAAGATTATGTAACCATATCCTTCAAGGAAACCAATTCCCCTCAGAAATGCTCCTAGCAAACATTTCCCTCTTACCTAAACCAAATAAAGATCACTCTATACCACAATAACATATAAGGATAAAGTGAGCGCTGAGCCCAACACAGTGTAAACCCCTAGCCCTATTGCTCCCAATGGGGAACTAGTGAATAAAACAATACAATGAAAAGGAAAATAAAAAATGAAAGTTTATAAATGGCATTGGCTGTAATAATGTCCATATGGGCTATGGTAATGTCCATTAAAGGTTCATGAGACGATAGCAACTTAAGAAGGCAGCCCCGTGCCTGTATCCCTCTTAATTGGAAATCCCCCCAACCGCCTTCCATCGCTCTTTGGCTCAAAAAAATAGATGAAATCAGTAAATTTGAAGATCTGATGCTCTCGAACCAAAACAAGAGTGAAACATACTCCAAGATATGGCGGTTGTGGAATATGTTTCAATATTCAGAGGAAGGACAAAACCTCAGAAGAGGAAACTCGAGTATCTGATTGATGCTGGCATGGACAACAGTGGTTTTTTTTACCACAACGTTATTCAGCTACACAATACACAGATTTGGACAGATGACTTGGATGCTCCATGCTCGCGAATACCCATATCCCTTTCCCCCTTCTCCCCCTTCCCTCTCTCTCCCTCAACTATTACTTTTCTACTTCTATTGGTTTTCACACCGGACCGGGTTAATAGAACCGGATCGGTTTTTCTTCTTTTTTGTAATCTGCTCTATAAGAAAGTGTGAAAATAGAAGGAAGCAGGCCATATGGAAATACATTTCTGAGTCCTGATACATTTATCCTAATCAGATAACCACACTACAACAGAGATACATGTCAAATGTTGTGGATACCATCTGGAATATTTTATTTTATATCTTGAAAGCCATTTCTTATATAGTGTCCTGATAATGTTTTAGCTCTAACTAAAGAGGCTTCATATTCTCCCTCCATAATGTATTCAGCATTATTCCAATGTAATGCTTTTACATATGTTTATGGCGAATTGTTATGTTACTAGCTTTGTTGTCTGGGTACATGTATACCTGTTTCCTGAAATAAATAAAAAATTTAAAAAATTTTTTAAAAAAGGCAGCCCCGTTGAGGGAAAGAAGCAATCCTCTGGACAATCTGGAGATGAAACAAAGGCGCCACTCTAAGTGCAGTAAAATACATGGAGTTTAATAAAAACTGTAAGAGAGGTACTCACAAAGGTACATTGTAAAAAGGAAAATCGAGAAAAAAGCTGCGCTTAAAGGACAAATAATATATGCAAATAAAATATGTGTAAAAAACAAAGTTGCCAGCACCTAGAAGTCTAGTATCAAACCTCAAAGTTACAAATAAAACAAAAATGATGCAGCGCTAAGAATTATTTGTAGTGAAAAGAAAGTGACTAAGAAAGACTAAGGCATAGTCTCATAGATGTCAATTTGTTAAAATTGATATACATATAAACAATGAATCACATGCATAAAATTAAGGATGAATAAATAAATAGTAGTGACTGTGTAAAAAAGAGGTGAAAAAAAGGCCAAAGCAAAGTCTCATAGAGAAAACAATTTGTGATAATTAGTATATATATATATATATATAAGCCTTAAAACATATACACCATGAAACAAATAAATAATTAACCCGTGAGTAACTTGTGAGTGAAATACACTGATATTGAGATAAAACGAAGGATTTTGTAACAGTCCAAAAAGGTGACCAAAAGAAAGCAATCATCCGTGAAAATGCCAGGAAAACGAAGGGTATCTTCTGTGTCTCTTCACACTCAAGATGAAAAATTAAATGCGCTGACCAGATGGCGATGACTGCTATTAAGGCAGTCTCGCCCAGCACAGGGAAATTGGTCTCCCCACAATCCAACACGCACAGCAGCAACTACCAACAGATGATTCTCAGGGATATAAAATGAAAAAAGTCCATAGTGTAGCATGTACAAAAAAGATTGATTTATTGAAAGTAAAAACACACTTACAATGTTGCAGTGGGTAAGGAGCGGTGAGATAAAACATGTGTGTTAGTCCCGGCGTCTCCGTCTGTAAACCTCCACTTTCTAAGTTCGTGTATTAGCCCATTCCGAGAAAAACGTGATGACGTCGCAGGCTCCTCCCTACGTGTTTCGTCACAATAGGACGTCTGGGGATTGGCCAAGCTCATTGCGCATAATTTTATGCATGTGATTCATTGTTTACATGTATATCAATTTTCACAAATTGTCATCTATGAGACTATGCCTTAGTCTTAGTCACTTTCTTTTCACTACAGATAATTCTTAGCGCTGCATCATTTTTGTTTTATTTGTTACATTTTAAACAGGCATGTTGGCAAAAAACTGCCGGATATTCTGGAAGTGGGTCTGATCTGGTTCCTTGATCGTGGTGGTCTCCGATGGACAGGCTGCGCTGATGGATGTCGACACTTCCTGTCATTGGAACGCACGCTGTCAACCAAGGGGATGAGGTCACTTCTGGAATTGGGAACGAATAAGCGACGCGCTTGCGGAGCTACGCTCCTTCCTCAGGCCTAACGTGGGCTGTGATTGGACCGGGCTTATACTGCCAGTGGATAGCGCTGATAGGTTCAATAGGCGCACAACGCATTGGATAATGCTGCGAATGCTGACAACATAGTAAAACAATTAAGGAAGTGACCGATTGGATTACATCAGATACCAAAACAAGTTTATTAAGTTTATTACATGGTACGTTTAAAAATACAATTAAAAACAAGCTAAAATTTTAAACGAACATGATCAAAGGCCTATACATGTGTGTGTGTGTGCAACTGAAACCAATAAGAGACCGAATGAGAGGCCTATTTAAAGCACTGATGGGGCTGTGTGGACCCATAACCTGGACAAACAGGAGGTTGCACATAATGCTGGAAAAGAATAAAAAAAAATGCAAAATAAATTAAAGGAGGAGGCTATATGATAGGAAAAATAATAATGGCTGAAAAATAGAAAAAAGGATAAAAAATAATAAATAAAAAGTAAAAATAAAAATAAATATAAAAATAAAAATAAAAATGAAAATAAAATGAAAAATGAAAAATAATAAAATATCAATAAATAAAAAATCAAATATAAAAAATAATGAGAATAATAAAAATAATAATAATAAAAAATACAAAATAAATGTAGAAATAAAATTGAGATTGAGTATGAAGATGGCATATGAAATTGAAATAAGATGACAGAATGGAATTGATAGATTTAAATAAAATTGGGGATCCACAGCACATTTTATAACACGTGCTTGGGGTAACTGATGGGTCTGAAAAGGCCAATACGGGTCTTTTAAGATGAACATGTAGTGGATGGACTGTGTGAACTCAGGGAATACCCTAAATAAAGAAAAAAGGGGGGGGGAGGGGGAGGGGGGGTGTTGGTGTATTGGGGGTAAATTAAAGTTGGCAATGGTGGAACATTGTCAACATAAGGAGGTGAGGAAGAGGAGAGTAGTCAGATTAGGCTACTCATCTCTATTTCCTCGTTTAAACCTCCAGGGGCAAGGGAGTCCAAAGTGTAAATCCAGTACGTTTCCCTCTGACAAAGACGTTTGAAACGCTCTGCCAGTGGGAACGTACCAGAAATGTACTCAATAATCCAGACTCTGAGACCAGATGAGGAGTGGTCATGTTTTTTGAGGAAGTGTAGGGGAACACTGTGCGTGTCGTCTCCTGCCTCTACGAGACGGCGGTGCTCTCTAAACCTTTTTCTCAAAGTACGTATGGTTCTACCTATTATGTGTAATGAAGCCCACATGGACAGATTAAACAATACTACAAACTATAAATTCTGTAGAACAATTGAAAAAATTGCTGATCTGATCTTGCCTTAGTTGGTAAACTCTTTTTGACCATGTGTAACATGGTTGCATGTCAGGCATAGTTTTTTACGGCACTGATACATCCCAACCAAGGGAATGAGACATGGAAATGCAATTTTGGAACCATGTGGGGATTTACATTTGCTAGGTGCTACCAGATTTTTGATATTTCTTGTTTTCCGATATGTGAATTTGGGTTTGGGTGTATTGATGGATTTTAACTGTGGATCCTGAAGTAAAATTGACCAGTGTCTATCCAGAATACGTTCCATAGCTTTGTGTTGGGTATGGAACTGGGTCACAAATCTGACAGATTGTGCCATGGACTGATCGGTATCTGTAGTTGGTGTAGGATCTTCTGACAGATTTTTTTTTTTATTATTGATATTTTATTATTTTTCATTTTATTTATATTTATTTTTATTTTCAACTTTATTTTTTATTTTATTTTTATATTTACTTTTTATCTATTATTTTTTCTCCTTTTTTTTCTCTTTTTTCTATTTTTCATTTTTCAGCCATTATTATTTTTCCTATCATATATCCTCCTCCTTTAATTTATTCCGCATTATTGATCATTGATTCTTTTCCAGCATTATGTGCAACCTCCTGTTGTCTGTCCAGGTTATGGGTCCACACAGCACCATCAGTGCTTTAAATAAGCCTCTCATTCGGTCTCTTATTGGTTTCAGTTGCATACGCACACATATAGGCCTTTGATCATGTCCGTTTTTAATTTTAGCTTGTTTTTTATTGTATTTTTAAACGTACCATGTAATCAACTTGTTTTGGTATCTGATGTAATCCAATCAGTCACTTCCTTAATTGTTTTACCATGTTGTGAGCGTTCGCACCATTATCCAATGCATTGAGCGCCTTTTGAACCTATCAGCGCTATCCACTGGCTGTATAAGCCCAATCCAATCACAGCCCACGTTAGGCCTGAGGAAGGAGTGTAGCTCGGCAAACGTGTCGCCTATTCGATCCCGATTCTGGAAGTGACCTCATCCCCTTGGTTGACAGCGTGCGTTCCAACGACAGGAAGTGTCGGCATCCATCAGCGCAGCCTGTCCACCGGAGACCACCGCAATCAAGGAACCGGATCAGACCCACTTCCAGGATATCCGGCAGTTTTTTACCAACATGCCTGTTTACAATGTACCTTTGTGAGTACCTCTATTACAGTTTTTATTAAACTCCATGTATTTTGGGGGGGCATGTACGGATGTAGAAGGAACAGGACGTGTTCCAGAGGAGCTCCGCCGATCCTGACTTAATCCGCAGCCATCCTGCCACTAAAAGCACCAGCAGAGCCTCCAATTGCTCCCTAAACACTGCCAGACAGAATCTGCACCAGCCCCAGCAGAAATTGTGGAGCTCGGCCGACCGCTCGAGTCTCCACAGGTCCGCGCTCCACACTTCACACACCCGCCACCATCTTGAGGCCTACTGAGCCTCCGACATCCCCGGGCTCGGGTGCCGAGATCCGCGGGAGGAGAGGCGCCACATTCATACACATCTGTGTCAGCCGTTCCTGGGAGGGAGGGGGCACGAACGAGCATCGGGGGATCCACAGAGGCCGTTTTCGGGCGCCCGTGGCCCGCCGCCATCTTGCAGCCTACAGGACCAGCTACATCCTCCATACTAAGGTACTGTGTCCCAGCACTGCAATGCTGTCCTCCCTGTGCCACAATCCATGCCCCGGAAGCACCATACTGCCTCCCCTGTACCACCATCCGTGCCCCGATAATACAGCTCTGCCCTCTCTGTGCCTCCATCCTCACAGAAGCTGTGCCCTGCTGTGGGCCCTGATCCAGTGCAAGCAGCTCATTAATACTGCACCTCTCATCCTGTTACCTGCACCCTGGAGCCGGCCTGCTACCCCCCCAATCAGGGGACTGTGCATCTGTGCCAGCGTATCACCACTGCTGCAACTCTCACCCTGCTCCTGACACCCCAGCTCTCTGCCCACAGGCCCCCCCAGGACCCTCCTCCATCTCGGGGGGGAACCTCGGATGGGCCACCCTAAAACCCGCTACTCCAAATCGGGTCCAAAAGCTCCTCATCCTCCCCTGCCTCATCTGCAAGATGATCCACGGCTAGGATGGCAACCAGTGCGCAGGTGGTCGCGGAGTCGTGGGAGGTGGCGGTTCCCACAGGAGCGGAGATCCTGGCGGCCATTACATCCTGCAAAGTAACCCTGACAGCAAAGATCAACTTCTTGACAGTGGACGTCGGTCTCATCCACTGGGGTATGGATAAATTTCGGTCCCGCATTGCTGAGGTGGAGGACAGAGTCTCCATGGTGGAGGATACGGTCCGGTCGGACTCTAGGGAGGTAAAGGCCCTGCAGCTCCAGGTGAAAGCGCTCCAGAAGCGCGCAATAGATACCGAAAACCGCTTCAGGCGAAATAATATCCGCATACTTGGAATGCCCGAAATTAAGTATGAGAATACCAGATTGCTTTTTTTCCCGGACTTCTCTCAGGAAGTGCAGCAACGCCACAAATCCTTTACTGATGTGAGACGCCGCCTCAGAGAAAAAGGAATTCGATTCGGCCTTTTGCATCCTAGCAGGCTACGAGTCACTGATGGTGACAGCTCGTTTCTTCAACACTCCAGAGGCTGCAGCAGAATGGCTGGATACGAACAAGGGGAAAAGTTGCCCAACTTCAATTAGCAGGAAGTAGCAAAATTTCCCTTTTCATTTTCAGAAGGACTGTCTCCTTGTGACTCCCAGCTTCCATCACTTTCTGTCCCCAGTCCGTGTCTCCCTGTTAAATTCCACTTTTACCCATAACGGAATGTTTTTTGTCTTCTGTTGCTGGCTAGACTGCTGATCACTCCTACCTGAGGAGCTCCAATGATAGCCACTGAATCACCCCACCTTTGACCAGAAGTGCCCCTGTTGTCCCACACGCTTCCCTTCCCACACTTTGGATTCCCCTCCCTGAGCCGGGACGGACTCCCTCGGGAAGGGTTTTATCCACCTCCGGTCCCGTGGCCCAACTTCTAGGGGTCCCAGCGACCTAAGGATTCTCTGTTCTTATTATTGTCACCTTATTAGAAGATAGCGGCGATAGCTATATGCTGCAATATAGAGATCGTTGATCCTTGCAACAATAGCTATAGCAACCACTATCTTAATAGCTATTATTTTGCTTATTTTTTACACAGTTTTTACACAAATTAATTTATTATTTATTTATATTGCGCAAAATTTATTTAATTGTTTACTGTACTAAGTGTTGGTGTGAACACCCCCATTTTGCTGCAATATCATCACTTTTTCGTTATAGCAATATTCATATATAAAACAACCTAGTCATCACCGTATTTGTATTTTACCATCCACCAGCGCGAAGGACACTTTTTAGCTCTAAAGCTATAATATTGTGAGTTACCAATTGTCTACTTTGAAATAAATGTTTTTACATTGCTGCACTTAGATTGGCTCTGCTCTCCTTTGCGTCTTATTTAAAAAAAGGATAAGATTGTCTGCGTATAAAGCAAGTTTCTCATGTATGGAACCCACCTGTATACCCCTCACCATGTCCGCCGGACATGGTGAGGACCATGGCGAGTGGCTCCATCACCAGGGCGAAAAGAGCCAGTCACAGTGGGCAACCTTGCCTCGTACCTCTTCCAACAACAAAGGGGGCCGAGAGAGCACCACCCAGTTTTATCCTTGCTGTCGGAACTTTATATAAAATGTCAATCCACCTGCAAAATCCGTTCCCGAAACACATGACTTCTAGAACCAAAGACATATAAGGCCATGCCATTGAATCAAACGCCTTTTTAATATCTAGTGTAACTATCACCCTAGTGGAAGACTCAGTTGGGAGAAGTTGAAGATGTGTAAAAGAGATCGGCCTATAAGAGGGGATGAGGACTATATGTGCCTGATACATAGAAGGGGGCAAGGACATTTGTTCTTTACATTCAGCAAAGGCCTTCAACAGTTTTGGTGCAATTAGTGAAGCATACATTCCATATCATTCCCGGGATAGGCAGTCCGGTCCCCATGTTTTACTACTGGGGAACAAGCAAATTGCTTCTTCTATTTCTATTTCTAAATCTTTGTCCAAAAATTCAAGATCCTCCTGCGAGAGAGGGGGTAGATGTAAGGACTGCAAAAACTCCTTAAGCTGTACTTCAGGCCAGCCAGGGATTCGTTCAAAATTAGCTCAGAATCAGAGATCACCTGGCCATCCGAACAACAAACCTCTGACACCACTGTCTACATTTTACAGTTCGCAACTAGATTCACCAGGAGTTTGCTGTTTTTGTCTCCAGACTCAAAGACCCTCCCAGCCAGTGAATTTAGATCCAAGTGTGCGGCCAAAGCAAGATGTAGAGACAATGCTCTTCTTGCCTCAGCTAGCTGGCTGAAATGATCCAAAGACGGGGAGACAGAAAATGCCTCCGCAGTCTTGGTCTCTCCCTCCTCGAGTAACTGCACCTAAGAGGACATTTCAGAGCGAACCGCTTTGATAGCTGAAATGTAATCTCCCCTGGTATTGGCCTTAAAGGCTTCCCAGACTACATGCGCCGAGGCTGAATCCTCGTTGAGCGCCCAATATTGTTGTAGTTTTATGTCCCCAATCTTAGGGTCCTGCAACCATTTAGGTGCTAAGCGCCAACAGTTTCGACTCCTGTAGTCCAACAACTCCAATGTAACCTCAAGAGGGGCATGGTCAGAGAGGCCCACAGGTAAGTACAAGACCCCCCTCACTGCTGCCAAGGCACAGGTATTCCGAAAGACCAGGTCAATTCTGGAGCCTGATTTGTGAGTGATGGAGTGAAAGGAGTAAGCCGTAGAGGTTTGGTGCTTCCATCTTCAAATTTCAGTATAGTTAAAGGCTTGTGCCCATTGAAGTAAATCAGGTGCATACGCTGTATTTGGGTTGGACGAGTCCAGAGACGGATCCATCGTAGAATTAAAATCTCCAGCTATGTATAGTCTGGAAAATTGTAGTGTGGCTAAGTTCTCCTATACCGTGTATAGGACCCACTGGTTAAAGGGACAGGGAACATTCACCAGAGCATATACAACCGCTTTAATCTCTAATAAAAGAATTATGAATTGACCTTCCGGGTCAGTCCTTAGATGTAGGACCTTGTGTGCAAGAGATTTGTTCAATAAGATGGCCACTCCCCTTGCATAACTGGAATAGGTTGCATGGAATGATTGCTGTACCCAGGGTCTACGAAGCGCCGGAATCTTATTCCCCAGAAGATGAGTCTCCTGCAGGAACAAAATATGGGGCCTGTGACTATTTAAATATTTAAACATCAAAGCACTTTTAAACTTGTAATTTAGACCCCGTACATTCCATAAGATACGGTTCAGTTCCATAAGAGCAGTAACGTATGATGATACAGCATAATAATACATATGAGTGGAGGCTCAGCCCCCTTGGGGACCGAGGAGGGTTGCAAAAAATAGTGGCTCTGAGCAAGGTGAGTGCTGACATAACACAGGACATAGAACACATCATCCAGTGGATATAGAGCATACAGAAAAAAAAAACAATAAACTGCGAACTCCCTACTACCCATGGAGTACCCCTAAAAAACTATGGTCAATTTAATACCCAAAACCTGAACTCAAACTCTTCTTTGGCAGTGAGATTCAACCAGAATCCGTCCTCACTGGAGGAAAACTACTCCAAAGGCAGGAGGCGAGGAAGTCTTGCAGTGTAAAGTAACAGACCAGTGTCACTGTGCTAGAACTCCTTATATGAACGAAGGCAACTTGGATCCAGTCACAAAATGGTTAATGTAAAGCACAGGAGACATAGAGGGCAGGTTGACCACTAGTGTGAGTTGGTAGGTGGTTTTCCCCCAACCATATAACTCCTGCCTGTGTTTATGAAAAATAAAAAACAACAGGAATAACAAGCGTGAACAAGGAAAAATAGTTTCTCAGGACAGGCAGATGGCATCAGCTCGGGCACCATGCAACAACAGAAAAAAATGCCCCGCAGTGGAAAGAGGGTCAAGAAGGGCTTACCGCAACCCGGAAAGCCAGGCATCTGTTTCATCAAGAGAATCAAAAAATTTTACGGTACCTTTACGTTGCACCCGAAGGCGACTTGGGTAATAGCATGCTGTATTTAAGGTTGCGGTCACGATGGTGGCGACGGACGTCGTTGAAGGTTTTGCGTTTCTTCTGGACTTCTTGGAAGAAATCTGGAAACAGCATTATCTTTGCATTCCCATGTTGGAGATTCGGGTGTTTCCAAGCTTCAGACAGGATATGGTCACCATAATTAAGGAAACGGACTAGGAAGGGGCGCGGTGAGGCCCCTGGTATTTGGCGGCCCATAGGCACCCGATGAGCCCACTCAGCAATATAAGTGACCAGTGCGTCAGGTAGATGTAGCAAGTCTTTAAAGAAGCCTTCGGCGAAGTCCGCAGGACGCTCTACTTCAGCCTCCTCAGGAAGACCTAACACCCGCACATTATTGCGACGCATGTGATTCTCCGCATCGTCAGCTTTGTTCAGCAGATATTTGACTTATTGCTGCAGCTCAGTAATCATACCAGCCTGTTGTTCTGTGCGGTCCTCCACATTGGAGACACGTGCCTCAGAATCCTTCATGCTGCCTCTTATCTTATCCAGGTCGTTCCTGATGAGGTTACATTCCTCAGATAAATGGTCAAGTGGACTAATAATGATGTCCTGCTCTGTCGGCACCTCCGCCACCGCGGGAGCAGAGCCCATTGCTGTGTCCCTCTCCATCTCTGTGAGCAGAGCTTGCAGTCTGCTAAGCAAGATGGCGTCAGTACACGAGGGGAGGGCTTGAGCCGGCGCCTGTCAGTGGCTGCGATGTGCATTGGAGGATCGCCGTTTAGGTGCCATGGAGCTGCTCTTCCCTAAGGTAAGGATCTCTGTTTGCCCACAGTGCCAGAAAAATCAACACTAATCCACAGGATAACTATATGCAAATGAAAAGATCTGGACAGCCGCGCTCCAGGAAGTAATAATCCAAGTTTCTTTATTTTAAAATCAGGAACACATCAGATACAGGACATCATAGACAGAGTGTACAGATCATAGGCTAACGCGTTTCACACTTGTCCAAGTGCTTACTCATAGCTAATGATAATAGAAAATCAGACCACATATATACTAACTATTATTGATCACGTGACCAAGTAATCAATTCAAACACATGAAGCAGCTGAGATTCAGCTGTGGGGAATGTGAGTGTGAGTGAGCATTTAAATCTTGAAAGTCACTATGCATATAAAGTGTATATGTGTGAGCAGTAGAGGTAAATGTGAAAGTGTCAAAATTATTTAGTATGAAAAAGTGCATAAAAATTATTTGTGAGTTGGAATAATGAAATATATTATATAAAATTTAAAAATAAAGAATAAAAATTCCAAAATATAATTGTAATGAATGCTGAAATCAATTATAAGTGAAGAGACCACAGGATGGGTGTAAATATGGTGATAAATTGATCGTAATAGGTGATAAAAGGAATTTATGTGAATTTTGCTAGTGTCATGAATAAATAAAATAACAAAATACATAAAAATAAACTCGAGTAAAATAAATGGTGATATATATTAAAAGAAATCAAGAGCTAAGCTTGTGTACGTGATAAATGTGGTAAATGACATTTGTGGCTAGACCGCATATGAGGGTACATGATATTGACATTATTTTTAATATCATTTGTGTTGTAAAGAGTACCTGATCACGTAAAAAGGAAAGGGAAGGAAAATACACAGAGAAAACAGTCAGTGGATACATGTCTCCGCTATTTATAGTAAAAGTTATATAATTAAAAGTTATATAATTGTATCAAAAAATTCTTTTTAAATATACATTTGTTGTTTATATTTACTCCAGTATCTTGTTAACATACAATAACAACTTTTCGTAGTTTCTAAGAATGTAACATTTCTTCTGAATAAACAAAGTCAAGAAGAAACAAATATATACTGTGAAGAGCTTCTACCGAAAAGCGATACCCATGAGTCTTTCATTAATTAATAGGGTTTGACATGTTTTCATACTCTGAGTAAACTCTTGAGTGCTGTGATAAGAGAAAACCATTTAATGGGATATAAAACCATGTTCATGACAAAACTAAATCATATTTAGTTTGAAACCTACATTACAAAATGTTACAAAAAGTTGACATGCACAAAGCTGTGCGTATGTGTAGGTGTGTGTATATATGGGTGTGGGTGTGGGAAGGTTAATTTCAGCTGAAACAAATCGGCTTCTGTACGATTCTGCACGAACTCCTGCACACACATACACATAAAGATCTTCCTCATTAGGACTACAATTGTCTATAGAGAGTAAAAAAGGGCATATTTCAGCTACCATATACATATTGGCTGAATGAAAGACCATCTGAAAAGCCTATAGAGATTAATATGTAGTTCTAAGTCTAAACCATCAATCAAGGGAATGCTCACTAAAAAAATGTATTTATTTATTTATTTTTTGTCAAATTTGGTAATAAATTTCCAGGAGGAAGGATAAGAAGTTTAATGAAACGTGAAAAAGAACCAAACTTGATGGCAGATTCCCGAAGTGAAAGATGGCAGGGAAAGTAAAGGGGGGGAACTCTCACAGATTAATTAATGTAATCAAAATTTGTAATCCACAGGATAAACTCAGGATGCCAGGAGCTTAGCACAGGCATGTCTGCTCAGGTCTCCATCCAGTCACGCCCCCTCATAGAGGGTATTCTTGATGTTGTATATGAATTAAAGGATGATGGCAACCGGAATCCAGCACTAATGTAACTTTTGCATAAAGGTCTCACTGTCATTTGGGGGTTTGGGGGGAGGAAGTGGGTGCTTAGAAAAATGTTACATGTAACAACCTAAACATGGATATTAACCAAAATTCATTAATCACATGGCAATTTCACAATCTAATGCCGTGTACACACGACCAGACTTTCGACAGACTGAATCCCTTCGGACTTTTCAATGGACTTTCGACGGACTTCCGTCGAATCGGACTTGTCTACACACGATCACACCAAAGTCTGATGGATTCGAACGTGATGACATACGACCGGACTAGAATAAGGAAGTTCAAAGCCAGTTGCCAATAGCTGCCCTAGCGTCGGTTTTCGTCTGTCGGACTAGCATATAGATGAACTGATTTTTCAACCGGACTCGAATCCGTCGGAAAGATTTGAAACACGTTTTAAATCTAAAGTCTGTCCGATTTTCGACCGAAAAGGTCTGCTGCAGGTCCGATGAAGCCCACACATGGTCGAATTGTCCAACTGATTTCGGTCGAAAAGT
The DNA here is from genome assembly GCA_037952925.1 of Lithobates clamitans. Taxonomy (NCBI): domain Eukaryota; kingdom Metazoa; phylum Chordata; class Amphibia; order Anura; family Ranidae; genus Lithobates; species Lithobates clamitans. Next base: position 4,441,973 of record JBBGZY010000253.1, on the reverse strand, counting down.
CCGGTTGTTTGAACACGGCATAACAAATCCAAACTCGCTCACCCACAAAAATTTATTTTATTAATTTACTGATCTCCAATCAAAATATAACGTCACACACACACAGAACATGAGAACTACCTAAAAATCAAACACTTCTACCAAACATACTTCTCACTCACCCTAAAATCCCCCTTTTCATTTTTTGAACAAATTTGTATTTCTTCCCCACGTGACAAAGGTTTAATATCCAGAATTTATAAAAGTCTAAATGAACTCACTATGCCAGAAAAATCACACCCCATGCTTCAATGGGAATCAGACTTAAATCTTTTATTCTCACTTAAACAATGGGATACTATATTTGAAAATCTACATAAGTGCACCAAAACAACTTCTATCAGGGAATCAGCCACAAAACTACTCTATAGATAGTATCTTACCCCAGATAAAATCAACTCATTCTATGCTTCAACATCACCCCTCTTTTTCAGGGGTTGCACCACACAAGGAACACTACTGCATACATTTTGGGACTGTGTTCACCTCAAAAATATCTGGCACAAGGCCGGTGCTATGATAGAAAGAATTAAAGGCAGAAATATTCCTTTAACACCCCAATTATGCCTGTTCTTCACCCCCATACAAGATATCCCAATAGCCAGTTCTAGATTAATCCATACCTTATTTAGCTCTATCCACTGGACTATTGCATTCAACTGATGCTCATCCAACATCCCATGGGACCAGATACTAAACTGTATGTTAAATATCAAACGATCAGAAAGAATTCAACGTACGCTGTACGACACCATGCATTTATACATGGGAAACAGCACTTCTGGTTTAAGATTCAACTCTATTGTGTTTATTCTTAATAGTTACTTAAGTTCTACCTTCTGATACCAACTGAAGCCATACTCAACAATTGTATTATGTATCTACTGTCATAAACCCTATAATTTCTTTCATGATATACCATATACTCATGTGTAATCAAAAATTACTCCCCCACCTGTATTTCTCCTGCATTGTATATATTTTGTACCATGACCTTTTCTACAATAAAAACCATTTGTAAACAAAAAATACTAATTTGTTGTGGCTTCTTATATAACTCAGGGAATGATTATATTGTATATGACCAGCGTTGATGAAATAGAATAAGCAATGTTTTTTTAATATAATATTGTTGCGGGGTTGTTAATTAACCCGAGGGCGGCTGGCCCATACATAAAATGGCGTGAAGGCTTCAGACGTTTTACTGCCCCGGCAAGACGTCGTATGATAAAATGCGTAGGGCGGGGCTAGCACGCTGACGCCAATACGCTGTCCAGGATTGCACTCACAGCTCGCACACGAACCAGAGCGGATGGAGGCAATTGGCAAAACATTCATGCCTATAATCCCTAAGTGTCGGGTCTGACACTTGTAACATCTGAGTGAACATTTTTAAATGTTTTAAAAATAAACTTTTTTAAACATTACTTCACTATTGGAGCTTCCTTCTTCCTTTTCTTATGTCTGGATGAATTATAACATGACTTAATGGAGAGGATCTTTTATATCTTCTAAAACAAACATCTCTGAATTCAAGCATTTGATTGCTAAAAGGCGCAGACGCTGGTTTATAATTTTACCGGCTGGTGGATCTGGTGATTTAATTTAGTACGTCAGGTGGAGTATCACACCTGGGTGTCACAGTCAAATTGAATCTACATACAAGTCACCACTATACATCTGTTTTTGAAGAACTATATATTTTTTCTGGAACAATATTTTATTAGCACTTTCACATCCTATATGTCAGTTGTGCTCACGGATTGTTTAGAGCATCATTTATCATTGACTATATCGATTTTTTTTGCATTTATACTTTTTTTTTTTTTAAGCACTTGCACTTTAATGTTTTATATTCATATTAATTGTTCACTGAGTTATGTAATGTTTATGATGTTGGTGAACTCTTATTTAATAATCTATTAGTACACATAGGGTGTTATAGTTTGATCAGCACTGCTTTTTCACAATCTTTGCACACCGTTTTTTGGTCCTGCCATTTTTCAGAGCACCTGCAATCTTTAGTTGTTTCTTTCTTTTGAGAAATCCTTGGCGCTGTATTGCACATTTTTTCTTCAGCACTGGATGAAAGATGCAAGGGTCTGTCAGGAGTCCAGAAACTCATTGACCTTTTATACACACACACACTAATTACAAGCAAACAGATCACAGGTGAGGATGGTTTCTTTTAATAGCCATTCAAAACTCTTTGTGTCAACTTGTGTGCATGTTATCAGGCCAAAATCACCATTGCATGTAAACTTTTTATCAGGGTCATTTGATTAGTTTCTATTGTCATTATGATTTAAAAAGAGTAAACACGGGGGCGTGTCCTGGACATGGAGGAGTGAGGACGTGCTTTGCCTCAGCTCCGCTACACCGCAGCACAATATCAGCTATACATAGGGGGATACTCACTTTTACAAGATCCCCCCATGTCACAACGATCCCGGCAGAGCTCCCAACCGACCAGGACCGACAGATCGCGGCAGGGTCAGCTGGATTTATACTTTTCCGGGACCCGAGGACTAGGCCCGGAAGCCTCCAAGATGGCGCCGACCGGGAAGGCCCAGAAAGCCACAAAATCCTCTCAGCCAGCAACGGCCTCAACCCGAACCCAGAAAGGGACAGCCTCAGCCTCAGCAGCATCTCCGGTGCCATCCCCAGGGTCGGTGAGTGATTCAGCCCCCTGTGCCTCCCCTGCCTCTCTAGATGGCCGCTCTGAACTATCTGACTACCTCTGTGAAGAGGATATCAAGCGCCACATCATGTCCTTACCCACTAAGGAGGACCTTGAACGTTTTACAAGCAGGGTAGAGAAAGCTTTCACAGAGGACATTGCCCAACTAAAAGCTGACACTTCCCACCTGGGTAATAGGGTAGAAGCATTGGAGGAGAAACTAGAGGAGGTTCTCCCCACTATTGCTCTACTGCAATCTAAATGTCAGCAGCAAGACCAGCAGATAGAAACCCTATTATGTCAGCTGGATGATGCAGAAAATCGCAGCAGAAGAGCGAACATTAGGATTCGGGGTCTCCCAGAAGCCACAGCCCCAAGGGATATTATCCCCACGCTGACAGATATATTCAGAGACATATTGGGCCTTCCGGCCACGGCCCCGATAGAAATTGACCGAGCTCACAGGGCACTAAGACCCCCCTCCCAAGAAGTGGACAACCCCAGGGATGTAATCTGCAAACTCCACAAATTCACTTTAAAAGACAGCATCATGCAAAAAATGCGCAACAAACCCTACTATGATTTCGATGGTGCACGTTTATTCTTTTATCAGGACATATCTAGACGCACCCTCATGCAGCGCAGAGCCCTGAAGCCCCTCTTGGCGGCAATCCAAGATGCTGGCCTTCCTTACCGCTGGGGGTTCCCCTTTTTTCTGCAGGCGACTAAGGATGGAAGACAAGTCACACTCCGCAACAAAGATGATCTCCCTCAGTTCCTGTCCTCTCTGGGCCTAGACGCAGTGGACTTTCCGGATTGGAGAATTTCATCTGGCGTTCCAGGGATCCAGGTCCCAACACCATGGTCAACTACTACCCGTAGGAACCGCAGAAGGGACAGACAGCCTCAGCATCAAGATACTCTCCATGGCTCCTCAGTTACCCGTGACTGAAGGAATAGTCCCCCCGGACTCTCACAGTGGTCATAGACTTCCCCAGTAATTAAGAAAACACCCCCCCCTCTTTTCTCTCCTGTAGGGATTAGGCCCCCCAATATCAGCCTTAACGCTTTTAGCTGAGATCCAGTTGTCTGTGATTGCAGATCACTCAAGAACTATGACTAGTAGTAAATAATAATTTTTCCTCATATATGTATTATCTGATGTTCTGGTACTGGGTGGGAAAATGTGAACCCCAAAATTTAACACAGTAGTTTCTCCCCACCTCCAACCCCAAACACCTTTTAAGACGCGGTGTGTGGAGAAGAGGCTCCGCTCTCCACCCTGTGTTTGGGCCCACGTTCCCCCACGTAGGCCACCCTATATTGGGTACAGTCCCTAGTTGGGGCAATAGGTAAGGTCTGAGGCCCCCTTCCTTTCGAGGGGGACCTCCCACCTATAGATATTCTATTTACAGACTTTGAGAATGTCTTGTCGTATTGTTTACGTTATTTTAACAGTTTGTTTTCTCTGTTCATTTTTCTCTTCACTTTCCTCCCCCCCACCGTTCTGTCCCCCTCTTTTCTTCCTTCCTAGGAGCAACCAAGGACCTCAAATGCTGCGCCGGGCGAGCGAGTTCATCCGACATCCTCCATACCACTTATTCAGACATGGCTACTATTAAGGTAATATCATACAACATAAGAGGCCTATGCTCCCCGGGGAAAAGAAACAAACTTTGGTGGGAACTTAAGAAGTTAAAAGCTCACGTGGTTTTCCTACAGGAAACCCACTTTACTCATCACTCCCTGCCTAGATTACCTACCCATTTATTTAACCAATGGTACCATAGCACCTCCCCCACAGTTAAATCTAAAGGCACCACGATTGCTATACACAGGAATTGCCCCTTCCAGCTCTCGGACAGCAAAATAGACCCACTAGGCCGTTATGTATTTTTGAAGGGAACCATAGCGGGACGAAAATATACTTTCGCCTCGTTATATGCACCCAATTCTAATCAAATTACTTTCATTGACAATACCCTAGACCTATTAGCAGACTTTAAAGAAGGCTATGTTATTTTGGGAGGGGACTTCAACGTTAGCCCGGACCCCCTGTTAGATACCTCCAGCTCTAGACACTCACACTCTTATGCTTTCCTAAAACACTTCCGAAAGTCAATTCAATCCAACTTGCTGCTTGATGGCTGGAGGGTCCTCCACCCAAAGGAGAGAGACTTCAGCTATCACTCGGCAGTACATGATGTATACACCCGCATAGACCACGTCTATGTGGACCGCCCAACACTAGAGCTCATGCAGTCCGCGTTCATTGGGAACATCACTCTATCTGATCACGCACCAGTGGGGGTGACCCTATCACTCCCTTCAGGTTCCCGAGGGACCTGGACGTGGAAGCTGAATGAAAATTTGTTGGACGATACAGTGGCAGTAGCTAAGGTATCCGAGACCATCTCAAATTATTTTAAGGAAAATGTGACGGATGACATCAGCATGGGCGTAGTGTGGGAGAGCCACAAGGCAGTGATCAGAGGAGAGATAATATCACAAGGGGCTAGACTTAAAAAGATACGTCAGGCAGACTTTGAAAGAGTGTTAGCCGCCCTACAAGACGCAGAACTCAAACATAAACGAAATGGAGGCCCCGAGGCTTTGCAGAGGCTAACTGAGCTAAGAGATTTGTTTTTGCGCCTGCTAGATCGGCAGACTCCTAGGCAAGCTAGACGAATATCACACAAATATTACGAACACGGCAACAAATGTGGTCGTATGCTTGCTAGAGCCATTCGTAAAAAGCACGCGCAGACTTACATACAAAAATTATGTTCCCCTTCTGGGGAGGTATCAGCTCGGTCCTCCAAAATTGCCTCGGGGTTTCAGGATTACTACACACACCTGTACAATTTAAATCTCGACAACCCCCCAGAAACACAGCAATCCAAGTCCACAGACATACGAGACTACTTGGCTGCTGCTGGTGCCCCAACATTGAGCGCAGACCAGTGTGCTGACCTTGAACTTCCGATCTCCCCTGGGGAGATTGAACTGACAGTGAAGTCCCTCCCTACAGGAAAAAGTCCGGGACCGGACGGATACTCGGGTCTGTACTACAAAACTTTCCTACCCCTCCTTAAACCCCACATATGCGCTTACTTTAATTCCATAGCGGAAGGGGCCCCCATACCTTCTGAAGCACTCCTGGCTCACATCACAGTGTTGCCAAAAGACGGTAAAGACCCGACGCTTCCCCAAAGCTACCGCCCGATCTCCCTCCTTAACGTAGACGTTAAGATACTAGCCAAGATTTTAGCGAATAGGATCGGGAATCTCCTGCCCAATATCATCCACCCCGACCAAACTGGGTTTATTAAGGGGAGGGAGGCGAGGGACAACTCCATTAGGGCCATACAACTCATCCACTGGGCCCGATCAAACCCTGACTCCAAACCTTACATCATTCTCTCCACGGACGCTGAAAAGGCCTTCGACCGGGTCAACTGGTCGTACCTCAAAGCGGTGTTGGAGACACTAGGGCTTAAAACACGCATGTTGACCTCTATCCTGGCGCTCTACTCTACTCCCTGTGCACAGGTTAAGGTGAATGGAGTGCTTTCCTCTAGGTTCCCGATTAGGAATGGCACGAGACAGGGGTGCCCCCTGTCCCCCCTTCTCTTCGCTCTAGTCCTTGAACCATTACTATGCACGGTCAGGGCGAATGCAGACATAAGGGGTATACGAGTCGGAAACACTGAACACAAACTATCCGCCTACGCCGATGATGTGTTATTTCACCTCTCGGAACCCCTGTTATCATTGCCAGTCCTGATGAGGGAACTGAAATTATTCGGATCACTCTCAAATTTCAAAATCAATTACTCCAAATCTGAGATTTTACCTATTCTCTTGACCCCTGCAATGACAAGTAACCTACAAGCCTCCTTTCCCTTCGCCTGGGCTAAATCCTCTATTCGATATTTAGGGATTCAATTGACAGACAGCTTTGATTCCTTATATGATGCAAATTTCCCCCCCCTACTTCATTTAATTAAAAAAGATCTCTCCCTCTGGACCAAGACTGCGTTCACTTGGATAGGCCGTATTAATATCATAAAAATGAATGTTCTACCTCGAGTACTCTTCTTTCTTCAAATGATACCAATCCCACTGCCTACCAAATTCTTTTCCCAGATTAATAGCATCATAACGGGATTTGTGTGGAATGCACGTAACCCTAGAATAGCCATGAGGACATTAAAACGCCCAAAACTAGCAGGTGGCCTTGGGATCCCAGACATATTGAAATATCACAAAGCAATTGCCCTTCAGAGGATCCTCAACTGGCGCTTCCACACCCAATCCAAAATTTGGGTCTCTCTTGAGAAATGGCTAGCTGGCAGGAATCTGGCCTTTGCTCCCTGGCTACCAGGGGAATACCGCGGGCTCTCAGACTCCACTTCCCCACTGACAAGACACACCCTCTCCACTTGGGACAAACTAAACTCGATCTTAAACCTATCACCGCCCATGTCTCCATTAGCCCCGTTAGGGGGGTTTCTTTGGTTCTTGCCAGGTGAGCAAATGGCCTTCTTTGCCCCGTGGGTGGATGATGGTAATGCCAGCTGTGGGAAACTGATGAGCAACGGTAAGCTGATGAGTTTCGAATCCCTACAAAGTAGACACAAGGGATCCAAAATAAACTTTTGGCGCTACAGACAGCTCCACCACTTTTTCGAAACACACGGACAATCCATAAGGGATATTTCCACTCTTACCCCTTTCGAGCAACTTTTTGTAGAGGACGACCCGACCCCACATTTAATATCTGAAATGTACCGCTTATTAAACAGTGCTAACGAAAATCTCAGACCGACCTACATACGGACATGGGAGAGAGACCTACAACTAGACTTCTCCACATCCCAACTAACATACCTTTATCAACTCACTCACTCAAGCTCTATCGAATCCAGAACCCAAGAAACAAATTACAAGCTCCTGTCGCGCTGGTACAGAGTGCCAACTGATTTAGCTCGTATCTACCCCTCGGTATCAGACCAGTGCTGGAGGGGATGTGGACAGAGAGGCACGCTCCTCCACATTTGGTGGGAATGTCCTCTGATACAGCCATACTGGGCAGATGTCAAATCCCTAATAAAAGAAATTCTAGACTTGGATCTTCCTTTGAACCCAGTCTACTTTCTCCTGCATGTTCCTCAGATGCCGATTAGTAGATACAGAAAATGCATACTACCACACCTCTTAAACGCAGCTCGACGCCTCCTTCCAATTTATTGGAAACAACCCAGGGTACCTTCTAGAGAGGACTGGATTAAAAAAGTCAATGATATTAGAGAAGCCGAACACTGGATAGCATCCTGTAAAGGAAAATTGGAACGCTTTGAGGCCATATGGGGACCTTGGAGAGACTTTATGTTCGACCCGAATCTCATACCCTCAAGCCTTGATCTAGCCCTGCTAGAATTAGCAGAACCAACCCTAAGATCCCGCCTAGGCAATGGAAACAGGGCTCACTGATAGACATTCATTCATAGACCCCCTCCAGGATGATAACCAACCGATGGCAGAACTCGCCCGGCGCAGATCTACAGAAACTTCTCAGACTCTGAGGTATGCTCCACACCACCCCCCACCCCCTTCTTACTCTTTCTCCACCTCCCCATCCTTTCATACCTGTCCCCCCTCTGACTCTAACTACTTCTTATTCTTCTTTACCTTCTAATTTTACTTCTTAGACTGCATACCAGTTGCCAATTATCAGGCTGCAGTCATAAGATACTGATGTTGCACTATCTGGACATGGGCGGCGGCTGACAACAAAGGGGAGCACAGACCCCCCATCAGGAGGTGGACCTGTTTTCGTTGCCCGCCTCTGATGAGTGGGGGGATAGGAGGGGTGCGCCCTTCCTGGACACGGCGAGACGGATGAGGTTGTTGGAGGTATTTACCCCCCTCGGTTCGAGCCGTTGACGGGGAGGGCTCGCCCACTGGCTCTCCTGATCATTGAGCACTTTGAATGCGGCCAAGGTTGGCTCAGCCAACACGATACCGCAGGTCCATCCTGATTCAGGATGTGTACTGTAGATTACAGATAGGGCCGCCGCCGTAGGTCCGAAACTCTTATTTGCACTAGCAGATGTATAGACAAAATATATGTGTGTTCTATCCTGCATTTCTAAAATGTGTGTATTTTTCTACTAAAATGTTGATAAATAAAGATTATATAAAAAAAAAAAAAAAGAGTAAACACAGTTGATTGATAATAAATGGCTTCAGACAAACAGCAACCATGAGTGAAAGAAATGTTTTTGTGTTATCATTCATATTCTCTGAAAAATGGCCAAGAAATCATAAATTCTGCCTAGGTATGTAAACTTATGCGCACAACTCTAAGTATTGCTTTAAATTGTTTGCGTAAAAAATGTAATCTTATGGTAGAATGTCAATTATGGTAGATCCCTTCTTTACCTTTCAGGGTGGTGATTGACATTCCTAAGGAAGATATTCAAAATGGTGTTGGTTGGCCTTCCCATGCACAGCTGTCACCCACCTTGGGGAGTGTACTTATTTTGGAAAGTGTGCAGCCATTTATGGTCTAGGGCAGTGATGGCGAATCTTGGCACCCCAGATGTTTTGGAACTAGATTTCCCATGATGCTCGTGCACTCTGCAGTGTAGTTGAGCATCATGGGAAATGTAGTTCCAAAACATCTGTGGTGCCAAGGTTCGCAAATCACTGGTCTAGGGTATCACCACTATTACTATGTATATTATATCATGTGAACTTTGTCAATTATCCTTGATTTTAAGCTTCATGTGAGGTGTTTTTAAGATTTTTTTTTTTCATCAAAATATACATACATATTGTTTTGTTCCATATATTTGGTTGCCTTTGAAAAGTCCCATATAGGGAGTATCCTTTTTTTTTTTTTTTTTTAAATTGTTTTTATTGTAATTTTCCAAGGTGAAAGACACACAAAAACAAATTCAAAATAAACAGTAAAAAACACAACTAACTATTGTACGCTCAAACCACCTGTGCAGATTAACTAAAGGAACAATCAGTTTCCACAAAATGCCCTACAGAGCTTACTTTAATTATTGATGAGATGCACATTCCCCCAACCCCCACAACTATTGAAAGAAACAGCCCTGGAAAGCTTACAAGTACAGAAACGCCACCTGAGCTATTTTTAGAGACATAATAGAGTGTTACTAATCCTCCATAGAGTCTGCTTTGGTGGACGGGTATTCTGTCCAGATGTCCCACACTTTGTGGAATTTTTTTCACAGCCGTGAGACAGGTAAGTAGCCTTGTATGATGGCAGAGCCAAATCCACTAACCTCTTTCAACAATTATTTGAGCGTGCGGACAAAGCTTTCCATCGATGTACGATAGATTTACGAGCATAATAAAGTAATAGTCCCAGCAGGGTTCTAACTGCCTGGCAAGGAGCCAGTGGCTCTACAAGTCCCAACAGGCACACCTCCACCGACAGTGGAACCTGAATGGTGGTGGCAGTCAAAATAAATGTGGTGACCTCGGCCTAAAAGATTTGAATCTGAGGACAGCTCCAAAAATTTGGATGAAATTTGCTGAGGGCGAATCACACCTTCAGCAAGAAGTTGGAATAGATAGATATATTTTGTGTAAACGCATGGGTGTGTAATACACTTTATGTAGTATTTTGAATTGCACTAATCTGTCCCTAGCAGATACTAGCTGTGAGAAAGAGCACTCCCACATTTCCTCCCAATTTTCCATATCTAGTGTAGGGAAGTCGGCTACCCATTTATCCTTAAGAGTTTCTAGGCCCATATGAACATTAGGAAGTAATGCTTTATATATGGTGGATAGAGGCTTGGTCAGAGATTCATCTCTGAGCAACTCCTCCAGATTCAAAGTATAAAAGGCCACTTGTGCAATTTCAAACTGAGTATTGAGCTGCAAGAACCTAAAACGATGCGAATTAGGTAGATTATATTGTTGTTTTAACCCATCAAATGACTGTAGCCGGCCCCCAGTGCAGATCTGGTTCAGATATTTAATGCCCTTGAGTGCCCACACACTTGGATCGGGTATGGACCTGAATTCTGACAGTCGCGGGTTAAACCAAAGAGGGTTATGTGGAGAGATGTGTCCAAGAGACATGGGGCGCATAGAATTGGCCACTGACCACGCCCTCAGGACCGCTCTCATTGGCACTGTAAGATCAAAGGGCGCCTTGGATCCCTGATAAATTAGATTCGGTAGTGCCTCATAAGACCCCATACATGCTGCTTCCAGAACCACTGCTGCATTGGACTCATCTGAAACTAGCCAATTGTGGGCGTGAGATAACAGGGTGGCTAAAAAATAAGAATGGAGATCAGGACAAGCCAGGCCTTCTTCACACCAGGGTCTCTGTAAAACAGTCAGTCTAAATCTTGGGTGATCTGGGCCCCAGAGAAAGGAGAGTAAAATGGTGTTTATCAGGCAAAATACTTTTTTTTGGTATCCAGACAGAGGCATGTCTGAGAGCATAAAGAAAGGCAGGCAGATGCTTCAACTTGAATAGATTAATTCACCCGATTAGAGAAAGGGGAAGATGCGCCCAGGACTTCAGCCTTGCCCTCATTGTTTGTATCAATGGATCTAAATTAAGGGTATGATAGTCTGAAGTAGACGTGGAGATGTAAATACCTAGGTATTTAATTTTGTCAGTCCATAATAAAGAAAGGTTGGGATCTGCTATATCCTTCGCAGCATTATCAATTGGTAACATTTGTGCTTTGTCCCAGTTAACCTTGAGTCCTGAGCAGCCAGTGAAACCGGATAGAATGGCCAGTGTCTCATGAAGGGATTGGGCAGGGTCATTTAAAAAAAAGAAAAATTGCAAACTCATGTGCACTCTGTCAGCTGGTCAGAGAGAGTGTGGCTAATTAAATACTCTCTTTAAACAGGGAGTCCATGTAGGATAGTTCATGTGCAGCACAAGAATGTAATGGTGGTCTCAAGTGTGCTGACTGAGGATGGCTGCCGGCTCGTAAAAAGCTAGAAGGGGCTCTGCAGGAAACAAAACACAAAGGAGAGCAGCACCAATCAAAGTGCAGCAATGTAAAAACATTTATTTCAAAGTAGACAATTGATAACAAGATCATAGCTTTGTCAGTGCATTGGAATATTAAGGAGATTCATCCACTCATTATAGGAAGGCAGTCGGCTCGCAGGTTGAGAGAAAGCTGGTACTCCGGCCTTCATCGTTGCCTGATGAAGGAGCATGCATGCCCCGGACACGTGCTCCTCCCCACTCCTCCTCCAACCAGAAGTGACGTGTATCCCCATTCTGAGAGTCTGGAAGCGCTGAGAGCCACCAGCGTCAGCCGGACTACCAGCTGCCTCTCCACGCGTGAGCCGACCGCCTTCCTATAATGAGTGGATGAACCTCCTTAATATTCCAATGCACTGACAAAGCTATAATATTGTGAGTTACCAATTGTCTACTTTGAAATAAATGTTTTTACATTGCTGCACTTAGATTGGCGCTGCTCTCCTTTGTGTCTTATTTAAAAAAAGGATAAGATCGTCTGCGTATAAAGCAAGTTTCTCATGTATGGAACCCACCTGTATACCCCTCACCATGTCCGGCGGACATGGTGAGGGCTAAGGCGAGTGGCTCCATCACCAGGGTGAAAAAAAGTGTCACAGTGGGCAACCTTGCCTCGTACCTCTTCCAACAACAAAGGGGGCCGAGAGAGCACCACCCAGTTTTATTCGTGCTGTTGGAACTTTATATAAAATGTCAATCCACCTGCAAAATCCGTTCCCGAAACCCATGACTTCTAGAACCGAAGACATATAAGGCCATGCCACGCAAACTCAGTTGGGAGAAGTTGAAGATGTGTAAAAACTCTACATAAATTTATATCCATCAATTTCCCTGGCATGGTCTATATTGACAAAAGATGGGAGAATCATCCGCAACCTGGTTGCTAAAATTTTTGTCAAGATCTTGAGGTCATAGTTTAGCAAGGAGATTGGCCTATAAGAGGGGATGAAGACTATATGTGCCTGATACATAGAAGGGGGCAAGGGCATTTGTTTCTGTGAAATTAGTGAAGCATATATTCTATATCATTCACGGGGTAGGCAGTCCGGTCCCCATGTTTTACTACTGGGGAACAAGCAAATTGCTTCTTCTATTTCTATTTCCAAATCTTTGTCCAAAAATTCAAGATCCTCCTGCGAGAGAGTGGGTAGATGTAAGGATTGCAAAAACTCCTTAAGCCGTACTTCAGGCCAGTCAAGGATTCATTCAAAATTAGCACAGGATCAGAGATCACCTGGCCATCCGTACAACAAACCTCTGACACCACTGTCTACATTTTACAGTTCGCAACAAGATTCGCCAGGAGTTTGCTGTTTTTGTCTCCAGACTCAAAGACCCTCCCAGCCAGTAAATTTAGATCCAAGTGTGCGGCCGAAGCAAGATGTAGAGACAATGCTCTTTTTGCCTCAGCTAGCTGGCTGAATATCTCCCCTGGTATTGGCCTTAAAGGCTTCCCAGACTACATGCGCCGAGGCTGAATCCTCGTTGAGCGCCCAATATTGTTGTAGTTGTATCTCCCCAATCTTAGGGTCCTGCAACCATTTAGGTGCTAAGCGCCAACAGTTTTGACTCCTGTAGTCCGACAACTCCAATGTGACCTCAAGAGGGGCATGGTCAGAGAGGCCCACAGGTAAGTACGAGACCCCCCTCACTGCTGCCAAGGCACAGGTATTCCCAAAGACCAGGTCAATCCTGGAGCCTGATTTGTGAGTGATGGAGTGAAAGGAGTAAGCCGTAGAGGTTTGGTGCTTCCATCTTCAAATTTCAGTATAGTTAAAGGCTTGTGCCCATTGAAGTAAATCAGGTGCATACGCTGTATTTGGGTTGGACGAGTCCAGAGATGGATCCAACGTAGAAATAAAATCTCCAGTTATGTATAGTCTGGAAAATTGTAGTGTGGCTAAGTTCTCCTATACCGTGTATAGGACCCAGTGGTTAAAGGGAGGGGGAACATTCACCAGAGCATATACAACTGCTTTAATCTCTAATAAAAGAATTATGAATCGACCTTCCGGGTCAGTCCTTAGATGTAGGACCTTATATGCAAGAGATTTGTTCAATAAGATGGCCACTCCCCTTGCATAACTGGAATAGGTTGCATGGAATGATTGCTGTACCCGGGGTCTATGAAGCGCCGGAATCTTATTCCCCAGAAGATGAGTCTCCTGCAGGAACAAAATATGGGGCCTGTGACTATTTAAACATCAAAGCACTTTTAAACTTGTAATTTAAACCCCGTACATTCCATGAGATAAGTTTCAGTTCCATAAGAGCAGTAACGTATGATGATATAGCATAGTAATAAATATGAGTGGAGGCTCAGCCCCCTTGGGGAAAGAGGGAGGATGCAAAAAATAGTGGCTCTGAGCAAGGTGAGTGCTGACATAACACAGGACATAGAACACATCATCCAGTGGATATAGAGCATACAAAAAGAAAAACAATAAACTGCGAACTCCCTACTGACCATGGAGTACCCCAAAAAAACTATGGGCAGTTTAATACCCAAAACCTGAACTCAAACTCTTCTTTGGCAGTGAGATTCAACCAGAATCCATCCTCACTGGAGGAAAACTACTCCAAAGGCAGGAGGCAAGGAAGTCTTGCAGTGTATAATAACAAACCAGTGTCACTGTGCTAGAAATCCTGATATGAACGAAGGCAACTTGGATCCAGTCACAAAATGGTTAATGTAAAGCACAGGCGACATAGAGGGCAGGTTGACCACTAGTGTGAGTTGGTAGGTGGTTTTCCCCCAACCATATAACTCCTGCCTGTGTTTATGAAAAATAGAAAAATAACAGGAATAACAAGCATGAACAAGGAAAAATAGTTTCTCCATCAGGACAGGCAGATAGCATCAGCTCGGGCACCATGCGACAACAGAAAAAAAAGGCCCCGCAGCGGAAAGAGGGGCAAGAAGGGCTTACCGCAACCCAGCAAGCCAGGCATCCGTTTCATCAAGAGTATAAAAAAGTTTAACAATACCTTCATGTTGCACCCGAAACCGACTTGAATAATAGCATGCTGTGTTTAAGGTTGTGGTTACGATGGTGGCGACGGACGTCGTTGAAGGTTTTGCGTTTCTTCTGGAGTTCTTGGAAGAAATCCGGAAACAGCATTTTCTTTGCATTCCCATGTTGGAGATTCAGGTGTTTCCAAGCTTCAGACAGGATATGGTCACGATAATTAAGGAAAGGAACTAGGAAGGGGCGCGGTGGGGCCCCTGGTATTTAGCGGCCCATAGGCACCCGATGAGCCCGCTCAGCAATATAAGTGACCAGTGCGTCAGGTAGATGTAGCAAGTCTTTAAAGAAGCCTTCGGCAAAGTCCGCAGGACGCTCTACTTCAGCCTCCTCAGGAAGACCTAACACCCGCATATTATTGCGACGCATGCGATTCTCAGCATCGTCAGCTTTGTTCAGCAGATATTTGACTTATTGCTGCAGCTCAGTAATCATACCAGCCTGTTGTTCTGTGCGGTCCTTCACATTGGAGACACGTGCCTCAGAATCCTTCATGCGGCCTCTTATCTTATCCAGGTCGTTCCTGATGAGGTTACATTCCTCAGATAAATGGTCAAGTGGACTAATAATGATGTCCTGCTCTGCTCTATAGCTGCTAGGATGAGAGGTGTATCCAGCGCTGTCGGCACCTTCCGCCACTGCCCCTCACGCCCCCTCATAGAGGGTATCCTTGATGTTGTATATGAATTAAAGGATGATGGCAACCGGAATCCAGCACTAATGTAACTTTTCCATAAAGCTCTCACTGTCATTTGGGGGGTTTGAGGGGAGGAAGTGGGTGCTTAGGAATATATTACATTTAACACCCTAAACATGGATGTTACATGATCCAAAATGTGAACTTAGCCTTTAAAAGGAAGTAAAGCCTTCCTCATTAATTTTACCTATGGGTAAGCCTATACGGATTACCTGTAGGTACTGTAAATATCTCCTAAACTTGCACCGTTTAGGAGATATTTACTATATACGCTGCCGCCGATGTCATCAGCGCATGCGCACTGAAGGAACGGCCCGCTTGTGCCATTTCTTCAAGACCCATGCTGTGACCGATGGCACACATGCATGCGCGAGAGGGAGCCCACAAACCCGGAAGTAACTCTGATTTTGGCTGTGGAAGCGGAGTGCAGGCGGCACTGCGGGGCATAATTCTAAGGTAAGTATTTCATAATGAGCTAGTATGTGTTGCATTTGCTTTGCAGATTTTTTATTTATTTATTTTATTTTTCGGAGGTTTACAACCTCTTTAACCACTTCAGCCCTGGAAGAATTTACTCCCTTCCTGACCAGAGAACTTTTTGCGATTCGCCACTGCGTTGCTGACAATTGCGCGGTCGTGCGACGTTACACCAAAACAAAATTGACGTCCTTTTTTTCCCACAAATAGAGCTTTCTTTTGATGGTATTTGATCACCTCTGTGGTTTTTATTTTTTGTGCTATAAACAAAAAAGAGCGACAATTTTGAAAAAAAAAGCAATAGTTCTTACTTTTTGGTATAATAGATATCCCCCAAAAAATCATTTTTTCCTCAGTTTAGGCCAATATGTATTCTTCTACATATTTTTGCTAAAAAAAATCGCAATAAGCATATATTGATTGGTTTGCGCAAAAGTTATAGCGTCTACAAAATAGGGGATAGATTTATGGCATTTTCATTACTTTTTTTTATTAGTAATGGCGGCAATCTGCGGTTTTTATCGTGACTGCGACATTATGGCGGACAAATCGGACACTTTTGACACTATTTTGGGACCATTGTCATTTATACAGCGATAAAAGTGCACTGATTACTGTATAAATGACACTGGCAGGGAAGGGGTTAAACACTAGGGGGCGATCAAGGGGTTAAGTGTGTCCTAGGGAGTGATTCCAACTGTGGGAGGATAGGCTACCACTGACATGACAGCAATCGCTGCTCCCGATGACAGGGAACAGTAGATCCCTGTCATGTCACTAGGCAGAACAGGGAAATGCCTTAATTACATAGGCAGCTCCGTGAAACAATCGCAGAACACCGGCGGACATTGAGTCCATGGGACCCGCTGGCACAGTCATGCTGTATGCGGTGGGCGCGCGTGCCCACTAGCCACACCAATTAAAGGGGACATACAGGTACGCCCATTTGCCCACCGCTGCCATTGTGCTGACGTATATCGGCGTGCGGGGGATCGGCAAGTGGTTAAAGCTGAATATACACAATGTTCTATATACAATATACAATTTTCTGTATATTTTTTTTCCTTCAGATTTACCAAAACCATATAATATGAGGTCAAACATTAAGAGTTTCAATTTCTATTCAATCAATCAGGCCCTTGCACTACATGGTTTTGGTAAATCTAAATGAAATCAGACAACAAAAGTTGTATAGTGTGTATGGGGTCTAAAGCCTCGTACACACGATAGGATTTTCGGCAGGGAATTGTGTGATGACAGACTGCCTAAAATCCGACCGTTAGTACGCTCCTTCAGACAATTGTTGTCCAACATTCCGCCAACAAATGTTGGATGGCATATTTGTAAATGTGGTACAGCGCTGCGCTAAAAACAAACTGGAAAAGCAGCCAACACACCCGTAGACTCAAGGGCAGAAATAACAGCAAAAAAATATATAAAGTGTGGCGCTAATAGTAGCAATATATAAAGCTAAGCATTGGGTAATATCACACAATATAATTGTGAAACAGAAATGACACGTGAACACAAATGGCAGTGACTAATAAACAGAGATAATAAGTAAGTATATGTGTTCAATACAAATGTTAGATATAATCTAAAGCACTAAAAGAAATGTGTGATGACAGTGCATGAACAGTTGTCTAGTGTAAAGTCCAAAACATCAAAAAGAACCCTGACAGCGGTGCATGAACAATTTTTGGCAGGTGTTTTCTTATGTGTGTAGAAAAGCTTTCAATCCAATAGCCTGGTAGGTACATAGACCATAGGGGACCCGAGGTGCACGGAAGTTCGGAAACAGTGCCAGGACCATCACCAGAAGTTATGGAGGCTTACCGGAAGGTATGGCCTGAAATGGCGTATGCCATACAGGTCAAAAGGGCTTATTGACCAACAGGTCTAGATGTATTATCCGGTCCGAGGTTATCGTCACACAAACCATGGGGGGGAAAAGTCGGTCAACACGATATCCACATTGATAGATATGCCACAGTAGACCATGCGAAAGATTCGTATTACATGTGAGGAATAAAAACACTCACATAGTGTAATAACGTAAAACTTGGATTTATTTAAAAAGTAACAGATAAAAAACAGACTCACATTTTTTGCAGATAAATTTAGCGTTTCAATCGTGTAGCGGTAGCTGTGAGGGATCAACCCGACATGTTTCGACTAAGTAGTCGTCTTCTGGGGTGTGAACCCCCTCACCCCACCGCTCTATATATAGACAAACAAATGAGTAATGACCCCCAATGGAAGTGTCCTAAACCGGAAGTGAACCATATGACCTTATTTCCGGTTTTGAGGGGCATAGATTATAGGCTTAGAGTTTTGAAAGGCAGACTAAGCAACCAGAACATATGTTGGAATATAGCTATTATAATGAAATTATGAGGCAAGAATCAGTGAAAGGTGGTCCGGATGGTTAGTCCGTAACCAAACCTCACTCTCATTATCTGTGACCCCTGGAAAGGAGCGCAACGACGCCGCTGCGTTCCAACGCTATGACGAGCCTCCTCTGAGCGCAATGACGTCACGCGCAGGGCTGGGCAGCGGTGACAGTGCGCTCCAAGCCGTCACCCAAGCCTCACTCTCATATAGCGCGATGACGTCATGCGCATAACGCGGCTACGTCAGTACGTTCCGTGATAACAACCACGTCTCGTCATCAATTGCTAGACGTTCGTCCCACAGAGAGCAAAGCTCAGCCCTATGACGCAGGGCGGAAGTGGTAGACAAGTGTCAGCAAGGATGGAAGTCAAATGTGTATGAAATTTAAATGTGCTACAAGTGTACATAAAAAGCTTCATGGTGTGAAAAATTAGATATATTATCAATGCCCGAAGGGGCCTATGATAGAGGGTAAGGACATTGTTTGAAGTCTACATTATATGGACTCATATTATTGACCTCCCAGACACTTCCAGTAGGGGGCATAAAATACACTTACATCCCAACTGTAATATTTATAGGCACATACAATGTATACAAAAAGAAAAATCCTAGAGAATAAAAAATAACGTATGGCAATGTATATATATAAATATAGCTAAAAAAGGAGACCATCATAATCGAGCTAACATAAATAATAAATGTCAAAAAAAAATTTCTAAAGTAAATGTAAATTACAATTTATGCCTGGTTAATAAACGAATTGATGTCCCAATCGACATTGATACCCTGCGGAAAGTGTGACCCCAATTTGTATATCCAGTATGTCTCCAAACGGGAGACTCCCCTAAGAGTAGACCCCCCCCGCCAAGGGGCCCTATATTTATCTATGATGAGAAACTGTGTGCCAGCCGGATTTCTATCGTGACATTCCCTATAATGTCTAGGGACTGTATGTTTCGTGCTACCCGCCTTAATGAGGTTGATGTGTTCCGAGACTCGTACAGTAAACGATCTAATTGTACGGCCCACATATTGCTTGCCACAAGGGCAAGTCAGTAAGTAAACAATCCCGGTAGTGGCACAGGTGCAAAATTGTTTAATTGCATACGTGCGGCCAGTCACGGTAGAGTTGAATTCGTGGCTCGCCCTTCTGCCGCAGGTATTATACTGGCAAACCAGACATTTTTTGCAAGGAAAGAAACCAGTCCAATTATGAAAAAAGGATGGTTTTTTAGGCGGATCAATAACATTAGGTGCTAGCTTATTCCTGAGGGATGGAACTCCTCTAAAGACCACCTTGGGAGTATCAGGAAGAAGTGGGCCCAATATTTTGTCAGTTTTTAGAACGTCCCAATGATGTTCAAAAACCTTCCTAATCTGTTTGTATTGCATCGAGAAGGAGGTCAAAAATGACCATTTGAAATCATCGTTGGATTGTTTAGGTTTATCTTGCAATAGTGTCTGACGATCTATACTACAGGCCTTTTCAATCTCTCTATCTAGGTCGGGCGGATTATAGCCTTTCTCAACAAACCTATCTTTGAGTAACATGGCCTGGGTCATATAGGTGTCTTGATCAGTACAATTTCTACGTGAACGTAAAAATTGGCTCCTGGGTACTGATTTAATCCAAGAGGTGTGATGACAACTGTCAGTTGATATGTAACTGTTTCTGTCGGTGGACTTAAAATAAGTACTAAAGCTAAATCCACCTTCTTTTCTATCAATAACCAAATCTAAAAAGTGGACTGAAGTGGTGCTAGCCTCAAATGTCAGGGCAATGCCCCTATCATTGGCATTCAAAGAGGCCATGAAGTCAATCAGGTCATCATGGTTCCCAGTCCACAGGAGGAGGACTTCGTCTATGTACCGGGCCCACAGCAGAAGATGTGGGTTATCCATGGCATAGACGACGTCCTCCTCCCACTTGGCCATAAATAAATTAGCCAAGCTAGGGGCAAACTTGGCACCCATTGCCACCCCCTTATGTTGGCGATAGTAGTTGCCATTAAACCAAAAATAGTTACTTTGAGTTGCAAATTCTATTAGCTCTATAATGTAATTGATCTGGGGTGAAGCAAGGGAAACATCCCTATTAAGAAAACATTTAACTGCATCCACACCTTCACGGTGTGGAATGCAGGTGTAGAGGGACGCCACGTCTGCAGTGGCCATGATAAGGTCACCGGAATATGAAACATTGGATAACAGTCTGATCACATCCCTAGTGTCCTTTAGATAGGACGGCATCTTACGTACAGAGGGTTGGAGAAAAAAATCAATGTACTTCCCGATTCTGGAGGTAATCGAGTCGATGCCACTAATTATAGGTCTGCCAGGAGGGTGGAGGGGGTCTTTATGAACTTTGGGTAAATAATACATAACTGGGACACGTGGGGCGAGGGGAACTAAAAATGATCTCTCTTTTTTATTTAAGATGTAAGAATCATAGCCTTTGGCTATCAGATTCCTCAATGCTATTTTGTACTCTTGTGTTGGATTATTAGGTAGCTCAATGTAGGTCTCACGGTCTCCTAAAATGCGGTGCATTTCTTTAAGATAGTCTGATTTGTTTAATAAAACTATGCCGCCGCCTTTGTCGGCGGGGCGTATAACCAAATTTTTGTTCTCGCATAGGGTTTTTAGGCCCACTGTAGGTAGAGGATTATAAAATTTATGTTTTACTGGAATCTTCGCTAGGTCTCGTATCACTAATTCTTTGAATAAGTTAATGGGGGGTGGAAGTTGTGTTGGGGGGCTGAAGAGGGAGGGATTAGATAAATTAGAGTGTACTGTGCCAGAAGTTGCCGCTCTGGCTATATTTCTCGTGGGGTTCGAGATGATGTATCTTTGAACATTGATTTTTCTAATGAACTTATGAATATCAATGAACGTATTGAATTTGTTGAGTTTATGAGGGGGGGCAAATTTAAGCCCCTTGTTAAGGACACTTTTTTCTTCCTGTGTGAGGACAGTGTCACTCAAGTTGAATACCCCCTGACATGTTACGTTCTTGTTCGTTTAACGTCTCTGAACCCTCCTCCCTCCTCTGGTCCCTCTCTTGTTTCTGGACCTCTTTTTCTGTTTTGAGTGTCCTCGCGAAAACCCCGAGTAGTACGTGAATCTAAATACGGTTGTCTGTAGGGGGATGGGTCATACCCGGCATTAGGGAATGGGCAGACATTTTCATTATATTGTTCACGTAACGGGGAATACCTATTGTAGGTAGAAATAGGCGGATGCCTATAGTATGATGAGGAATTAGGGTGATAGGAATGGTGGGGGGAGTCATGATAGCGTACCGGGGAACCACGATGATATGAGTTCTCACGTTCACGATATTGGTAGTCATAGTTATATTGATCTCCCCTATTACCTCCTCTACCCCTACCTCTAGATTGGTGTCCTCTTCCCCTATGCTGATTTCTAGGGGTATGGGTAGTTGGCTGTCGTCCCGTGTGTGGAGGATGACCTCCATCATAGGGCTGCCCTTTATCAGCAGCAACCTTTGGACGAACTGAAGATTGCGTAGGGGGGACAGTGGTGGCCTCATTAGGGACACTAATTTCCATTGGGGCCTGTAGTGTAGGTGTTACGATAGATTTCTGCCAACCAAACACTTTACCCGCCTTATAATCCCCAATGTCACGAGAATATTTTTTATGTTTTTTCATTTTCTGCTCTTTGTCTTCCTTTACAAGATGCGTTTGTAAATTGGAAGATAGAGTATTATACTCAACAGAATTTTTGTAAGCTAATAATTTGTCTTTCAATTCCCTAATTTCCTGATCCAAAGCAGAGAGGCGAATACGCTTCCTATTGATAAGAAAATCAAGGAACTTGATGCCAGCATCGTTAAAATATTTGAACCAGGAATCCAGTTCAACCTCCCCCTGTTGGGGTTGAACGTCCCATCTAAGACTGCGTGGGATCATGCCTTCTGCTACATATTGTTCTAAAAAGGCCAGATCCCATTGCAGATGAAGTTCCGAGACCATAACGTTCTTTAACCTCATAAACAACCCTCCAATTTCTGTGTCATTGGAAGTGGCAACAAAAACACCTTCGGTATTGACTACCCGAGATGCACGGTATTCGAAAACATCCATGTTGAGATGGAGTGAATGCGCTGCCGCTATACTAAGTGTCTAGACCGTGAAAAAATATTTGTAAATGTGGTACAGCGCTGCGCTAAAAACAAACTGGAAAAGCAGCCAACACACCCGTAGACTCAAGGGCAGAAATAACAGCAAAAAAATATATAAAGTGTGGCGCTAATAGTAGCAATATATAAAGCTAAGCATTGGGTAATATCACACAATATAATTGTGAAACAGAAATGACACGTGAACACAAATGGCAGTGACTAATAAACAGAGATAATAAGTAAGTATATGTGTTCAATACAAATGTTAGATATAATCTAAAGCAATAAAAGAAATGTGTGATGACAGTGCATGAACAGTTGTCTAGTGTAAAGTCCAAAACATCAAAAAGAACCCTGACAGCGGTGCATGAACAATTTTTGGCAGGTGTTTTCTTATGTGTGTAGAAAAGCTTTCAATCCAATAGCCTGGTAGGTACATAGACCATAGGGGACCCGAGGTGCACGGAAGTTCGGAAACAGTGCCAGGACCATCACCAGAAGTTATGGAGGCTTACCGGAAGGTATGGCCTGAAATGGCGTATGCCATACAGGTCAAAAGGGCTTATTGACCAACAGGTCTAGATGTATTATCCGGTCCGAGGTTATCGTCACACAAACCATGGGGGGGAAAAGTCGGTCAACACGATATCCACATTGATAGATATGCCACAGTAGACCATGCGAAAGATTCGTATTACATGTGAGGAATAAAAACACTCACATAGTGTAATAACGTAAAACTTGGATTTATTTAAAAAGTAACAGATAAAAAACAGACTCACATTTTTTGCAGATAAATTTAGCGTTTCAATCGTGTAGCGGTAGCTGTGAGGGATCAACCCGGCATGTTTCGACTAAGTAGTCGTCTTCTGGGGTGTGAACCCCCTCACCCCACCGCTCTATATATAGACAAACAAATGAGTAATGACCCCCAATGGAAGTGTCCTAAACCGGAAGTGAACCATATGACCTTATTTCCGGTTTTGAGGGGCATAGATTATAGGCTTAGAGTTTTGAAAGGCAGACTAAGCAACCAGAACATATGTTGGAATATAGCTATTATAATGAAATTATGAGGCAAGAATCAGTGAAAGGTGGTCCGGATGGTTAGTCCGTAACCAAACCTCACTCTCATTATCTGTGACCCCTGGAAAGGAGCGCAACGACGCCGCTGCGTTCCAACGCTATGACGAGCCTCCTCTGAGCGCAATGACGTCACGCGCAGGGCTGGGCAGCGGTGACAGTGCGCTCCAAGCCGTCACCCAAGCCTCACTCTCATATAGCGCGATGACGTCATGCGCATAACGCGGCTACGTCAGTACGTTCCGTGATAACAACCACGTCTCGTCATCAATTGCTAGACGTTCGTCCCACAGAGAGCAAAGCTCAGCCCTATGACGCAGGGCGGAAGTGGTAGACAAGTGTCAGCAAGGATGGAAGTCAAATGTGTATGAAATTTAAATGTGCTACAAGTGTACATAAAAAGCTTCATGGTGTGAAAAATTAGATATATTATCAATGCCCGAAGGGGCCTATGATAGAGGGTAAGGACATTGTTTGAAGTCTACATTATATGGACTCATATTATTGACCTCCCAGACACTTCCAGTAGGGGGCATAAAATACACTTACATCCCAACTGTAATATTTATAGGCACATACAATGTATACAAAAAGAAAAATCCTAGAGAATAAAAAATAACGTATGGCAATGTATATATATAAATATAGCTAAAAAAGGAGACCATCATAATCGAGCTAACATAAATAATAAATGTCAAAAAAAATTTTCTAAAGTAAATGTAAATTACAATTTATGCCTGGTTAATAAACGAATTGATGTCCCAATCGACATTGATACCCTGCGGAAAGTGTGACCCCAATTCGTATATCCAGTATGTCTCCAAACGGGAGACTCCCCTAAGAGTAGACCCCCCCCGCCAAGGGGCCCTATATTTATCTATGATGAGAAACTGTGTGCCAGCCGGATTTCTATCGTGACATTCCCTATAATGTCTAGGGACTGTATATTTCGTGCTACCCGCCTTAATGAGGTTGATGTGTTCCGAGACTCGTACAGTAAACGATCTAATTGTACGGCCCACATATTGCTTGCCACAAGGGCAAGTCAGTAAGTAAACAATCCCGGTAGTGGCACAGGTGCAAAATTGTTTAATTGCATACGTGCGGCCAGTCACGGTAGAGTTGAATTCGTGGCTCGCCCTTCTGCCGCAGGTATTATACTGGCAAACCAGACATTTTTTGCAAGGAAAGAAACCAGTCCAATTATGAAAAAAGGATGGTTTTTTAGGCGGATCAATAACATTAGGTGCTAGCTTATTCCTGAGGGATGGAACTCCTCTAAAGACCACCTTGGGAGTATCAGGAAGAAGTGGGCCCAATATTTTGTCAGTTTTTAGAACGTCCCAATGATGTTCAAAAACCTTCCTAATCTGTTTGTATTGCATCGAGAAGGAGGTCAAAAATGACCATTTGAAATCATCGTTGGATTGTTTAGGTTTATCTTGCAATAGTGTCTGACGATCTATACTACAGGCCTTTTCAATCTCTCTATCTAGGTCGGGCGGATTATAGCCTTTCTCAACAAACCTATCTTTGAGTAACATGGCCTGGGTCATATAGGTGTCTTGATCAGTACAATTTCTACGTATTGAACCATGATGACCTGATTGACTTCATGGCCTCTTTGAATGCCAATGATAGGGGCATTGCCCTGACATTTGAGGCTAGCACCACTTCAGTCCACTTTTTAGATTTGGTTATTGATAGAAAAGAAGGTGGATTTAGCTTTAGTACTTATTTTAAGTCCACCGACAGAAACAGTTACATATCAACTGACAGTTGTCATCACACCTCTTGGATTAAATCAGTACCCAGGAGCCAATTTTTACGTTTACGTAAATTGTACTGATCAAGACACCTATATGACCCAGGCCATGTTACTCAAAGATAGGTTTGTTGAGAAAGGCTATAATCCGCCCGACCTAGATAGAGAGATTGAAAAGGCCTGTAGTATAGATCGTCAGACACTATTGCAAGATAAACCTAAACAATCCAACGATGATTTCAAATGGTCATTTTTGACCTCCTTCTCGATGCAATACAAACAGATTAGGAAGGTTTTTGAACATCATTGGGACGTTCTAAAAACTGACAAAATATTGGGCCCACTTCTTCCTGATACTCCCAAGGTGGTCTTTAGAGGAGTTCCATCCCTCAGGAATAAGCTAGCACCTAATGTTATTGATCCGCCTAAAAAACCATCCTTTTTTCATAATTGGACTGGTTTCTTTCCTTGCAAAAAATGTCTGGTTTGCCAGTATAATACCTGCGGCAGAAGGGCGAGCCACGAATTCAACTCTACCGTGACTGGCCGCACGTATGCAATTAAACAATTTTGCACCTGTGCCACTACCGGGATTGTTTACTTACTGACTTGCCCTTGTGGCAAGCAATATGTGGGCCGTACAATTAGATCGTTTACTGTACGAGTCTCGGAACACATCAACCTCATTAAGGCGGGTAGCACGAAACATACAGTCCCTAGACATTATAGGGAATGTCACGATAGAAATCCGGCTGGCACACAGTTTCTCATCATAGATAAATATAGGGCCCCTTGGCGGGGGGGGTCTACTCTTAGGGGAGTCTCCCGTTTGGAGACATACTGGATATACGAATTGGGGTCACACTTTCCGCAGGGTATCAATGTCGATTGGGACATCAATTCGTTTATTAACCAGGCATAAATTGTAATTTACATTTACTTTAGAAATTTTTTTTTGACATTTATTATTTATGTTAGCTCGATTATGATGGTCTCCTTTTTTAGCTATATTTATATATATACATTGCCATACGTTATTTTTTATTCTCTAGGATTTTTCTTTTTGTATACATTGTATGTGCCTATAAATATTACAGTTGGGATGTAAGTGTATTTTATGCCCCCTACTGGAAGTGTCTGGGAGGTCAATAATATGAGTCCATATAATGTAGACTTCAAACAATGTCCTTACCCTCTATCATAGGCCCCTTCGGGCATTGATAATATATCTAATTTTTCACACCATGAAGCTTTTTATGTACACTTGTAGCACATTTAAATTTCATACACATTTGACTTCCATCCTTGCTGACACTTGTCTACCACTTCCGCCCTGCGTCATAGGGCTGAGCTTTGCTCTCTGTGGGACGAACGTCTAGCAATTGATGATGAGACGTGGTTGTTATCACGGAATGTACTGACGTAGCCGCGTTATGCGCATGACGTCATCGCGCTATATGAGAGTGAGGCTTGGGTGACGGCTTGGAGCGCACTGTCACCGCTGCCCAGCCCTGCGCGTGACGTCATTGCGCTCAGAGGAGGCTCGTCATAGCGTTGGAACGCAGCGGCGTCGTTGCGCTCCTTTCCAGGGGTCACAGATAATGAGAGTGAGGTTTGGTTACGGACTAACCATCCGGACCACCTTTCACTGATTCTTGCCTCATAATTTCATTATAATAGCTATATTCCAACATATGTTCTGGTTGCTTAGTCTGCCTTTCAAAACTCTAAGCCTATAATCTATGCCCCTCAAAACCGGAAATAAGGTCATATGGTTCACTTCCGGTTTAGGACACTTCCATTGGGGGTCATTACTCATTTGTTTGTCTATATATAGAGCGGTGGGGTGAGGGGGTTCACACCCCAGAAGACGACTACTTAGTCGAAACATGTCGGGTTGATCCCTCACAGCTACCGCTACACGATTGAAACGCTAAATTTATCTGCAAAAAATGTGAGTCTGTTTTTTATCTGTTACTTTTTAAATAAATCCAAGTTTTACGTTATTACACTATGTGAGTGTTTTTATTCCTCACATGTAATACGAATCTTTCGCATGGTCTACTGTGGCATATCTATCAATGTGGATATCGTGTTGACCGACTTTTCCCCCCCATGGTTTGTGTGACGATAACCTCGGACCGGATAATACATCTAGACCTGTTGGTCAATAAGCCCTTTTGACCTGTATGGCATACGCCATTTCAGGCCATACCTTCCGGTAAGCCTCCATAACTTCTGGTGATGGTCCTGGCACTGTTTCCGAACTTCCGTGCACCTCGGGTCCCCTATGGTCTATGTACCTACCAGGCTATTGGATTGAAAGCTTTTCTACACACATAAGAAAACACCTGCCAAAAATTGTTCATGCACCGCTGTCAGGGTTCTTTTTGATGTTTTGGACTTTACACTAGACAACTGTTCATGCACTGTCATCACACATTTCTTTTATTGCTTTAGATTATATCTAACATTTGTATTGAACACATATACTTACTTATTATCTCTGTTTATTAGTCACTGCCATTTGTGTTCACGTGTCATTTCTGTTTCACAATTATATTGTGTGATATTACCCAATGCTTAGCTTTATATATTGCTACTATTAGCGCCACACTTTATATATTTTTTTTAAATGTTGGATGGCAAGCTAGTAAATTTGCGGCGGACAACAGTCTGTTGTCAGATTTTCGTATAGTGTGTACACAAGTCCGTCACACAAAAGTCCAAAGTACAAACACGCATGCTCAGAAGCAAGGACGAGCCGGAAGCGTTCGTAAATGAGATTTAACATTCGTGACGCTGCAAATTATGAATTGTCGAAAAGCAGCGCAATGGCATAATAATGAAGCTGCTTTGCTGGTGATACTGATTGGGTTATGGCAAACATATTTGAAAATTCTTTTGTTTTCTAGTGATATCAAGAATAATATTATTATGCTTCTTTATTTTATTTTTTTGGCCAAGTTACCACAACACTATTATCCTGTAGTTTCTAATCTCAAAGATACAACTATGTTGGTGTCCCTTGTTAATTTTACATTGTATTTTTGAAAATGTACTGGCCTACTTCCAAACTGTCATTTGAAGTAAAACACATAGCCAAGTATTATTCAACACAATTTTTTTATTGTGCATTAAAAAAAGAAAACACATAAAATGAGACATGCTATCTGCCAATAGAACTTAACCAAAAAATGCATTCTATGCATCTAAAAATATAGACAATATAACATCAACTCATTATTCAACCAAAAATAAAATAATAATTAGTAAGTGTGCAGGCCCTTGCACTACATGCTTTGGGGAATTCACCCAGAAATAGGACCACAAAAGAGGGATAGTGCGTATGGGTTTTGCAAAGTCAGCAAATAGAGTATTTGTATCTGTTGACTTAACATTTTGGGGGGGTTACAAATGAGTTTGGGCCCCAAAAAATGGCATCTTGCACTCTGCCTAAATTGAAGGACAACAATAACATTTGGACATATTTTAGGGGTTTTTTAGAGTAAGCACAATGATAGCATGCTAGGGAGGTTAGTGAAGGAAAAATATGCATGTAGGCCAAAAAAGGAGCAGGAAAAGCTTACAGCATGCATGAGGACAAAAAGGACATTCGCAGCATATTAATTATAATTTAATGTTAATTATGGAATCAGGAAATTAATACAATACATTAGCAAACATTAAATACATAGAATGTGATGTTAAAGGAAAAAAACTTACCCGAATATAGTCCTTCTGCAGGACTTGAATAATGGCTGAGCAGGTCTCTGGAATAATGAGTCCCAGAGCCTGGGGGGAGATCCCAGTGGTAAACTTGAGGTCCTGGAGACTTCTCCCCATTGCCAAGTACTACAAGGTGGCTATGAGCCTTTGCTCAGGAGTAATGGCAAGCCTCGTGCATGTGTCCTGCTTCTTAATATAGGGGGTCAACAATGCCAAGAGTTGGTGAAAGCAGGGATCCGTCATCTGGAGATAATTCCGAAAATCATCCGGATTATTCTCCTGGAGCTCCTGCAGCAAAGGCATATGACTGCGGTCACTGGCCCAATTCACTCTAATGACAGCTTTCTGTGCAAATGTAGCTTAAGAGTAGCCTGTTGCAGTTGAGGCTTATTTGGCTCTAAACACTAGCTTCTTATTTAATAGTCATGCTTTTCTTTTCATCTCTTTCCTGGTAATTAGTGTCAGGCTTTTATATACTGTGTTACAGGAGCATTTGACAATCAAGTTCAAGAAATACATCTTGTAACATTCTGTGTAACAGGTATGTGGATGTTTTTGTCAAGATTGTAGTATTGTTTAATGTGATCTTAATATTCTTTCTTATTTTATTAAAAAGCACAAGGAATCAATCAGTTGTGCTGCTGTGCTAACAAGGGACACACTGGCAGATGTAGTGACAGAGATAAGATCAGTATGCTTCTTCTCCTTTATTGTCCAGTCACAGCCCTAAGATAGGGACAATACCTGGTTGTTTTACTTAGGCAGGCCATACACGGTGCATGTTTCTTTCCTGCAGCCACGGGTTGCAGGAAAGAAATTTGCACAATTCCCCCATCAACACAGGCAGTGCTGATAGGGGAATCAGCAATTGTCTTCTCTTGGCAGGGGGGCTGGGGCGGGGGCGGGCAGGGGAAGCCATCCAGTCGGCAGAAGACAGTGTTTATCATTAGCGGTTATAGCAGGTGCTAGCGATAATCACAAGAGAATCTGGCAGGCTGGTTATACCCAAGTTGATCAATCGATCAACTTGGTACATTAAACCTGCCCATCAATGGTTCAAACTGTGCATGGCCAGCCTTAATTAGCACTTGCTTCACTATAAATAAGTAAAGGAGTTAACCATTCATGTACTTTTTCATTCTGGCAGGAAAATAGCAAGAGAAACAGAAGTGGTCTACAGAATTTCACCTTTCCCATTATTGTTTTCTGCATTCTGCATCTGCATTTCTATGTCTAGCTTTATTTTCTTTCTCTTATCCCTAATAGTCATAAGATTACATGATATATTTTTTTTCATAGATTTAAACAATAAAAAGAATGATGGAATTCACCTTCCAATAATATATGGTATAGGTAAGTGTGAATAATTGGAGCATGGTTATTTATGTTTATAATCCATGTTTTATTGATTAATAGAAGAAGGGCAATGGAATTCACCCTGCAGTAATATATGGTTTGATCAACTGTTAATTTGTAACTCCACTTGTATTAAAAAAAACATTAAGATAATGAAGCAAAAAAATATATAGCATATATACCACAATTGTTACACAAACCATATTGTACTTTAACCAATTCAGGACCCAGCCTTTTTCTGACATTTGTTGTTTACAAGGAAAAATCAGTATATTTTGCTCAAAAATTACTTATAACCCCCAAACATGATATATTTTCTTTTAGCAGAGACCCTAGAGAATAAAATGGCAGCCATTGCAATTTTTTGTGTCACACAGTTTTTTGCGAAGCATTTTGCAAACACAATTTTTTGGGAAAAAATCTACTTTAATGAATTTTAAAAAAGGCGACGCTTTAACAATTTCTACAGGTTACCAGTTTAGAGTTACAGAGGAGGTCTAGTCCTAGAATTATTGCTCTCGCCCAGACATTTGCGGTGATACCTCACATATGTGGTGCAAACACTGTTTACAGATGTGGGCGTGACCTACGTATGCGTTCACTACTGTGCGCGGGGATGGGGGTGCTTTAAATGTTTTATTTATTTTATTAGGTTTTACAGATTTTTACACTGTCCCTTTAAAAAAAAAAAAAGATCACTTATTGTTATTGCACGGAATGTTCACATCCCTTGCGATAGCATTTGGACCCCAAATCTCTCCTCGACCCTTAAAAGCAAAAGATCAAAAAAACATTTTTTTTTATCTTTTGCTTTAACTACTTCAATACAGGGCACTTTCACCCCCTTCCTGCCAAGGCCAATTTTCAGCTTTCAGTGCTCTCACACTTTGAATGACAATTACTTAGCACTGTACCCATATGAAATTTGTGTCCTTTTTTTCACCCATATATAGCTTTCTTTTGGTGGTATTTAATCACCACTGGGTTTTTTTTAAAGACCAAAAAATTTGAGAAAAAACATTGTTTTCTTTGTTTCTGTCACAAAAGTTTAGCAAATCAGTAATTTTTCTTTATAAATTTTGACCAACATTTATACTGCTTATACATTTATACTATCTTTGGTAAAAAAAAAAATAACCCAAATCAGTGTATATTGGTCTTTGTAAAGGTTATAGAGTCTACAAGCTATGGTGCCAATCATTTAAAATTGATCACGCCTGATGTACTAAAGGCTTATCTCATTTCTTGAGACACTAACAAGCCAGGAAAGTACAAAAACAGCCCAAATGACCCCTTTTTGGAAAGTAGACATTCCAAGGTATTTAGTAAGTCGCATGGTGAGTTTTTTGAAGTTAGAAAGTAAGATTTTTTTTTTTACAAAATTGTCATATTATCAGGTTATTTCCCTTGCACAGCATATGCATACTTGCAAATACACCCCAAAACACATTCTGCTACTCCTCCTGAATATGGCGATACCACATGTGTAAAACTTTTACACATTCTCGCCACGTAGAGAGGCCCAACATCCAAGTAGCACCTCCAGGCGTTCTAAGAGTATAAATTACACGTATAATTACCTTACAACCTGTTGCACTTTTGAAGGCCCTGGAGTAGTGCCCACAGCGCTATGTGCCCACTCCAGCCATCCATCCATCCATACTCAGCCATCCATACTCAGCCAGCCAGCCATCCATGCTCAGCCAGCCAGCCATCCATGCTCAGCCAGCCAGCCATCCATGCTCAGCCAGCCAGCCATCCATGCTCAGCTAGCCAGCCATCCATGCTCAGCCAGCCATCCATGCTCAGCTAGCCAGCCATCCATGTTCAGCCAGCCATCCATGCTCAGCTAGCCAGCCATCCATGCTCAGCCAGCCATCCATGCTCAGCCAGCCATCCATGCTCAGCCAGCCATCCATGTTCAGCCAGCTATCCATGTTCAGCCAGACATCCATGCTCAGCCATCCATCCATGCTCAGCCAGCCATCCATACTCAGCCAGCCATCCCTAATCAGCAATACTCATCCATCCATCCATGCTCAGCCATCCCATCCACCCCATCCATACTCAGCCATACCCAGTCATACTCAACCGTACCCAGCCATACCATCCATACTCAGCCGTACCCAGCCATACTCAGCCATCCATCCATCCGTGCTCAGCCAGCCAGCCATCCATCCATCCATGCTCAGCCAGCCATCCATCCATGCTCAGCCATCCATCCATGCTCAGCCAGCCATCCATACTCAGCCAGCCATCCATACTCAGCCAGCGATCCCTAATCAGCAATACTCATCCATCCATCCATCCTCAGCCATCCCATCCACCCCATCTATACTCAGCCATACCCAGTCATACTCAACCGTACCCAGCCATCCCATCCATACTCAGCCGTACCCAGCCATACTCAGCAGTACCCAGCCGTACTCATTCATGCTCAGTCATCCCATCCATACTCAGCCATCCCCATCCACGGCTCATCCATCCTCATTCAAGCTCATTCATGCCACATCAGTTCTCATCCATGCCACTAGAGTGCCTCACAAAAGTGTAATAGGTAGTCAAATTAGATTTGACATATATGCCCCTAGAACGCCTGATGGTGCTCCCTGCATGTTGGGCCTCTCTATGTGGCCAGGCTGTGTAAATGTCTCCCACATGTGGTATCGCCGTACTCGGGAGGAGTAGGAGAATCTATTTGGGGGTGTATTTTTTGGTATGTACATGCTATGTGTTAGAAATATTGTATAAATGGACAACTTTGTGTAAAAAAAAAAAAAGTTTTCATTTTCTTTACACATTTTCCAAAAACGTAGAAAAAAATTACATGTTCAAAAGACTCATCATGCCTCATAGATTATACGTTGGGTTGTTTTCTTTCCAAAATGGGGTCATTTTTGGGGAGTTTCAATTGTTCTGGTGCTACAGGGCCTTCAAAAGTGTAAGAGGTAGTCAAGAAATTATATGTGTAATTTATGCTCCAAGAACGCCTGATGGTGCTCCTTGCATGTTGGGCCTCTGTATGTGGCAAGCTGTGTAAAAGTCTCACACATGTGGTATCGCCGTACTCAGGAGGAGTAGTAGAATGTGTTTTGGGGTGTAATTTGTGCTATGCATATGCTATGTGTGAGAAATAACCTGCTAATATAACAATTTTGTGAAAAAAAAAGAAAAAAAAATCTTGATTTTGCAAAGAATTGTGGGGAAAAATTACAACTTTAAAAAACTCACCATGCCTCTTACTAAATACCTTGGAATGTCTACTTTCCAAAAAGGGGTCATTTGGGGGGTATTTGTACTTTCCTGGCTTGTTAGGGTCTCAAGAAATGAGATAGGCCGTTAGGTACATCAGGTGTGATCAATTTTCAGAGATAGGCACCATAGCTTGTGGACTCTATAATTTTTACAAAGACTAAATAATATACACCGATTTAGGTTATTTTTACCAAAGATATGTAGCAGTATGTATGAAGAAAAATTACTAATTTGCAAAATTGTATAACGAAAATGAAGAAAAATGCATTTTTTTACAGAATTTTCGGTCTTTTTTCTTTTATAGCGCAAAAAATAAAAAAAACCCAGAGGTGATCAAATACCACCAAACGAAAGCTCCATTTGTGTGAAAAAAAGGATAAAAATTTCATATAGGTACAGTGTTACATGACTGAGTAATTGTCATTCAAGATGTGAGAGCACCGAAAGCTGAAAATTGGTCTGGTTAGGAAGGGGGTTTAAGTGCCCAGTGGGTAAGTGGTTAAAATATAAACATTAAAATACAATTCCTATAATTTGGGAAGAAAAAGTTGATCAATATTTATATGGTCAGATTCTCACCACTGTTTAAAGGAAAGGATGTGTATTCAATTTGTTCTAACAGCAAAATCCAACAAGATGGGGATTGGTCACTTATTACCAAGCTTGTGTTTGTCCAGAAAGTGTATGTCAGCGTGTGGATATGTGGTCCTCGGTCCCTTCAATCATGTGTGTTTCTTTTGTAGGGTGCAATGTAATTTTTGGATTTTTTACCTCCCTCTCCTCATGTTTACCATCTCATGATTGGTTGGTTCCAAATATGGGAGGTAACTGCCCCAATTCTCACCAACCCATCTGTGATCATGTTAAAGGTGTAATCAGAATATGATGTCTCGTGCTATTATGAAATGTATTTTAATATGGCGTTTGCTTGCCTTATGTCCAGTCATTTGCTGTCCCCATTTCGTGTACCTTGCTGGCTATAAGAAATTTATACCTAACCAAATATATTGAGATTGACAGAGATATATGGAATGAAACACCACCTTTTAACCATAAAAGACTGGTGCCAAGTCCTTGTCCAATACATGGATGACTCCAATACACATTGATTCTTACATATATACATACACACATATACTCATGGCTTTGTTTCAACTTGTAATTGGTGTCCTTCTGGTGTAATATAAACCAGGCATCTCTGCCATTGTCTGGGGAAACGCTGAGTCAGCACTGAGTTCTTACTGAAGAGACGATTTCACCCTTGGAAACAATGGGGCTATTTATCCTGGCTTTCCTTTTATCAAAGGCCTTGATATCTGGATCTCAAAATACTAGTTTGACCATTGTTAGTTGGTTTTGTGTAAAGTGGCACCATAGTTCAGGTTATTCTGTTTCAACATAAGGCTTGTATATTGACCTTAACCCTCCACCTTTTCTCTGGTGGGGGAATGCTCCCCTGGTATGACGACTCTTTGACTGACTGTTTAATGAATTATGAAAATTTTTATGTATCCCGGCCATGACAAAACCCCCCTTTGCATTCCAGGTATGTAAGGAAAATATGCATGGAATTCACTCCATAACATGGCGGTGATCAGATGTTTGTAGACTCCATTGATAGGTGGCAAATTTGTAGGGATCCGTGGGCCTTTTCTGTCAGTCGTTCCGGATGACTCCAGGGGCATTTTGGGGATGAGGATTTCAGAGGAAGATCCTGGTCGGGCGATGAGACAAGCCTGACTTCAAAAGGACCCCCCTTTTTATGCCCGGTCATTACCACCTCCGATCACTGGTTTGGACGGTGGCAGGGAACTCATTGTGCTTACGCATGCTGCACGGGTATAGACAGTTTGAGTATCACATAGTTATAGAAAGATGTTGATATTCTAGTGAGGTAACATTCACACAGGCTTCATTCAAAGTCCCAAAACTCTTTCTATTATGCTTAAATAGGGATGGAGGCATTTGATCAGCAGACTTTAGTTGCTGTGCTAACACTGGTACTCTTTTTGAGTCCAATGTGCATAATCAGCAGACTTTAGTTGCTGCATCAAACACAAGGACCTATTGCTGGTCCGCACATTCAGTACTTATATAGCTTCCACACTATTTTGCCCCCTGCATGAGCAGCAGCTCCCCATCCTTTGACATTGCGGTTGTCTTGTGGGTGCATTTTTGCCATCTGTTGCTCGGGAGTTGCGATGCTCACTGACGTCCCTCCCCTTCTCCCTCTTCCCCTAGCTAGGCGGGTGGACGTCGGGGATTGGGCAGACCGTACAATGTGCATCAGCGCCACGCATCACACCGCACCTGTGACGTTGTATATAGGTGTCATGGTGGGGGCGTGTTTTCCACCCTTAGCCTGATCACATGGGGAGTTATTTGGCTCCACTTGCCTGTTTACAGGCGCCTCCCCTTACTATCACGCCAGCGTGAAGCTGGTGGCCACCCATATGTACGTTGTGCAAGCTCATAAATATCCCTCACTGTCCTTCTCATCTTCACTTGCTGGTCAGGGTTTGTGTACTTCACACACAGATCACATAATATCACCAAGTCCAAGGTAACTGTCCTGGTACCTGCTATATTGGTGTTTGGATACACCTTTACTTTTTCAATGTATTACTTGTTTTCCTTGGCTACCATGTATGTGGTTTCCATCACTTATCATTCTTTGTGTTTGGGTCTTCTACTTATCCCTGACCACTTTCACATTTCCTATACTTCAAGTGTTTATTTTTCCTATTCTCCTTGGTACAATGGTTACACAATTACCACTTTATACACTTTACCACTTATAGGTTTCTCAATATATTAACTCTATATACATTTTTTTAGACATTTCTATTACCACTTGTTATCGATGGAGACCCCTATCCCTTCAGGGAATATTGTGTGCATGTTCGCCTCGTGCCAGTTTTCACCACCTCAACTCCCGTGACTGACCAATCCAGTGTTTTTCCCCCCTCTCCATCACATCGCATATCTTTCCCATTCCAATGTCATGTAAGTGATTGGGATTGGTTATCCCTCTCCCTCTCATCCAATTTCTCCTTTGTTTGTTTGAGTTATATACCGTATATACTCGAGTATAAGTCGTTCCGAGTATAAGTCGAGGCCCTAATTTTCCACAAAAAAAATGGGAAAAACTTATTGACCCGAGTATAAGACGAGGGTGAGAAATGCACAGCTACTGTAAGTGGAAAAGAGGGTCAACAATGCCCATTTGCAGCATCACTGTGCCCATTTGCAGCCATAGGTCCCCTGAACTTCAAACTCAGTAGTTAAGGGTTCCTAGATGCCCCCTAGCTGCAGCCAAAATTTGGGGTCTCTGCACCCAAAGGGTCCCGAAATGACATTGCTGCAGATAGACACAGTTGACCGAATTTGGGGCCCCGTATCTCGGGGCCACTTAGTGCTAAGAACCCCAAATTTGGTGTGCAAACCCAGTGGAACTAGCACCATAAAATTTCCAAAGCTGGGGTTTCTAGCACTAAGTGGCTCCGAGATACAGGGCCCCAAAAATCAGTTCAGAAAATGTCAAGCACTTTTCTGCAGCAGAGAATGACATTTTCCAAACCAGTTTTGGGGCCCCGTATCTCAGGGCCACTTGGTGCTAGGAACCCCAGCTTTGGATATGTTATGGTACCAATTCCACTGGGTTTGCATACCAAATTTG
Organism: Lithobates clamitans; assembly: GCA_037952925.1. NCBI lineage: Eukaryota > Metazoa > Chordata > Amphibia > Anura > Ranidae > Lithobates > Lithobates clamitans. The sequence continues at coordinate 4,404,576 of JBBGZY010000253.1, read as the reverse complement.
GGGTTTCTAGCACCAAGTGGCCCTGAGATACGGGGCCCCAAAGTCGGTTCGGAAAATGAAATTTTTTGCTGCAGAAAAGTGCTTGACTCCAGTATAAGTCGAGGGGGCACTTTCAGCACAAAAAAATGTGCTGAAAAATTCGACTTATACTCGAGTATATACGGTAGTTGACCTACTGCTACTATGTTCTTTTTAGACATACCAAGGCATCCGCTCCTGATGAGTGGTTTCAACCACGAAACGCGTTGAGTTACATGGGATGCAAATATTATACTCACTACCAATCATTCAGAATATGACAAATAACAATGTTGAACATGATATAAATGATACAACTTGGTATTTTAACATGATGGATTGCTTCAATGGTCATGCATGTATGCATATGTAATGTATTTATGTTATGTATATATATGGAATTGATTTTTAATTTTTACTGTAATGTGCTATGTTTATCAATCCAAATAAACTATTTTTGTACTAGAATATCGATCACTTGCCTCATCTAAAGTCCCAATGGCCCCCTTGTATCCTAACATTTTTAATTCATCTTTAATTTAGAGGTTGTGTCGTGGTTATGCAATAGAGTTTTCTCTGTCAGCTTACCTGTCTCCATGTGTTCATCTCTAAAGACCAGCTGCCTCTCACCTGACTGGTTTTATAACCTCTCCTCTAAGCATGGCCCCACCCCAGGCCCTATCATTATCACCCTATATTAACCTGTGCACTGCAAGCCAGCAGTGCTGATCAACCATTGTGTGTTAGCCTCTGTGTGTACTTGCTGTGTTTCCTACGTCTGATTCCTGTTACCGACTTTGGCCTGTTCTCGACTCTCCCTGTCTGCTTGTTACCCTGACCTTTGGCGTGTTATGTTTATCCCTGTCTGCTAGTCGCCCTGACCTTTGGCTTACCCCTTACTTCCCTGTCGTTTCAGCCTGCTGCCTCCTTCCTCTTCTCCTGTAGTCTACGATGAGCGTGAGCTGTGAGATCCTGGGGGCCGCGATCTGGAGCCAGACTGCAGCGCAGTTCATCCTCACCACTAGAGGCTCTGGTGAACACCCACTGGCTCTTAGACTCCGCGCCCTGGGGAATCTATACTCTAGCTCCCACTGGGATCCATGTTAGTTATCCTGTAGACCTCCTTCCTGAACCTTCCAGGGTTCAATCTGCAGCAGTCAGTCCTATGGTCCACTACCTTAGCGGTGCACTTCCGACTCCTACAGAGTGCATCTGTCACCTGGTCCCAGGTGACCTGACAGGTTGGCAATCATGATCTTTCAATCGCCAAGGAGGGGTAGGTGGGTTAGTCCTCCAACAACTGTAATTGGGACTTGGGATGGCAAGCACGTAATTGTTTGATGTGTACCCATCTCTCACTGATTTCACCATTCCGTGGAATATGTCTTTTTTTTTTCATACATCATGGGAGACAGAATCAGGCTAATATTTATTACCTGCTGGGTTATACTTCATCTCCAAGTGAATAGACACTGGTAGACCAAAGATCTTTAGGCAGGAAGTGATCCTCTATATCGCCCCTCCCATACAGGAAGTACTTCAGTTTTTTACCAGTGTTTGCAAGGTGGATGGCACGGTCGTTTGAGCTCTCTGAGCTCCAGGTCTCTAGCCCCACAAACGGTTCTTAAATGAATCAAGGGATTGACCGATCGGATCCATTTGACACAGGCTTTATATGCTTAGATAAATGGTACCCGAGCCTTGCAAAGAAGACTCAAGATCCTGCAAGGTTTTGCCTGTAATGCGGCATCCGGGCGATTGACTCTGCAAAGTGGAATCTTGGACACCACAGCGGTAAGGCATTCCTGCTGGGTGCTGTACAGGTCCAAGGGAGTGGACCCTAAACATGAAAAGGGTACCCAGTCCTTGAAGGTCCTCAAGTGACAGAAGTCGGCCGTGATGGGTGAAGTTTGGGCTCTTAGTTTCTAAGTTGCCCTGTGCCCAGACGGGTAAGTGAAACCCCTTCATTTACTTATTGTGGGATGTCCCAGTGATTGTAACAATCAGTCAAGCTAGCTAGAGGCTGGACACCTGTGTTCGGTGACCATACAGGGGAGTTTTGGGCTAGCTGTGGGTGTTTGCAAGGTGTACCTTTTTTGCTTGTGTCTAGCTGTTTTTTTACCTGTATGATGGTGCACGACGGTGCGCCATTTCGCCTTGGTTCGCCATGGCACACATGCGTTTGCAAGAGTGCCACTGTGCTCAGCAGTTTGTTTGGCGGCCATGTTGCATGTGCATTCACAAGAGCGCCGCTGGGCAGTTTGTTTGCGGGCATGGCGCACGCGGCTTCGCCGCACATGCACCATTGCTTTTATCTGGCGCACAAAGATTTGCACCATATGCGAACACAGCCACGCCCGTTTGCTGGGACCGCGTGCGTGCGCACGCACAGAACATTCCGGCGCACATCCAGCTTATTTAAGCTATGTATGCCAAGCATGTGGTGCTTCCATAAGGCAGCTGTGGGACACAGAGCAGGCTCTGAACAGGCACTTTCAGCGGTTCATTTCTCCTTACCCGGGTCACATGAGTCACCAAGTGTTGCTTGGCAGGCTAAAGGTGCTTAGCAGGATTGTTACATAGAGGCTTGGTGAGCCCTATTAAAGGGACTCAGAAGGGACTCCCTTCTGAGGTGTTTTAATACTACACCAAAGTACTCTCTTTTTGTGGCTAGTAAATGTCTTCAAAAAAGATGAGCGGGACTAACACTACAGGGAAGGGCACACCTATGTCGTCAGTAGTTCATGATGAACCCAGTCCCCCTTCAGGGGATACAACACTAGGGATACTAGTGTTGTATCCCCTGAAGGACCAGAGGCTTCCGGGCAATCTGAGCCGCTGCGCCTATCTTGTATTGTGCCTACAGTCAACGCTGCTGCTTCACCCTTTATTACCAAGGATGAACTGTCCTCGTCCCTAGCCGGGTTAGAGCACAAGATTGCTGGCATGATTGCCTACATCCCACAGGGTGGCAAGAAGCGTGTCAGATCCCCCTCTCTGGAGCCTCCTAGTTTGGAGCAGGAATGGGTTCAGGATGGGGAAGAGCTAAAAGCTCAGGATTCTGTGAAGGGCCTGGCAAATGAGTCTGCTTCCGAGCAATCTGGACAAGAAGATATCATGTCTGCCTCTCAGTCGCAGATGCTTTTGATCCTAAATCTGACTGAAATGGTTCGTTCTGCCTTTAAGTTGCCTCTTGCAGATGTGACTGAGCCCCCCTGGTCCTCCTTGGGATCCCTAAGGCCTCTTCAGGTCACACAGGCTTTCCTCCTACACCCCCTGTTGGAACAGGCAGTGTATCCTGATTGGGAACATCCTGACAGGATTTTTGTCCCTCCTAAGAGGTTTTCTCTTTTATATCCCATGGATGAAACGTTTGTTAAAAAATGGAGCATGCCAGCCGTAGATGCAGCAGTCTCTTCCTTAAACAAGAACTTAACTTGTCCGGTAGATAACACACAGGGCTTGAAAGACCCTTTGGCCAGTTCAGCTATTCAGCCAGCTGTTGCAGCAATTGTTATCTGCCAGTCCGTAAAGGATCAGGTCAAACGGCCTGATAGGCCTAACCAGGAGGATGATCTGCCTGAAGTAAGACAGATTTTCCTCGAGCGCTGTGTTTTGCTGTTGACGCCTTAAAGTATTCAATACAACAGGTTTCTCGTTTGTCTCTCTTGTCTGTACATATGCACAGACTTTTTTGGCTTAAGAACTGGTCAGCCGAGCTTAATTGTAAAAAGTTATTGGCAGGTTTCCCTTTTAATGGGTAATGTTTATTTGGTGATCATTTGGACAAATATATCCAAAGGATTACCGGAGGGAAGAGTTCTCTACTTCCTGTGAAGAAAAGCACCAGACGTCCATCGTTTAAAACCTCAGGGACTGCTTCCTCAAATGTCTCAGCATCAAGGCAGTTCCGCCGCCAACAGGTCGCTAGGGCCAGGGGCAAGCTGCAGGGACAGGGCCAGAAAAAGCCCTGGGTCCAAAACTCTTCTAAACCCAGCACCAAGCTCTCCTTTAGAGGGGACGCCCCCACTCCATCGAGTGGGGGGAAGGCTGCTGCACTTTGCGGAAATCTGGAGAACAATAATTCAGGACGAGTGGGTCACCTCAATTATATCCCATGGTTACGAGCTGGAGTTGTGGGGGGTTCTCCCTCAGAGGTTTTCAAGATCCAGCGTTCACTTGGTTCCTCCAAAAAGAAACGTATTGCTTCAGGCACTACATCATCTAGTGCATCAAGGGGTGATTGTAGAGGTACTGTATCCAAAAGGGGCACAGAGTTTTACTTGAACCTGTTTACGGTTCAAAAAATAAACATTTTGGACCTAAGATCCCTGAACAAGTATCTACTAATCCAGTCCTTTCGGATGGAGTCTGTCTGCTCAGTAGTAGCCTAACTCTAGAGGGGAGACTTTCTAGCCTCCATTGATATAAAAGACGTGTATTTACACGTAACTATCTTTCAGCCTCATCAGAGGTTCCTGCAATTTACAGTAGAGGAACGTCATTTTCAGTTTGTGGCTCTACCCTTCGGGCTTGCTACAGCTCCCTGGGTGTTCACAAAGGTCTTAGCACCAGTACTGGGTCTTTTAAGGGCCCAAGGGATCTTTGTGCTCAGGTATCTGGACAACCTCCTGCTCAGAGGTCACTCATTATAGGCTCTAGAACAGAGCATAATATGCACATTGCAGTATTTGAAAAGCTTAGGCTGGATCATAAATACCGAAAAGTTAGCCTTGAAACCAGCTCAAAGTCTAAAGTATTTAGGTCTGATCCTAGATACGGTCCAAGCAAGAGTATTATTGCCACCTGTAAGGATCTGTGCTCTGAAGGATCAGGTGCATCAGATAAGGGGCACCAGACAACCCTCCATTCGGCTCTGTATGAGTCTTCTAGGGAGGATGGCATCCTCCTTCGAGGCAGTGCCATATGCCCAGTTCCATTCCAGGCCTTTACAACAAGACATCTTGTTGGCTTGGAACAGAAGAGGACAAGCCCTGGATTATCCAATGTGCTTATCTCCTCGGGCACGCTTAAGCCTAAACTGGTGGTTGCAGGATCAGAACCTGCGAAAGAGAAAGTCCTTCTTCCCAGTAACTTGAAGAGTACTGACTACAGATGCCAGTCTCTCAGGCTGGGGAGCGACACTAGAAGGGCTCACAGCTCAGGGGAAATGGTCAGGGACAGAGCAGATCCTGCCCATCAATGTCCTGGAATTACGGGCAGTACGTCTGGCCCTACACTCCTGGACGGTGGAACTTCAGGACTGTCCTATCAGGGTTCAGTCCGACAATGCCATTGCAGTGGCCTATATAAACCACCAAGGTGATACCAGGAGTCGTTCGGCTCTGAAAGAGGTGAACCACATACTAGCCTGGGCAGAGGGACATGTGCCATTTCTATCGGCAGTCCATATCCTGGGAGCAGAGTATTGGAAGGCAGATTATCTCAGCCACCAGCAGATCTGCCCGGGGGAATGTTCTTTACACCCAGGGGTGTTCCAGGAAATTTGCCAACGTTGTGGATGGCCAGAGGTCGCCCTACTGGTCCCCAGGTTCAACAACAAGCTACAGCAGTTTGTGTTCCGAACAAGAGATCCTCTGGCAATGCTCTAGTAGTTCCATGGAACCAGTACTCCCTGCTTTATGCTTTCCCTCCGATCCCTTTCCTTACGCATTTGTTACGCAGGATTTGGAGAGAGGGAGTTCCAGTCATTCTGGTGGCACCAGCCTGGCCCAGAAGGCCCTCGTTCCAGTAGATTGTGAGACTGACAATAGACGGGCCATGGACGCTTCCACCGCACCCCAATCTACTGTCCCACCTCAATTTACAGTCTCTAAATTTGACAGTAAGAAAAAATGGGGGGGGGGAACTGCGCTAAATTGTGTAAAAAAAATGTGACGTGAGTCAAAATTATATATAACAGCAGCAATTCTAACAATAAGACACATATGTTAGTAGAGAAATTAAAAAACAAAAAGAATTGCGCTAATGAGCATCAAAATGTGCATAAATTGTAAAACAGTGACAAAAATGAGTGGGCACAGTTATATGCAAACACAGTGTAAACAAAAATAAATCAAATCAAAATAAATCCCTCATGTGATCTTTTAAAGTCCAAAGGGTGAACTAAAAAACAGTGAAAGCGGTGGCACTAAACCACCAGTCTAAATAAAACTCCAAGTGATTGGCAAATATTCATCCGTGAGAGAGGCAGTCCACCACCAAGAATGGAAGGGGTCAATCCTTACCAGGCCATGATCCCCCACTACAGAGGATCACAGCTCGCAAACATAGCTGAAACTGGCAACTGGAACCTGCATCAGTATCCACTACAGGGTCATCACAACGGCAGCGATAAAGGACCAACTTGTGGAAGGGACGTACCATAAAATAAAGATGGAACTTGCATAGTGTAAAACCATAAAAGACTTTATTCAGAAACTCATAAATGCACACTTACAGTGTCTTCCAGAAAAAAGAGCCTTAAATCCGGTCCGTTGGCCGTGTGGACTCGTACTACTGGAAATGGACCACAGATTGGAGGTGACGTCAGCGCGTCGTCTAGCTCCGCCCTACACGTTTTGTGACATTATCACGTCTTCCAGGGGCACAGGCGGCGCACTACGTCACCTCCTTAAGTAGTATAGAACCTAACCAAGCCTCGTTCTGAGCCCCGGTCTATCTATAGATCGGCAGATACCACACTGTGGACCGCAACTTCAGGGTACACATCACGATATCAACTCCTGGTAGTGAAGCCATAAAATTACTGCGACACATTCTGCATGCGGAAATCCTTTTTTTTTTAAACTTTTGAACATAAGTCTATTAAAAATGTTAAATGTATTAATAAAGGGATAAACCGGAATATTACTGGCATGTTGTGAATAGCCACAGCAAGGACATTCTCTGTCATCAATTTAATATTACACCCATGGATGCGGCTTGCAAAAATGCTGTTTAAACCCACTCCTATACTAAAAATGATGTAGCATCATTCCCATTTTTCCAAATTATTGTGTCAAATTCAGGTTTAAAACGGGATTGAGCGTACCTTTATAAAGGGCCTTTTATCAAAACCCCAATGTGATCCGCTAACCACATCTAGTAAAACAAAACAAAAACCTTTTCCAAAAATTAATTGAAAAATAATTTTTTATGTTTAAAATCTGAATACCGGAAGTGTGATTAATCTCACATAGGGGTCACTACTAAGGTGTCACTACTTCAGAAATTGAACGGTGACATCTAGTGAATGGTTGTAAAATGACAACCTAAACCAATTTGTTTAAATGTGGCTAATAAACAGGATAATAACAAGGGAAAAAAAGGGGGTTTAAGAAAAAACGGGGAAACCCTGGATAGAATGATTGATACAAATAGACAGAGGCTCAATGAAAACAACATCTGCATAGAACTCAGAAATTCCTAGTAAATAATGTTAATTTTTGGTAACAGACAACATCAAACACCAAAGTGGGAGGTAAATGATCACATAACAAATCAATACATCCTTTTTTATATTTGTGTACTGGACAAGTTAGTGCAAACCTCCCTGAGGGTTAGGGATTGTCTATTATCTAGGAGTTGTTTATAAATGCGTTTACGTCTGTATCCACATGTAGCCCAAAGGGGATATATGTTCTTAATCTATGTATCCAAGACATTTCACACTTAGAAATCTCCCTGACCATTGAACTCCCTCTCCAGTGGGGTCTGTACTTGTCAATCCCCACATAGAGGGTAATGAAGGGGTCTCTACTTTGTATTTCATCATAATGTCTTGACACCGGTTGCTTGTCAAAACCTCTTCTAATGTTGTTTATGTGTTTGGTCAATCTGACCTTGAGAGCCCTTTTAGTCCTCCCCACATATTGCAATCTGCAGGGGCATTTTATAAGGTAAACAACCCCCTCAGACGAGCAAGTTATAAAAGGCTTCACCTCATAAACCCGCGAGGTACTGGTGGAAATGAACTGGCAAACTTTTCTATCTCTACATCTATTAAGGGAGCAAACTTGGCAGTTCCTACACCTATAATATCCCGTGAGGTTATGAAAAAGGCATCTATTGATATTGGGTGGATCCTGAACTGTGGGAGCAACTCTGTTGCCCAAGGTGGATGCTCCTTTAAACACAATACGCGGACTCTTAGGTAGAACTGTGTTGAGGACTGGGTCAGTATAAGCCAATGCTTTCTGACTAAATCCTTAACCTTGCGATACTGTGTGGAAAACGTTGTAATGAATGGTAAACAAAAATCATTGTCAGCCTGTCGTTTGCGTGATTCCAAGAGCGATGACCTATCTCTACCTCGTATTGTCTCCAGTGACCTAGACAATACATCCGGATCATACCCTTTTTCCATGAACCTCCTGGTTAGAACAGCTGCTTGATTATCAAAGGTCTCGATCTCAGTGCAGTTGCACCGAAGGCGTACATACTGTCCTAAAGGGACCGCTCTCAACCAGGGTTCATAGTGGCAACTGTCTAAGGGGATATACGAGTTCTTATCAGTTGCCTTAAAATAAGTAGAGGTCACTAGTCTATTGTCTTCGACCCTAATCTTAAGATCAAGGAAATTAATTTCCACCACACTCGCTTCAAAATTCAATTTGATGCCCCTGTCATTGTCATTGAGGAAAGACATGAAGCATAAAAGTTCAGCCTCACTACCATCCCATAGGAGGAGGACGTCGTCAATGTACCTGGCCTATAAGACCACCTGTGGCCTGTCATGGGCCTTGACGACATCCTTCTCCCACTTGGCCATGAATAAATTAGCCAAGCTGGGGGCACATTTAGCCCCCATGGCTACACCCCTATCCTGGCGAAAAAACTGGTGATCGAACCAGAAATAGTTGTGGCCGGCGGCATAATTCAGTAATTCCATAATAAAACTGATTTGAGATGGAACAAGACCAGAGTCCCTAGCTAAATACATACCGACCGTCTCCAGTCCCAAATTATGGGGTCTGATAGTATAGAGTGAGGTCACGTCAGCCGTGACCAACCATAAACCTGGCTTGGAGGTAATTTGGGACAACATGTTAATGATTTGTTTAGTGTCTTTAACAAATGAGGGAACCTTCTGGACTAGGGGTTGTAAAAAGTGGTCTATATACTTGCCCACCCGGGATGTGATCGAGTCAATACCACTGACAATCGGGCGCCCCGGGGGGGCAAGTAAGGCTTTTGTGGATTTTTGGGAGGTAATAAATTACCGGAGTGCGAGGAGCACTTGGTATTAAGAACAGCTTTTCCTTTTTGTCCAGAATCCATCACGAAAACCCTTATCTGCGGGGCGGATAACCAAGGATTTGTTGTTACACAGGGATTCTAAACCCATTTCAAGATCCTTATGCATTTTAGCCTTTTTGACCTTTAATTGTTCTAAGTCCCTCAACATAACGTCTCTAAATACTTTAATGGAGGGGGCTAAGGAACCAGGGGATTTAAAAAGCGACGCATTTGAGAGGCCGGAGTGTTTGTAAACGGAGGTGCCATTGATATCACCCCTAATCGGGTTATTCAGCATATACCTTTTAATATTGATTTTCCGTACATACTTATGTATATCCATATATGTTTGAAACTTGCTCAGGCACCTGGGCAGAGCAAATTTCAAACCTTTGTCAAGTAACTTTTTTTCAGAGTCCGTTAGGACCTGTTTACTTAAGTTAAACACTCCAGTTCCTAGGTTCGCTTTCTTTTTTGCTGATTGAACCCGCCTCCCCCCTCTGACTCCTCTTTTCGTTCTCCTGGCCTTCTTTGGCCCTGGTTGTTCCTGGGAAAACCCCAATTGGGATTGCCATATTCTCCCTGAGGTCTTGAAAAGTAGTTTGGTCTAGGTTGACCATAGTCACTCTCATATCTTGGGGGATAGTGTGATTCCAAATTCCTCCCAGTTCCATTATGTGCATATCTGTCAGCATCCTGGCCATAAATGCCAGGAGCCTCAGAATCAGATAAAGGAAAAAAAACGGTTCTGCGTGGGGATATTAGAACCAAAGTCCGCATCCCGAACTTGGTATTGAGTGGAATTTGATGAATTATACCCTGATTGGTAATGAGGGACACCCTGGCCTTGTCCACCCAAAGGGGCACCCCATGGGCGTGGAGAATTAGCCCTCTGATAATTAGATTGGTTATTATAACCTGAATCATAATGTTTATTGGATGCTCTGGGGGGGGTGCCCAGATAGGACTGTGCGGGACCATACCTAAGGGATTTCACCTTATTCTTGTAATTATTCTTATTGGGGACATCTCTCCTACGTGAATGGTGAGGACCCCTCCCTACTTGAGCAGGGATGGGGTTTGGTAATGATCTACCCACTGCACCATTTGCAGGTTGAGTGTCCATAGCCAAATCACCTTCCAGTTCAGAAGCAAGCTTTTTTTGCCAAGCAAAGACGAAACCCGCTTTATAGTCTTCTTTGTCCCTCATATATTTTTTCTTTTTTTTGATTTTTTGGTCCCTCTCCTCTTTCTCCAGTGTTTTAAGTAAAACCTTGGAGCATTCCTTATACTCCTCACTATTAGTGGTGGGTATTAGTTTTTCTTTTACTTTTTTAATCTCCTCATCCAAACGGATCAATTTCTCACTTTTCCTCTGAGTGAGAAAATGTGAGACTGACACCGGAGTCATTGAAATATTTGAACCACCCATCTAGCTCAACATCTCCTTTCTGGGGGGATACCTCCTACCTTAAACTCCTGGGACCATAGCCTCCCTAATATAGTTTTCAAGGTAGGCTATGTCCCACTGAGTGTGTAATTCAGACACTGTAAGGTTCTTTAAATGAATAAAGAGCCCACTTACCCCCGAGTCTATAGGGGTCAGGTTGGAATCAAAGACCCCTGTGGTGTCAACAACTCTCTGAGCTCTAAACTCAAAGATATCCATATTGTGTTAACCAATATAGGGTAAACCAAAAGCAAGCAGCAGTTATTAGATGTCAAATGCAAGTAAGAAAAAAGGGGGGGGGGAAACTGCACTAAATTGTGTAAAAAAATGTGACGTAAGTCAAAATTATATAGGGTGCCCCTTTGGGTGGACAAGGCCAGGGTGTCCCTCATTACCAATCAGGGTATAATTCATCACATTCCACTCAATACAAAGTTCGGAATGGGGACTTTGGTTCCAATATCCCCACGCAGAACCGTTTTTTTCCTTTATCTGATTCTGAGGCTCCTGGCATTTATGGCCAGGATGCTGACAGATATGCACATAATGGAACTGGGAGGAATTTGGAATCACACTATCCCCCAAGATATGAGGGTGACTATGGTCAACCTAGACCAAACTACTTTTCAAGACCTCAGGGAGAATATGGCAATCCCAATTGGGGTTTTCCCAGGAACAACCAGGGCCAAAGAAGGCCAGGAGAACGAAAAGAGGAGTCAGAGGGGGGAGGCGGGTTCAATCAGCAAAAAAGAAAGCGAACCTAGGAACTGGAGTGTTTAACTTAAGTAAACAGGTCCTAACGGACTCTGAAAAAAAGTTATTTGACAAAGGTTTGAAATTTGCTCTGCCCGGGGGGCAGGAGGCGGAGCCTAGCAGAGCAGACATGCATTGTTAGAGCTCCACACCACTGAGGAGAGAAGAGAAGGACAAAGCGGAGCCTGCAGGCTCAAAAGGTATCCATTTGAACCTTTTTGCCCCAGGGAACAAACTGTGAAAGTTTGGGCAGGAAATATGGTACTGGGAGGAAACCGTGGCAGAAATAAAAATCACCTCACAAAGAGCTCACAGGCACTCACTGCAGCTGAAGCAGCTCCGGTCACCCCACAATATACAGCATCAGGGCGCTCTCACAGACAGAAAATGTCACAGCAAGACTCTCCATTTGAGTCAGATACAGAACAAATCCTCTCACAAACTTCTCCACAAGCCTCCTCAGTATCCCCAGTAATATTATTACAATTTGAAAAGATGCTTCATAAGGCTTTAAAACAAACCTCAGACCAAATAACAAAAAGCCTAACCAAAGAAATAAGAGAGCTGGGAAACCGCACCGCAGCCTTAGAAATAAAAATGGATGAAATTGAAATTACAACCCAAGAAAATATAACAGAATTGGAACAATTAAAAAAAGAGAATTTAATACTTCAAACTAAGCTCGAAGATTACGAAAATAGAGCCAGACGTTCAAACTTGCGCATAAGGGGAATACCTGAAACTGTGACAGACCTGCAATCTACTATTACTGCTCTATTACAAGAACTAAAGCCAGATATCCCTATTGAACGTTTAGAACTGGACAGAGTACACAGAGCCCTCACAGCCAAAAAGAAAGATGGACCCCCACGTGATATAATCACAAAATTTCATTATTACAGAACGAAAGAACAAATACTAATTGCTGCAAGAGAAAAAAAGGAACTTAATTTTCAAGGACACAATTATCACATTTTTGCTGACCTATCCCAACTTACTATTACTAAAAGACGATCCATGAAACCCCAACTAATGGAACTGCAACGCCACAACATTATGTATCAATGGGGCTTCCCCCTTTCAGTCAGATTTAACTACCAAGGTACAATTTACAGAAGCAGATCAGCAGATGAACTACAACAAACCCTTTTAAAATTAAATCTGACAGAACCCACAAGCAGCAACTCTCCCACACGCAGAAGAATGGCATCATCTTCACCTTCAGGCAGCACCCAGAAAATTTCGGAACAAAATGGGAATCATCATTCTCACAAAAGAGGCCGTTATGCCACATCATCCATGGACCAAGAAGATTCAATGGACTGACATCCTAATTCCTGATATATCTTCATTTATTATACTAAGAGATGGTTCTCTATAAAAAACCTATATTTATAACTGAATGTAACTGCATTCTGATAGTCACACACTGTGTGGGATCGTTACATTCCAGTTATATTTCTTATTACTTCTGATTCATATAGCCTTAGAATATATAAGTGAAATAAGGAAATTCATGTTCAGTTATATATTATCAGGTAATAACAATAGATTTATTACTTTTTAGGACAAATATGTTCAATAATCCAGAAGTAATGGAAGCTTTTTCTTTCTTTTCTTAAAACAAATATATTATTACCTAACTAGTTCCTAGAATTATGTTTTTGTTTATTCTAATCTGAAGCAATACAACCTCAATTTTATGAGTTAACATATCTAAACAGTTACATATGAATAAAATACGTAATTGTTTACTCTAAAAGGGTTAAAATCCCAAAATAATTCAAACTATCTTCATCAATACCAAAGTTATTAACAGTACCTTTCTAACTGAATTATTTGGCCTAGGGCAAGACTAACCATATACAACCACCCTGGAATAAATAATTTCAACAAAAACTATTTTCTGCACTCCAATTAATGAAACATCATTTTGATGTCTTTTGACATAGCACTTCTCTCCTGTAAGCGGAAGATCCGTGTACCCCCATTAGCCCTCCTCATTCTCCCAACCATATTATGTGGGAGTGTGACGAAGGCACTTATTCCCCTGAGAGAGATATTTATTCTCTTTCACGGGTAAATTGTGATTACTTGCAAAAAATAATTAATACAATGTATCATCTAATCTCATATGTTTTTTGTTTACTCTTTACTCCAGAATTCACTGGTTTCTTTTCTATCTATTCATCTCTTCAGTCCACACAGGTTGATCTGCGCAGTCAGCTCTGCATAACAAAAAGTAAGTCAAAACTATTTGATCTATTGCCATGGCACCACTGAATATACTTTCCCTGAATGTTCAGGGAATAAATGTCCTTCAGAAAAGGACCAAAGCCTTCCGTACTTTCCATAACAAGAAGGCTCACATAGTATGCCTCCAAGAAACACACTTCACCAAAGATTCTACTCCAAAATATATTTCTCCTTTTTATCAACAAATTTACACAGCTTCTGCCTGTACCAAGCAAAGGGGAACTCTAATTGCATTTCACCGATCCACACCAGTCAACTTATCATCAGAAATTAAAGACCCAGAAGGTAGATACCTGATACTCATGGGTTATATAATGGATACAGCAATCACAGTGATTTCCTACTACGCTCCTAACAAAAAACCTACACCATTCCTCTCACATATATTACAAGTGATTAATACACACAAAATAGGAACAGTGATAATGTGTGGGGATTCGAACCAGGTCCTCCTCCCATTTCTAGATAAATCACCTTTTACACCATCCAAAATAACCTCTAGATTACCTTTTTCTCAACTTCTTTCCAAATACAATCTGGTAGATTCATGGAGAGAAAGTAACCCAATGAAAAAGAAATTCACTTATTTCTCGCACCCTCATCAAACTTTCACCAGAATAGATCATATTTTTCTAACAATAGGAATGATACCAGAAATTATTGCATCAGATATAATTCCAATTCCGTGGTCTGACCATAATGCAGTATACACTACTATAGCCTCAGCCATACCAAAAGCGCATGACCCAACGTGGTACTTACCGGATATAATGCTCAAACACCCACTACATCAGATGGCCATTGAACAAGCTTTAAAGGAATACATATCAATTAATAATACAACAGACATCTCCCCAATAACACTGTGGGAAGCTCATAAGCCTGTCTTGCGTGGTACAATACAAAGACAAATGGCACTATTTAAACGGGAACGCAAAAATCTAGCAAAAAAACTAGAACTCAATTTTAATGCAGCCTACATATCTTTTCAAGATAATCCATCTCAGAGTACAAAATCTCATCTGGAAAAATCTAGATTGGAATACGATCTATTTCTCACTGAGTCAGTTGATAAATCCCTCAAACGCTCCAAACACAATTTCTACATGAATACAAACAAACCAGGTACATATTTGGCTCGGGCATTAAATTCAACTAACAAATCTTTCAAACTAATACGTTTGAAATTATCAAAAAATGTTTACACTTGTAATCCAGTTAAAATAGTCCATAAATTTCACTCACATCTCGCAACTTTATACAAGACAAACAATGAATTTAATCCTACAGAGGCTGGATCCTTCTTCTCAAAAATAACCTTACCTGAGTTATCTCAGAATCAAAAAAGCAGTTTGGATGAGCCTATAACTATAGATGAAGTTGCTAACGCCATAAAAGACCTAAAACTTAACAAAAGACCAGGCCCAGACGGCTACTCGGCTTTATACTATAAAACATTCTCAGAAATACTCTCTCCCATTCTCACTGAAACTTTTAACAAACTTCTAGATGGACATTCATTTCGGCAAGAAACACTAATGGCAATTGTTTGTATGATCCCAAAACCCCTTTCTGATGATACTTCCTGTGTGAATTATCGGCCTATCTCTCTGTTAAACCTCGATATTAAATTATTAGCAAAAATAATAGCAAAACGCCTCAATAGCATTATAGGAAAATTAATACATAGAGATCAAGTAGGCTTCATGCCAAATAGACAGGCAGGCATAATATACGCAGGGCAGTGTTATTGGCACATATTGCTAAAAAACGGAAAATCCCTTTATGTTTTCTATCTCTCGATATTAAGAGGGCATTTGACACAGTATCCTGGCAATATATGCAATATTCATTACAAAAATGGGGTTTTGGACCCCACTTTTTAACATGGATCAAAGCATTATATAATAAACCCAAAGCCTATATAAAATATGCTGGATACAAATCTGAAGCCTTTAATATCGAAAGAGGTACCCGACAGGGTTGCCCATTATCTCCCTTATTATTTGCCCTTATACTCGAACCCATGGCCCAATACATCAGAACAAACCAAACTATAACTGGCATTGAAGTAGGAGGTATTACACACAAATTATGTATATTTGCAGACGATATATTACTTTTTCTATCATCACCACAGGTCTCTGGTCCTAACTTAATACCAGCTCTTGATGGATTTGCAGCCCTATCCGGCCTTATGATTAATCCTAAGAAATGCCTAGTGCTTAATATTTCACTCACAAACATGGAATTGATCCCGGCTAGGGCTGCACTCCCATTCACATGGGCAGAAAAATCAATCCCATATCTTGGAATTCATTTAACAGCATCTCATTCTGACTTATTCTCAACCAATTATCCTCCTGTATTAAGACAGATCACAAATCTAATAAAACAATGGTCGCAACTTCCTTTATCCTGGATAGGGAAGATTAATGCAATCAAAATGACTATTCTACCCAAATTGCTTTATCTATTCAGAGTCCTCCCTATTCCAATTCCTTCCTATTTTTTGAGAATAGTACAAAAAAGAGCAACTTCGTTTATATGGGGCTCTTCTAAACCACGTATACCTATACACACACTACATCTTCCCAAAAATAAAGGAGGCCTGGGATACCCTAATTTTACTAACTACTACAGAGCAGCACATTTGGCCAGTCTGTCCAAATACCATGCAAAACAGGAAATGCCATTATGGGTATTTATAGAGGCTTCAGAAAATGACCCTCTATTAATAACAAATTTATTATGGCTTGATCCTAAAGACCGCTTTAAAATTCATAATCCCATAACTAAACACTTCTTATCTCTCTGGGATAAACTAAAAACCAAATATCAGTTACAATCTCCACACAATCCTCTCCTTTCTTTTATCAGAAATCCGGCCTTTTATCCGGCATGGATCTACCAAATTCTTTTAAAGCTTGGACAACATCAGGCATTCAGACACTAAATGACTTCATAGCATCTAAATCATTCCTTTCATTCCCATCGCTTAGAGAAAAATATGATCTACCAAACTCTGAGATATTTAGATATCTCCAAATCAAAAATTTCTATACACCATTCCTAAAGGGGAATACACCATTATCCCAATTATCCATTTTTGAATCAATCTGTACAAAAGATCCATTTGCTAAAGGTACAATTTCATCACTTTATAATCAATTATATGGAGTAGCAAATCTTAATAGACCCTCTTACGTTCAGAGGTGGGAGGAGGACCTGGGACGAACTTTAGAAGACACGGACTGGTCTAACATATGGCTCACATCTAAGTCATCTTCACCCAACATCTTAGCACTGGAGACAAATTATAAAGTCCTAACTCGCTGGTACCTTGTACCCGCTAGAGTGGCAAAATATTCACCTAATACCTCAGCTCTTTGTTTTCGAGGATGCCCAGAAATAGGCACATATTTACACATATGGTGGACGTGCCCAGTAATCCAACCTTCTGGAAGGAAGTCTTCGTGATTGCATCTAAAATATTTAAAAAAATAATACAACCAGATCCATATTTAACTTTACTTAATCTAAAACCGGAATGGTTAACACTCGCTCAATTCAAACTTATGATCCAACTAATAACGGCTGCAAAACAAACAGTGGCCAAGGCATGGAAATCTCCTACATTGGTACTAGCAGAAACAATTCACAGAATGAATTATTATTATTATACAGTATTTATATAGCGCCAACAGTTTACGTAGCGCTTTACAACTTGAGGGTAGACAGTACAAATACAATACAATTTGATACAGTAGGAATCAGAGGGCCCTGCTCTTTAGAGCTTACAATCTAAGAGGGGAGGTCAAGAGATACAAGAGGTAATAACTGTGGGTGATGTGCTGATTGAGAAGATAAATGTACAGTTGTTAGGTGGGGGCCAGATAGGCTTCTCTGAAGAGATGAGTTTTCAGGGATCGTCTGAAAGTGGATAAAGTAGGAGAAAAACGGACGGATTGGGGTAGAGCATTCCAGAGGATGGGGGAGGCTCTGGAGAAGTCCTGAAGGCGAGCATGGGATGAGGTGACAAGGGAGTTTGAGAGCAGGAGGTCTTGGGAGGAGCGAAGAGAACGATTAGGTTGGTATTTTGTGACTAGGTTAGAGATGTAGCTAGGGGCCAAGTTGTGGATGGCTTTGTAAGTTATAGTTAGTATCTTGAATTTAATTCGGCGACTGAGTGGCAGCCAATGGAGGGATTGGCAGAGGGGTGTAGCAGACGCTGAGCGGTTTGTGTGGTGGATGAGCCTGGCCGCAGCGTTCATGATGGACTGAAGTGGGGATAGCCTATTTAGAGGTAAACCAATGAGGAGGGAGTATAATACAATGTCCCATGCTAAGATGGTAGCCATTGATCAAAATCAAATTCCAAAATTTGAAAAACTTTGGCATCCTTGGATAAAACAACAGTTCCTGTCAAACTTCAATGACTCTGTCCTGTTGCCATGGTAACAGATTAAATGACTTACAGAGACACCCATTCTAAGGCTTCAAAGAGAACTAAAAAGAATAATAAACTGACGAACGGGACAACCTTGTGGACCATACCTCTACCTTTCAACCCTTTTTCTTCTTTCTCTTTCCTTTTCTCCACCTTACGATTAAAGCTCATTATCAGAATTTATTTGACCTATATACACTCTACTTGTAAACAATATGTATAGTAGGTATAAATCATTTAAATACCTACAAAAGTAACTAAGGAAATTATATATATCTTTAATTTAGGTTTACGTGAACCCAATGTTTAATATTTGAAATTTCATGATATTTACCTATATAAACCCTACTGTAAAACAATGAGCTTACTTTATAGATCCTTGTAAACTTACTTTATGTATCTTTATAACATTGTATACTCAATAAACTTCTTTTGACAAGGAAATTTGCTCTGCCCAGGTGCCTGAGCAAGTTTCAAACATATATGGATATACATAAGTATGTACGAAAAATCAATATTAAAAGGTGTATAAAAATAAAAGATGGGTTTGTTTGGCGCTACCTGAAGACCTAAATGATTAGGTCTGTATCGGGATAGCCTGGTGAAGTGCTTAAACCATTACACTTTGTATATCTATATGGTATACATTAGCATGGAGTCCATGCCTCCTAAATGTTAGATTTGGAGATGGAGTGCTGTATATCAGTGTATTCACATAGGTATGTGATTAAAGGTGTACAATTAGAAAGCCAATGTAATTATATCCAACTATGTGCCCAACAGTGAGAGGTTTGCAATATAACGGTCACTAATAGGACTAAAAGCTGCACCTCTGCATGTGCACCAGCTTAATGGATGTTCCTTATATTGCAAAACATCTCCAGATAAAAACCAATTATATATCCATAAGTATAGTGTGCATTATGGAGCGGATATTAACTCATAAATCAATAAGGATACCATATATAATGCACCTCGATTCAATAGCCTTAGACATAAACCATGTATATATCAGCTTATGGAGTAGAAATCGCATAAACGCATAGCATTTTGTATTGTTAAAAGTTGCAGCCAGTACATCTCAAACAAGATATATTAGTCCCATGGATTAGGTTAGTAGTTTTCAACAGGTGACTTTGGTGCAGAGACAGTTGCCAGGTGACTTTGGTGCTCCCCCTGATGGTTGTCTACTCACCAGCTCCCGGAACCCCTGCAGGGGTAATACGCCTGTAGTGTGTTAGAATGAGACTCTCTGCTTGTTGCCTGTTGCGGTGGGTCACTTCAGTGTGACCAGATCCCCATCCTCTTTACAGGGGTAGTGCACCTCCGCTTCCTGCTGATTGCGATGAATGCCTCCTGTGTGTTCCAATTAGTGGAGGTGTTGCGATCCCACGTGTATCAAAACATAATGAGAAGAGCTTCCATAGCGTGATAAAGTAAAACCACTTTATTTAATAAACATGTGTAACCAATTCATAAAAAATTAAAAAAATATGAAAGAAAGTCCAAGCACCATATATGTTTCCTACCCAGTAGATGACTGGGATAGGATACTGCTTCCTGACAGACAGGTAAAGTTTAAAAATTCACTCTTACAGAGCAAAAAAGCGAGATGGGGGATATTCCAGCCTGACGCTGATACAGAGTTCCTACCTCTCGTGTGCCCGTAGGTGAAGTGAAGAGCGTGATGCCGTCGTGCGCGCTTCGTCACATGACGTCCTTAGCAACGGTATCACGCTCCTGCTTGTTGTGAAGTTTATAGGGAGGGAGCGTCCATGTTAAGCCTGCCCCTCGGATTACGAGCGAAGATTTACATATATAACTACTGCGGGGCTGCTGCTCACTTAGTTTATTCCGAACCAGGTTCCTTTGTAGCCAAATTAGGAAATTAATGCAGCTAGTATGCTCACCTTTAATTTTAACAGAGATTATTATTAAAATAATGAAAAAAATAATGGAAGCACTCTCCACTATGGTAAAGGCAAGAATTCATTCATATTGTATGCAATTGAAATAACTACCCCTGATGATACACAGGTGGAAAAAATGTATAAGTCAGGTATATGTAATACCCAATGTAATAAGTGTACAGATACAGTACATCTAAATTAATATGCAATAACATTAAGCATATACTATACAGTGAAATTTTTATACTGTTGCCCAAAACATAGGTGGGTATAGTGCATAAGTGGTGAGTACTTACTTACAATACTAAGAATAGAAGTCCAACATTTTACATGGGGTCCGCTTAAGTACCCCATGTGGTTAGAAGTTGGACTTATTAAAAAAGGGAGGACCTATATATAATAGTGAGATGTCCAGTAATATCCTATTTGGATATTACTACGTGGCATTATCTATGTGTATGTAAAGTGTTGTGAACACTAATTACACGTGCTAGTGTTAGTAATAAACAACCTCATTATGAACAACCCAGTGTCATATAAGTGGATATCATTAAATAAAATTTGAATATGGTACCCTCATATGTATGGGGTATGCACCCATAAATTGTACTAGTGTTATGTAAACGCCTATAGAGAGGGCCCTTGTGTGAATGTGCCATGTGCCCTAAGTGATATAAAGAAAAAAATATAAAAATATTAAGTTAAATCTGTTTAGTGGGCCACTTAGCCCCATATATCCAGATTAGAAGGGGAAGGAGGAAGGGAGAGATGATCAAGAGGAAGTGGGAGAGGGGGGTAGAGTAGGAGGTAGCAAGGCATATATATCTCCTCCAAACAGTTTTAAAGTATTCTAGCCTATTTATGGAAAACCTAACCTCCCCCTTGGTGGTGCATCAACATTATACCCATACTGTTTACATCTATGTCCCCAGATGACACAAGTGTATGTATTAGATAAAAAACTAAGAGGGAGTGGCCCTCATGGGTTGGCTATAAAGCAGTTGAGATCTATATCTAAGTTGAGGCCCCTGGGAGCCTCAGCCTAAATATCCAGGCTGTCTCATTCTGTGAAATGAGGGTGGTTTTATTACTTCCCCTCCAGTGTGCTTTGATAGAATCGATGCCGTAGAAGATTAAACCAGATGGATCTCTGTTGTGCGCCTGATCAAAATGGCGTGACAAGTTATGTTTAGGGAATCCTTTTCTTATATTCTTAATATGTTTGCGTATTCGTACGTATAGGGGCCTGGTGGTTCTACCCACGTACTGGAGGTGGCACGGGCACTCTATGACGTATGTCACATGAGTGCTGTGACATGTAATCAGATTTCTGATCTTGTATTCTTTCTGATCTACCTTCGATTTGAAGGTTTCTCTTCTGCGTGATGTCTTCTTGCTAACCCTACAAGGTAAGCATTTTTGGCACTTGTAGAAACCTTTTAAATCTGGAAAGATCTCTATTTGCTTAGGGGGGTTGATGACATTGTGGACCAGATGATCACGGAGGTTGGGGGCTCCTCTGTAAATAAAGTTTGGTTTGTTCGGCAGAATCTTAGCCAGCACTCTGTCTTCCTTAAGGATAGGCCAGTATTTCCTAAAAATCTGCTGTATATTTTTATATTGGCTATCGAATCCTGTTATGAATGCTGTATCCATTGGTTTGTCCTTTCTTGTATTTTTTCTAAACAGGTGATTTCTATCCATCCTTGCTACGTCAGCTTTTAATTGTACCAGCCTATCCTTATTGTAGCCTTTTTCATGAAATTGTTCAATCAGCCTGTCTGCTTGTACCAGGAAGTCCTCAGTGGTGTCACAATTCCTCCGCAATCTTAATAGCTGTCCTTTTGGAATGTTTCCTTTCCATTGGGGGTGATGGCAACTGGTGGAAGGTATATATCCATTTTTATCGGTAGCCTTGAAATAGGTTTTTTTGTATAATCTATCTCCGTTCTTGAAGATCTCTAGATCTAAATACTCAATATGTTGGTAATTCCATTTTCCAGTGAAGGTGAGGCCATATTTGTTGATGTTGAGGTTATTTAGAAATCATTCAAATTCCTCAGATGTCCCTTCCCAAATTACAATCAGGTCATCGATATATATCCGATAGAACTTGAGGTGAGGAATATTTCTTGCATATAGATACTCCTCCTCCCACATATTCATAAGCAAATTCGCTACGCTCGGTGCGTAGCATGCCCCCATTGCGACTCCTGTCTGTTGGACATAGTAGTTGTTATTATGCCAGAAATAGTTACAGCTCATCACGAGCTCTAAGCCCTCCAATATATAGTCAATCTGTGATTGTCTCATCCCAGTGTGTTCATGTAGTGCTTTCTCCACACCTATTAGGCCGTCTTTTTGCACAGTACTGGTGTAGAGAGAATTGACATCGATTGTGGCGAGTATATAGTTTTGGACTCCATTTATTTCCCGTAGATCTTGTAAAAGTTGTGAGCTGTCACGTAGATAGGATTTGCCTTTTACAGACCAATGGTTTTAGAAACTTATCCAAATATTCGTCCAGTCTCGAAAAGATGGAATTTATCCCGCTAACAGTAGGTCTCCTGGGAGGCTTATCCAGTCTTTTGTGAATCTTAGGAGTGTAATAGATTACTGGGGTCTTTGTAGAGTTGGACACCAGATATTCAGCTTCTTGGGTATTAAGTATTCCGCTATCTTTACCTTTTTGTACGAAGGCCTTGAGTTTTCTCTCATACCTCTTCTTAGGATTCCCTTTTAGTTTCTTGTATGTGTTTTCTACTTGTAACAGATTTTTCATTTCCTCCTCATAATCTTCCTTATTAAGGATCACCAGTCCTCCCCCCTTATCTGCTGGTCGTATAACAACCTCATTTTTCATGCTTAGTGCCTTATTGGTTTTCCAAACCTTTTTGGCTTTGTGATTATAGTTAATTTCCAATTTCCTTAGGTCCTCTTCTACCATTTTTTCAAATGCTGCCATGCATTGGTTGCCTGGGGTATTTGGATTAAAGATAGATTTATTTTTGAGTTGGGTATGTACGTAAAGCGATTCACCACTTGACCGTGTCCCTTCATTTAGGGCAAAATGTTTTTTAAGATTAAGCTTTCTCATAAACTTTTTGAGGTCTATGTATGTTTGGAATTTGTCCAAAGATTTCTCTGGTGCATATTTCAGCCCTAAATCCAGGATCTTCATTTCCTCCTCGGTAAACTGGATCTTACTAAGATTGTATATTCCCTTTCCTAGTACTCCCTTCTTCTTTTTCTTGTTCCCCCCTCTGGTTCCTCTGGTCTGTATGAGAGGTATGAGAGAAAACTCAAGACCTTAGTACAAAAAGGTGAAGATAGCGGAATACTTAATACCCAAGAAGCTGAATATCTGGTGTCCAACTCTACAAAGACCACAGTAATGTATTACACTCCTAAGATTCACAAAACGCTGGATAAGCCTCCCGGGAGACCTATTGTTAGCGGGATAAATTCCATCTTTTCGAGACTGGGCGAATATTTGGATACGTTTCTAAAACCATTGGTCTGTAAAGGCAAATCCTATCTACGCGACAGCTCACAACTTTTACAAGATCTACGGGAAATAAATGGAGTCCAAAACTATATACTCGTCACAATCAATGTCAATTCTCTCTACACCAGTATTGTGCAAAAAGACGGCCTAATAGGTGTGGAGAAAGCACTACATGAACACACTGGGATGAGACAATCACAGATTGACTATATATTGGAGGGCTTAGAGCTCGCAATGAGCTGTAACTATTTCTGGCATAATAACAACTATTATGTCCAACAGAAAGGAGTCGCAATGGGGGCACGCTACGCACCGAGCGTAGCGAATTTGCTTATGAATATGTAGGAGGAGGAGTATCTATATGCAAGAAACATTCCTCACCTCAAGTTCTATCGGAGATATATCAATGACTTGATTGTAATTTGGGAAGGGACATCTGAGGAATTTGAACGATTTCTAAATAACCTCAACATTAACAAATATGGCCTCACCTTCACTGGAAAATGGAATTACCAACATATTGAGTATTTAGATCTAGAGATCTTCAAGAACGGAGATAGATTATACACAAAAACCTATTTCAAGGCTACTGATAAAAATGGATATACACCTTCCACCAGTTGCCATCACCCCCAATGGAAAGGAAACATTCCAAAAGGACAGCTATTAAGATTGCGGAGGAATTGTGACACCACTGAGGACTTCCTGGTACAAGCAGACAGGCAATTTTATGAAAAAGGCTACAGTAAGGTAGGCTGGTACAATTAAAAGCTGACGTAGCAAGGATGGATAGAAATCACCTGTTTAGAAAAAATACAAGAAAGGACAAACCAATGGATACAGCATTCATAACAGGATTCAATAGCCAATATAAAAATCTACAGCAGATTTTTAGGAAATACTGGCCTATCCTTAAGGAAGACAGAGTGCTGGCTAAGATTCTGCCGAACAAACCAAACTTTATTTACAGAAGAGCCCCCAACCTCCGTGATCATCTGGTCCACAATGTTACATAGTTACATAGTTACATCGTAGGTGAGGTTGAAAAAAGACACAAGTCCATCAAGTCCAACCTATGTGTGTGATTATGTGTCAGTATTTCATTACATATCCCTGTATGTTGCGGTCATTCAGGTGATTATCTAATAGTTTCTTGAAGCTATCAATGCTCCCCGCTGAGACCACCGCCCATGGAAGGGAATTCCACATCCTTGCCGCTCTTACAGTAAAGAACCCTCTACGTAGTTTAAAGTTAAACCTCTTTTCTTCTAATTGTAATGAGTGGCCACGAGTCTTATTAAACTCTCTTCTGCGAAAAAGTTTTATCCCTATTGTGGGGTCACCAGTACAGTATTTGTAAATTGAAATCATATCCCCTCTCAAGCGTCTCTTCTCCAGAGAGAATAAGTTCAGAGCTCGCAACCTTTCCTCATAACTAATATCCTCCAGACCCTTTATTAGCTTTGTTGCCCTTCTTTGTACTCACTCCATTTCCAGTACATCCCTCCTGAGGACTGGTGCCCAGAACTGGACAGCATACTCCAGGTGCGGCCGGACCAGAGTCTTGTAGAGCGGGAGAATTATCGTTTTATCTCTGGAGTTGATCCCCCTTTTAATGCATGCCAATCAATCAACGTCATCAACCCCCCTAAGCAAATAGAGATGTTTCCAGATTTAAAAGGTTTCTACAAGTGCCAAAAATGCTTACCTTGTAGGGTTAGCAAGAAGACATCACGCAGAAGAGAAACCTTCAAATCGAAGGTAGATCAGAAAGAATATAAGATCAGAAATCTGATTACATGTCACAGCACTCATGTGACATACGTCATAGAGTGCCCGTGCCACCTCCAGTACGTGGGTAGGACCACCAGGCTCCTATACGTACGAATACACGAACATATTAAGAATATAAGAAAAGGATTCCCTAAACATAACTTGTCACTCCATTTTGATCAGGCGCACAACAGAGATCCATCTGGTTTAATCTTCTATGGCATCGATTCTATCAAAGCACACTGGAGGGGAAGTAATAAAACCACCCTCATTTCACAGAATGAGACAGCCTGGATATTTAGGCTGAGGTCCCTGGCTCCCAGGGGCCTCAACTTAGATATAGATCTCCACTGCTTTATAGCCAACCCATGAGGGCCCCTCCCTCTTAGTTTTTATGTAATACATACACTTGTGTTATCTGGGGACATAGGTGTAAACGGTATGGGTATAATGTTGATGCACCACCCAGGGGGAGGTGAGGTTTTCCATAAATAGGCTAGAATACTTTAAAACTGTTTGGGGAGATATATATCCCTTGCTACCTCTTACTCTACCCCCCTCTCCCACTTCCTCTTGATCATCTCTCCCTTCCTCCTTCCCCTTCTAATCTGGATATATGGGGCTAAGTGGTCCACTACACAGATTTAACTTTATATTTTTATATTTTTTTCTTTATATCACTTAGGGCACATGGCACATTCACACAAGGGCCCTCTCTATAGGCGTTTACATAACACTAGTACAATTTATGGGTGCATAAATACCATATTCAAATTTTATTTAATGATATCCACTTATATGACACTGGGTTGTTCATAATGAGATTGTTTATTACTAACACTAGCACGTGTAATTAGTGTTCACAACACTTTACATACACATAGATAATGCCACGTAGTAATATCCAAATAGGATATTACTGGACATCTCACTATTATATATAGGTCCTCCCTTTTTTAATAAGTCCAACTTCTAACCACATGGGGTACTTAAGCGGACCCCATGTAAAATGTTGGACTTCTATTCTTAGTATTGTAAGTAAGTACTCACCACTTATGCACTATACCCACCTATGTTTTGGGCAAAAAAAAAAAAATGTCTTTATAAATTCTTTATATATTTTTTTTATTATGTAGATACTAATTCTTATGGGATATATGGAGATAGCATAGGGGTCAGATGCCCCCCATCCCATAGATGGTAACACGTCTATAGTAATATAACCTCAAAGTCTAGCTCTATATATGTACTATTGGTGGGCACTGAATGCCCCAATTATTGCTGGTATTAATAGATATCTTCTATGTCCTGAGTATAAAAATTTCACTGTATAGTATATGCTTAATGTTATTGCATATTAATTTAGATGTACTGTATCTGTGCACTTATAACATCGGGTATTACATATACCTGACTTATAAGTTTTTTCCACCTGTGTATCATCAGGGGTAGTTTTTTCAATTGCATAAAATATGAATGAATTCTTGCCTTTACCATAGCGGAGAGTGCTTCCATGATTTTTCCTTATTTTAATAATAATCTCTGTTAAAATTAAGGGGTGAGCATACTAGCTGCATTAATTTCCTAATTTGGCTACGAAGGAACCTGGTTCGGAATAAACTAAGTGAGCAGCAGCCCCGCAGTAGTTATATATGTAAATCTCCGCTCGTAATCCGAGGGGCGGGCTTAACATGGACGCTCCCTCCCTATAAACTTCACAACAAGCAGGAGCGTGATACCGTTGCTAAGGATGTCATGTGACGAAGTGCGCACGACGGCATCACGCTCTTCACTTCACCTACGGGCACACGAGAGGGAGGAACGCTGTATCAGCGTCAGGCTGGAATATGCCCCATCTCGCTTTTTTGCTCTGTAAGAGTGAATTTTTAAACTTTACCTGTCTGTCAGGAAGCAGTATCCTATCCCAGTCATCTACTGGGTAGGAAATATATATGGTGCTTGGACTTTCTTTCATATTTTTTTAATTTTTTATGAATTGGTTCATAAAGTGGTTTTACTTTATCACGCTATGGAAGCTCTTCTCATTATGTTTTGATACACGTGGGATTGCAACACCTCCACTAATCGGAACACACAGGAGGCATTCATCGCAATCAGCAGGAAGCGGAGGTGCACTACCCCTGTAAAGGGGATGGGGATCTGGTCACACTGAAGTGACCCACCGCAACAGGCAACAAGCAGCGAGTCCCATTCTAACACACTACAGGCGTATTAACCCTGCAGGGGTTCCGGGAGCTGGTGAGTAGACAACCATCAGGGGGAGCACCAAAGTCACCTGGCAACTGTCTCTGCACCAAAGTCACCTGTTGAAAACTACTAACCTAATCCATGGGATTAATATATCTTGTTTGAGATGTACTGGCTGCAACTTTTAACAATACAAAATGCTATGCGTTTATGCGATTTCTACTCCATAAGCTGATATATACATGGTTTATGTCTAAGGCTATTGAATCGAGGTGCATTATATATGGTATCCTTATTGATTTATGAGTAATATCCACTCCATAATGCACACTATACTTATGGATATATAATTGGTTTTTATCTGGAGATGTTTTGCAATATAAGGAACATCCATTAAGCTGGTGCACATGCAGAGGTGCAGCTTTTAGTCCTATTAGTGACCGTTATATTGCAAACCTCTCACTGTTGGGCAGATAGTTGGATATAATTACATTGGCTTTCTAACTGTACACCTTTAATCACATACCTGTATGAATACACTGATATACAGCACTCCATCCCCAAATCTAACATTTAGGAGGCATGGACTCCATGCTAATGTATACCATATAGATATATAAAGTGTAATGGTTTAAGCACTTCACCAGGCTATCCTGATACAGACCTAATCATTTAGGTCTTCAGGTAGCGCCAAACAAACCCATCTTTTATTTTTATACACGTTTGACAGGGTACCCCATTGGGCACTCTGGATAAGGGGGGAAGCAACCTGTAGTTTCTCGCCGTATAGACTTATCCTAAGCGCAGCTTATATACAATTCACTCAATATTAAAAGGTATATGCTGAATAACCCGATTGGGGGTGATATCAATGGCACCTCTGTTTACAAACACTCCGGCCTCTCAAATGCGTTGCTTTTTAACCCCCCTGGTTCCTTAGCCCCCTCCATTAAAGTATTTAGAGACGTTATGTTGAGGGACTTAGAACAATTAAAGGTCAAAAAGGCTAAAATGCATAAGGATCTTGAAATGGGTTTAGAATCCCTGTGTAACAACAAATCCTTGGTTATCCGCCCTGCAGATAAGGGTTTTCGTGATGGGATTCTGGACAAAAAAAGAAAAGCTGTTCTTAATACCAAGTGCTCCTCGCACTCCGGTAATTTATTACCTCCCAAAAATCCACAAAAGCCTTACTTGCCCCCCGGGGCGCCCGATTGTCAGCGGTATTGACTCGATCACGTCCCGGGTGGGCAAATATATAGACCACTTCTTACAACCCCTAGTCCAGAAGGTTGCCTCATTTGTTAAAGACACTAAACAAATCATTAACATGTTGTCCCAAATTACCTCCAAGCCAGGTTTATGGTTGGTCACAGCTGACGTGACCTCACTCTATACTATCAGACCCCATAATTTGGGACTGGAGACGGTCGGTATGTATTTAGCTAGGGACTCTGGTCTTGTTCCATCTCAAATCAGTTTTATTATGGAATTACTGAATTATGCCGCCGGCCACAACTATTTCTGGTTCGATCACCAGTTTTTTCGCCAGGATAGGGGTGTAGCCATGGGGGCTAAATATGCCAGCTTGGCTAATTTATTCATGGCCAAGTGGGAGGAGGAGGTCGTCAAGGCCAGGTACATTGACGACGTCCTCCTCCTATGGGATGGTAGTGAGGCTGAACTTTTATGCTTCATGTCTTTCCTCAATGACAATGACAGGGGCATCAAATTAAATTTTGAAGCGAGTGTGGTGGAAATTAATTTCCTTGATCTTAAGGTTAGGGTCCAAGACAATAGACTAGTGACCTCTACTTATTTTAAGGTAACTGATAAGAACTCGTATATCCCCTTAGACAGTTGCCACTATGAACCCTGGTTGAGAGCGGTCCCTTTAGGACAGTATGCATGCCTTCGGTGCAACTGCACTGAGATCGAGACCTTTGATAATCAAGTAGCTGTTCTAACCAGGAGGTTCATGGAAAAAGGGTATGATCCGGATGTATTGTCTAGGTCACTGAAGGTAGAGATAGGTCATCGCTCTTGGAATCAGGCCAACGACAGGCTGACAATAATGATTTTTGTTTACCATTCATTACAACGTTTTCCACACAGTATCGCAAGGTTAAGGATTTAGTCAGAAAGCATTGGCATATACTGACCACTGACCCAGTCCTCAACACAGTTCTACCTAAGAGTCCGCGTATTGTGTTTAAAGGAGCATCCACCTTGGGCAACAGAGTTGCTCCCACAGTTCAGGATCCACCCAATATCACTAGATGCCTTTTTCATAACCTCACGGAATATTATAGGAGTAGGAACTGCCAAGTTTGCTCCCTTAATAGATGTAGAGATAGAAAAGTTTGCCAGTTCATTTCCACCAGTAACTCGCGGGTTTATGAGGTGAAGCCTTTTATAACTTGCTTGTCCGAGGGGGTTGTTTACCTTATACCTTATGCCCCTGCGGATTGCAATATGTGGGGAGGACTAAAAGGGCTCTCAAGGTCAGATTGACCGAACACATAAACAACATTAGAAGAGGTTTTGACAAGCACCTGGTGTCAAGACATTATGATGAAGTGCACAGTAGAGACCCCTCCAATACCCTCTATGTGGGGATTGACAAGTACAGACGCCACTGGAGAGGGAGTTCAATGGTCAGGGAGATTTCTAAGTGCGAAATGTCTTGGATACATAGATTAAGAACATATGTCCCCTTTGGGCTAAATGTGGATACAGACGTAAACGCATTTATAAACAACTCCTAGATAATAGACAATCCCTAACCCTCAGGGAGGTTTGCACTAACTTGTCCAGTACACAAATATAAAAAAGGATGTATTGATTTGTTATGTGATCATTTACCTCCCACTTTGGTGTTTGATGTTGTCTGTTACCAAAAATTATCATTATTTACTAGTAATTTCTGAGTTCTATGCAGATGTTGTTTTCATTGAGCCTCTGTCTATTTGGATCAATCATTCTATCCAGGGTTTCCCCGTTTTTTCTTAAACCTTCTTTTTTCCCTTGTTTTTATCCTGTTTATTAGCCACATTTAAACAAATTGGTTTAGGTTGTCATTTTACAACCATCCACTGGATGTCACTGTTCAATTTCTGAAGTAGTGACACCTTAGTAGTGACCCCTATGTGATATTAATCACACTTCCGGTATTCAGATTTTAAACATAAAAAATTATTTTTCAATTAATTTTTGGAAAAGGTTTTTGTTTTGTTTTACTGGATGTGGCTAGCGGATCACATTGGGGTTTTGATAAAAAGCCCTTTATAAAGGTACGCTCAATCCCGTTTTAAACCTGAATTTGACACAATAATTTGGAATAATGGGAATGATGCTACATCATTTTTAGTATAGGAGTGGATTTAAACAGCATTTTTGCAAGCCGCATCCATGGGTGTAATATTAAATTGATGACGAGAATGTCCGTGCTGTGGCTATTCACAACATGCCAGTAATATTCCGGTTTATCCCTTTATTTATACATTTAGCATTTTTAATAGACTTATGTTCAAAAGTTTTAAAAAATTGCAGAATGTGTCGCGGTAATTTTATGGATTCACTACCAGGAGTTGGTATCAAGATGTGTACCCTGAAGTTGCGGTCCACAGTGTGGTATCTGCCGATCTATAGATAGACCGGGGCTCAGAACGAGGCTTGGTTAGGTTCTATACTACTTAAGGAGGTGACGTAGTGCGCCGCCTGTGGCCCTGGAAGATGTGATGATGTCACGAAACGCGTAGGGCAGAGCTAGACAATGCGCTGACGTCACCTCCAATCTGTGCTCCATCTCCAGTAGGACGGGTTTGTCCGAGTCCACACGGCCAACGGACCGGACTTAAGGCTCTTTTTTCTGGAAGACACTGTAAGTGTGCATTTATGAGTTTCTGAATAAGTCTTTTATGGTTTTATACTTTTGCAAGTTCCATCTTTATTTTATGGTACGTCCCTTCCACGAGTTGGTCCTTTATCGCTGATGTTGTGATAACCCTGTAGTGGATACTGATGCGGGTTCCAGTTGCCAGTTTCAGCTGTGTTTGTGAGCTGTGATCCTCTGTAGTGGAGGATCATGGCCTTCTGGTAAGGAGTGACCCCTTCCATTCTTGGTGGTGGACTGCCTCTCTCACGGATGAATATTTGCCAATCACTTGGAGTTTTATTTAGACTGGTGGTTTAGTGCCACCGCTTTCACTGTTTTTTAGTTCACCCTTTGGACTTTAAAAGATCACATGAGGGATTTATTTTGATTTGATTTATTTTTGTTTACACTGTGTTTGCATATAACTGTGCCCACTCATTTTTGTCACTGTTTTACAATTTATGCACATTTTGAGACTCATTAGCGCGATTCTTTTTGTTTTTTAATTTTTTTAATTTTCTAAATTTGACAGCATGGCTATTGCCAGGGTGTTAAAGGACCGTGGCATCTCGGGACCAGTGGTGTCTACTCTAGTGAATGCTAGACAAGCTGTCACTAGGAAGATCTATCATAGGGTCTGGAAGACTTTTATATTGCATGGTGTGAAGCCAGAAAATGGCATCCTCGGAAATACGCAATTGGGAGAATTCTCTTTTCTACAGTCAGCTGTGGAAATAAGATTGGCTTTGAGTACAATCAGAGGTCAAGTTTCGGCCCTATCAGTATGCTTCCAAGGGCCCCCTCCTTTTCACTGGTCCGAACCATTATGCAGGGGGCAACTTGTTTGCTTCCCCCCCATTAGGTCACCTATGTGTCCTTGGGACTTGAACTTGGTGCTGTCTGTGTTACAGAAACAACCATTTGAACCTATTAAGGAAATTACATTAGAATTGCGTTTACACAAACTAGCCTTCCTGATGGCCATCACCTCAGCTAGAAAGATGTCGGAGTTGGCGGCCCTTTCATGCAGGGAACCATACTTGATCCTTCACCAGCTCTGGGTCTTGTTGCAACCTGTTCCATCCTTTTTGCCAAAAGTGGTGTCAGCCTTTCATTTAAATCAGGACATTATTTTGCCTTCTTTTTTCTCTCAGCCTCGCTCAGCGGAAGAGAGACGAATGCACTCCTTGGACGTTGTCTGGGCAGTCAAGGTTTATTTGTCAAAATCTGTGGAGATCCGAGGATCAGACTCCTTTTTTGTTTTACCAAAAGGACCCAAGAAAGGGCAGGCAGCTTCCAAAGCTTCCATTGCCAATTGAGTCCGTCACTTGGTCATTCAGGCCAACGGTCTGAAACGTAAAGCTCCTCCCTTTATTGTGAGAGCTCATTCTACCAGGGGTGTAGGAACCTCCTGGGCTTTTCGCCATTAGGTATCTGTGGCTCAGATTTGTAAGACTGCTACCTGGTCTTCAGTGCATACGTTCACAAAATTGGATGTTCGAGCAGCCGAGGATTCGGCTTTCGGTCGCAGTGTACTGCGGGCTGCCATATAAGTTCTGATGGCTATTGTTTGGCAGAGTGTCTTCCTCCCCTCAAGGCTATTGCTCTGGGACATCCCAGCAGGTAATGAATATTAGCCTGACTCTGTGTCCCATGATGTATGAAAAAAAAAATAGGATTTTTTCATCATACTTATCTGTAAAATCCTTTTCTTTGAGTACATCATGGGACACAGAGGTCCCTCCCCTCTTTTTGAGGATTCAGTGCTTGCTACAAAACTGAAGTACTTCCTGTATGGGAGTGGTTATATAGGGGATCACTTCCTGTCTAAAGACCTAAGGTCTACCTGGAGATGAAGTATAACCCAGCAGGTAATGAATATTAGTCTGACTCTGTGTCCCATGATGTACTAAAAAAAAGGATTTTACAGGTATGTATGATGAAAAAATCCTATTTTAGATGCCATGGGGGAGATCCTGTCAATAATGTTAAATGGACCTCTCCAGGATGGTAGGAATTTCCATTCCTTGACCTGGTTCCTTGTGAAATTGTAGAGATATACCTTGTCCCCAATTTCATACTCCTTCTTTGTGGTCTTAAGATCATAGTATGTTTTAGCACTATTTGCGGCTCTTTCAATATTCCGCTGGACGAAGGAGAATGCATTTTGTAAATGTTTCCCTTAATCCTCTATGTGTTGTTGAGTTCTGGTGGCATTGACCAAAATATGGACAACACAAGAGGTGTTGGGGCAGGAGTCATGAGTTCAAAAGGTGACATTTTCGTGACTGTATTCCAGGTTGCCCTTAAGGCCATCAGGACTAAGGGAAGCTATACATCCCAGTCCTTGCCTGTTTCTTTGACAAATTTCTTGAGTATGTTTACAATTGTCTGATTGTACCATTCTACTCCATCACTAGAGGCCGGCCGATAGGCGATGTGTAATTTCCTTTTACGCCCAATATTTTCCACAGTTTAGTCATTACTTCACTAGTGAAATGTGTACTCCTATCAGACTCTATTCTCTGGGGAAGGCCGAAGCGTGAAAAAATATGATTGATCAATAGAGTGGCACATGTCTCAGAGCTGTTATTTGGTGCTGGAATGCACTCAACATACTTGGTAAATAAACACAGTTAAAATATATTGATTCCCTCGTGAAGATTTAGTTACAGTTGAAGGTCTGACCAAGGCATGCAGATCCCCTTTTCTAAAGGGGTGCCCTATGGGTGGGCAAAGCTGGTTTAAATTGAGGACATATTAAGCAGCCTTGGCAATATGCCTTCACATCAAGCAGCATATGAGGCCATTAGACATAATCCCAAAGGATCTCATAGGTGATCTTTTCTCTGTGGTGCCTGGATGTACGGGTGTCATGGGCATGCTGTAGCATTAAACCTCCAAATTTAAGTGGGGACTACCCATTGTTGGATACCCCGTTTTGAGGTGCTGATCAACAATCTCTGATGCAGCATAAACTGGGATTTGGATTTCATTAATATACGTACGTCTTCCTTGCCAGTATAATTTTCTTGACTAAGGGGATTTTGGTCCGGGTGTTCTAAATGGTTATAAAATAAGCCAATTATTGGGTCTTCTTTTTGGGCTGTGATTAAATCTTCACTGGGGTTTTTATGACCCCATTGCAATACATTTGAATCATCGGTCATCCTAGCTTGTTATCTAGTGACAGCTTCTAGCTGTAAAGTACATAAGAGATGATCTATGTCTAGCAACTCACCTATTAGGGCCCCTTCTTTGGCTATGGAATCAGCCTGATCAGGGAACTTCCTTTTATTCACCTAGGACTTTGGAGTGGCCCTTGGATTTCTTAAAATGCAGATTGATCTCGTGTTCCCTTACCAAGTGGTCTATTTGACAAAATAACTTACCATGTTTGAACGTTTATGGTTACATTTTACCATGTCGTTCCTTTTCCATCGGGGAAGGTACTCAACAAAACTATTCCTGACATAATTTGAATCGGTGATGAGGGCAAATTCTTTAAGGTGGTAATCTATGGCCACCTCAACAGCTCTCAGGATTGCAGCGAGTTCAGCAACTTGGCTGCTCTTCGGCCCAAGCTTGTATCCCACAGAGATTGGGGCTACACCTTGAGTCCATATAATCCCAATACCAGCCACTAGTTGGAGCTGTTCTTTGTCCTCATGATGATAGGCACAACCATCTACATATACACACGGCAACTGTTTACAGTATTCGTCGTCATAAACCTTGTAGGGAGACAACAGTTGTCCTTCTAAAAAGTCAGTGTCCTTGGTCCCCACACAGGGATCGGGGCGGAACAATCATGCAGCTCAGCAAGGCCCTGGGCTACTGGAATTTTCTTGTTCTGTTTGTATCGAATTTCCAGGGGCCACCCTTGCAAGGACAAAGTCCAAGCAGTGATGTGGCTATTAGACACATTTCCATCCCTGATACATTCACTCTGTAAATACTGTAAAGGCTGGTGTGCGGTCTCAACAATAATTCTTCCACCTTGAATATGACTACAGAAATTCTGTAATGCCCAGACAGTGGACAATAAAGCTTTTTCGCAGTCAGAAAACGTCATACAGAGGACAATGTTTTACTGGCATAGGCAATAATCTTACTGGCATTCTCTTGTTTTTGGTAAAGAATGGAACTCATACTCATCTGCGTGTACCCTGTCTCGAGAAAAAAGGGTTTACCTTCTTCTGGAATCGCAAGGCATGGGGCCTGGGTGAGTCGTTCCTTCACAGCGTCTGCTTGTTCCTTGCCCCATGACCATGCAGTGTCTTTCTTCAGCAAATCAACTAACAGTTTGCTAATTGTCGATGAACTTACGCGAATAGTTAACCATTCCTAGAAATGATCTTAATTCTTTAAGATTAGTAGGGACCTTACAGTTTAGTACTGGTATCGCTCCAAGGCATCTGGCATAACCTTGTGCATGAAGACAGCAAATTCATGGCCAGAATTAATATAGCCAAAAGGCATACGCACCAAGCAGTACTGTTGCTTCTCAAAACTGAAGGCTAGTTTTTACTGATCTTCTTCACTGACTTTTATGATCCAGTACCCCTGGGCACAGTCGAGGGCCAAGAATACCTGGGACCCTTGGAGTTTGGCAAGGCACTGGTCTATGTAGGGTACGGGCCATCCTGACATGTAAACACGCTTGTTTGAGTTGTCAGAGATCAGCGCACAAGCCCGTTGTGCTTCAAAATACCCAGGATGGGGTGATTGTACGAGCTGTGAATGGGTCTAATTGTACCCCGTTCATGTAACTTCCTAATGATCTCGGCTAGAGACCCATAGGAGGCTAGCAGAAGTCTATACTGCTTTACAAATACTGTTAGGGCCTGAGGGTCGGTCTGGATTCTGACGATGTGGAGTTCAGTACTCCCACAATAGTAAGAATCCTGAGCAAAGATTTATTGGAATTCAAAGAGACGCTCGCAGAGCAATTTTCGCTCAAGATCATTGGTGCATGCATTGGCTAGGGCTATTATCTCTTTGACTATCTCTTTGAATCCAGGAAAGCTTTCAGGTTGCCCTATCTCATAGACCTCTTCAAGCCTGGTGGTCAGATCATTGGGTATGTGATGTGTACTTCTCCCCGAATCAGGTCTCTTGGGGTACTCTTGTTCTTTGGTTGATCAAAGACAAGAGACGTCTCTTCAATTCTACAGGTACCATCCTTATAAGCGAAGGGATAAATGGAATCTATGGTGAACATACCCTCGGGTAAAGAATTGAACGATTTTTTAATTCATTTCTCCTCAGATATATATTCATCTGGTATGAGTCCAGTCACTTGGTTGGTGACTCCAAATGTATAATTCCCCGTCTCTACCGCAAGGCCGATAAGGGTGCCCTTGGGTAGGTTAAGGTCCTGATTTGAGAGGTTGTGGATGTAGATGGATATTGTAGACTGATGTGTGTTGACCAAAGGTGCGTGAGTAATTTTTATTCCCTTCTCCTGTTATCTCTGGGACAGGCATACTAATGCATCTAACCCCTTCAGTTTTTGTGCCTTATTTACATTTATAGGGAGTAGGAAATTGTTTATGCCCCTGGGGATGATAATTTCTCAAGCTACCTGAACTTCAACAGCATAAGGCATCTGTTGCTGGAATTCCAGGGCTGAAGTCATATCCTGGTATCCCTTGGGGTCCCCCTTTAGTCAACTCCATAAGCAGTCATTTATCAGGTCAATTTGGGTGGCAAAACTATGCAGTAAGTCGTTGCCGAGGTAAATTTGGGATTGGGGATTACCCAGCACTGTGAACACGTGGGTGGTTGTCTTATTACCTATAGTGATATTTAAAAGGCATCTAGCAATTGAGTTATGGTCCTCAGAATCATCAATGGCATCTGACTTCCAATGTCGCTGAGGAGTGGAGAAACAAATCATTTCCATTTCGGAAAGGTGGCTAACAAGCCCATGGCTCACAAAGCTATGCTCTTGCTTTAAATCAATTTTGGCATATTTTGACCTATTAAGACCATTTATCTGGATAGGAATAAATAGGTCACTGCTAACCCTTTCCACTTCTGTTAGGAACTAGGCGTGATTTATGGTCAGTACGTTTTCTTGGAGGGAGATCTCTTTTATTTTATCACAGGGAATTTTAAAAATATGGTCCTCATCTCCTACTCCCAGGCCATGATTGTCAGGTTGGATAGCCGTAACATCTGGTAATTGACTATTCCTCACCAGTAATAAATTTGCGCTTACTCGAAAGTGATAAGCTGCTAACACTGCAAGAAGAATAATTGCCCAACAAATCAATAGAAACCAAAACGTGTAGCGCTATGTGGAAGAGGCACCTACAAACAAATGAGGTAACGAGCCAGTGCTCTACATACAATGTAGCTAACGGGAAAAACACAAATAAATGTCTCACATTAGAAAAACTTAAATAGATATAAATAGGGGGTTCCTGAAGACGTATCTTCTCCAAATGAAACAATAGATCTCCCCGCATATGGCTCATGAAGGGTATAAAAAGGGCCACATAGTGTGATACCTTAAAAAACGTATTTTATTTAAAAAAGAAGAATTACACTTACATTTTTAGGATGATAAAAAGCGCTTGTACATAAAAAAAAGGCGGCAGTGGAGTCCTCCCAACGCGTTTCGTCTGAAAAGACTTCGTCCAGGGGTCCAGGACGAAGTCTTTTCAGACGAAACGCGACTCCACTGCCGCCTTTTTTTATGTACAATCGCTTTTTATCATCCTAAAAATGTAAGTGTAATTCTTCTTTTTTAAATAAAATACGGTTTTTACGGTATCACACTATGTGGCCCTTTTTATACCCTTTATGAGCCATATGCGGGGAGATCTATTGTTTCATTTGGAGAAGATACGTCTTCAGGAACCCCCTGTGATCCCTTCTGGTGTCAAGGTCTTCCCACTATTGCCATTGCTCAAAAAAGCCGGTTTGACCCTCACAGTATACACTGTCTTGGGTTCAAACCCTCCGGTAAGCCTCCATCTTTACCTTCTGAGTGAATTGCACGTTTGTGAAGACACTGTGGTGTGATGTTTAAGAGCTGGTTTATTCATGCACTACCCAACTGAGATATGTGGGACCTTTAAGAACCAGCTGTACATCATCCTTTTTAAAGACTTTACAACCTTTTGTCGGTGAAGGTGCTTTACACATCACTCATAAGGGGTGACCCACTCAGTTTCTAATTCATGGACTTCTTTATTTAAATCATATTTATATCTATTTAAGTTTTTCTAATGTGAAACATTTATTTGTGTTTTTTTCCCGTTAGCTACATTGTATGTAGAGCACTGGCTCGTTACCTCATTTGTTTGTAGGTGCCTCTTCCACATAGCGCTACACGTTTTGGTTTCTATTAATTGACTATTCCTGAAATGTATTTCTAGGGAACCAGGCCTTTCTTCCACCAGGTGGCAGTGTCGCCGGGAATCTGGAGTTTTAAGTCTCTCATTTTTATTTGGGGAGTTAACTTGTGACCACATTACTTGGTTCACACAGTCAACAATTGTGTTGAGCCTCTTAAGGAGATCCATTCCAATTATTATATGATGGTGTGGGAGATTTGCAATAATAATAGGGTGCCTAATTTCCTTATTATCTAATTTAAGTTTAACCCAGGCAGTACCCATGGCTTGCAGTGGCTCTCCCCCCCACTCCGATTAGCAAGCAATCAAAGCTCCTAAGTTTTGGTTTGTTGGGCATTGAATTTACTACTTCATTAAATTATTCCTGCAACAGGATGGTGGCTTGGGATCCCATGTCAATTAAACCTGAAATGGGGTGATCACCGGCCTCATGTATCTTTATTGTAGAGAAATATCTTCCATCACATCGGATCTGTGGGCTTTCCAATAATTTACAGTTGGCATTTATCTCACCGCATGTCACAGCTTCTTTGCACTCATGATTCCTGCGGGGTAGCCTGCGGGGTTTACTCAAGACGGAAGCACGAGGAGTAGGAGGCATCCCACCCAATTCGTTATTTACAATGACTCCCAGCTCAGCTAGAGGGGTTAGAACGATACTGAAAAACAGGAGCAGAATTAAAACCCCAAACTGATTCCCCCTGGCCCTTTGATTAAGCCCCCTGTTTAGGGGCATTTTAGGGGTATGGTGTGCGTCTCCTGTCATTGGACCCAGGGTTGTCCCCTGTTGGAGGACTGTCTGGGGTTTTACACATTCTGGGACCCTGGGTTCGTCACAGGAGTGGCCCCTACAAAAGACGGGTTAGCAGATTGGCGGTTAATCAGGTGTGTCATTTGTTCGCACTTTCAATTAATCTGGGTATCTATCTGTTCAACTCGCCGGCCCATGGCACTTTGGCGATTTGTCCTATTTTGCCTGACCCAGTTACGTTCAGGACGGGACTGCAGAGATGCATCAGACTCATCATCACTCTTCTGGTCTTGATGCTGCAGGCCTTTCTCTTGGGAGTTCCTGTGGTTCACCTTGATTTTGGGGAATTGGGGAGCTACACCAACACTGGGGTTACTTACGTGTTCCTGATTAGGAGGTGACCTGCAATTATCAGGAAAATGAGGGTCTCTTATGAAGTTGGAGTCTTGGTTAAAGCTGGGGTTTCTGTTAACCGGGGTGCCCATGGAAGTTGGGGTTTCTGTTAAATTGGGGGTATCCCTGGAAGTTGGGGTCTCTGTTAAAATTAGGGTTTCTTCCAAAGTTAAGGTTCTTGTTAAAGTAGGGGTACTTATTAAAATTGGGATCTCGATTCAAATTTGAATGTTGGTTGCTCTGAGACCCCTGCGGATATCCCCTCTGGCCATTTCTGTGCCTGGGGCCCCTTTCAACTACTGTAACCTTGCAACATCTGTCTGTCCCCCATCATCTGCTGTGGCTGGGGCGTGGGTCTCCCATCTCAGGCTGCCTCAGCATATTATTTTCTCTCTTTTAGGGTTGGGCTTCTCTTTTCACCCCACCTTAACTAGATTGTTGGTTACTCTCTGACTAACCAATCCAGGGAACATCCCTTTTTAAAACCCCTTGCCAGCCCCAATTTCAGATAAGCAGGTAATGCTGTCTTAAAATAGTCTTGAATTCTGGCTGGTCAGGATTGGGGTCCTTTTCAGCCAGAAAGTAAGCGCTTCTCAATACAGACAGAAATTTTGTGGGACACTGATTAGGACCACATTTTAAATTGTAGGCCACGGCTTTGGCAGCGGTAACAGTTTTGTAGGGTCCAAACTCCATTTGACACCTATGTTTAATCTCCCTCCATGACTGACCATACAGGGCCTGTAATGAATCAAAGAAATGTCTGTACTCTTCTTTAAATATCCATGGTAGTAACTAAATTTTGGTACGATCGTCCTGAATGTCTAAGATTTTTAAGGTACGTTTGTATGTTCATAGATGGTCAGTGATGGTTGGGGATCCTTTCTTGGAAAAACAGTTTCTTTTAAGAATGTTATCATTTTGGGGGTGTCATACCTTTTACCTGGGGTCCTAGACTTCCTTTTCTGTCCATATGAAACCCTTTCTACTTCCTCCTCTGTAAATTTAGGGGAGTATTTTTGAAGTTTATGGGGTGACCTGTATTCTGACCCTGTCTCATCATGACTTACCTGTGTCCCCTGGAAATATGAATTTCTTTCTCGAACATCACGGGACACAGAGCCACAGTAATTACTGATGGGTTATATAGGTATCACTGGTGATTGGACACTGGCACACCCTATCAGGAAGTTCAACCCCCTATATTATCCCTCCCCCTTGCAGGGATACCTCAGTTTTTACGCCAGTGTCTTAGGTGATGGACGTGTAAAGATGTCCTGTGCTGAGCTCCAAAGGGAATATCCTGATATCCTATACTGGGGCAAGCCAGGCGAACCGGATCCATTCAAAGTGTCTTTTCATGGCTGAATTGAATGGTACCCGGGCCTCGTGTCCGAAGAAACGAGGTTTTACCCGTAATGCTTCTCTTTTTAGAGAGCTGGACCCCGCAGATCTGAAAATGGCTTTAAACTTCCTAATTTCTGGCGAGGTGCTTTACGGTCCCAGAACTGTTGGATCCCCCTACTGATGGGGGCCCCAGTCTCTGACGTTTTTTTCAAACGGAGCCCACCGTGAGAGGTGAAGATTGGGTCTGTGTAAACAGCACCCTGCGGCTGGATAAGGTAAGAGGAGATTCCACAGAATTTTTGAGTTCTAGTGGCTTTTCTCCTTTAAGGTAAATGCACGCTATGCCTATTGTGACCACCGGGGGCTGCCAAGAGCACAAACCTACACATGCTGGCTCTGTCTCAGGTGTTGTAATCGCTGTTTATGTCCCAGCGTATCAAGCAGGCTGCAAACAGGTAAGGTGGAAAGGGGGATTTCTCATGTTTGAATGTTCCCCCCCAGGCTAGAGAGGGGCCACAGGGGTCTAGAAAGTGGTTATACCACCCGGGCTCTGCGGCCTAATGGCCACCATCTCTCAAGATAGCCGTTCAGGCAGATCTTGTTACCAGCCTCCCTCCCTCCCTCCCCCCCCCATCCCCAGCCTTTCTCCGGAAGCATGACAGGAGAGTCGGCAGCGCGGGAAGCGCTCGTTTTTTTCAAAACTCGAGGGGGGGGGGGCGGTAGAGGAGGGGGCGGGACGTCAGCACAGGTGCTTAGACTCCCACTCAGGCCAGCTGCAGGCTATTAGAGGCACTCTGTGCATCAGTGACACTGTCCTTCTTGTCCACAAGTTGGAGCACACGCTGCGTAGAATAATGGACAGGGCACTTGAGGCAGAACAGAGGCAGGAAGAGGAGGACTTCCTTACCTCTCAAGGCCCCCTTTATCCAGACAGTGTTCCTATGTGCCCGCCGACAACACAGGAAGAGGAGGAGGATTGTGTCAGTATGGAGGTGGAGCCTAGCACTCAGCATGAGCAGCAGTCTTCAAGGGATCATTTACAGTCCGGAGAAACCCAGCAACACGTTGTCAAGGAACAGGAATTTGTAACCTCCCAGGGAATGCGTGGCTGGGAGGAGGTGGCTGCGGATCATGTCGTCCTTAGTGACCCAGAGGACTTCGAACCGAATGCCTCAGCAAACCTACGCTGCATGGCCTCCCTGATCCTGCAAAGCCTGTGGAAGGATCCTCATATTCGTGGTATCGAGGAGAGGGATTATTACTGGCTGGCAACCCTCCTTGATCCACGTTACAAGGGTAAGGTTGTGGACCTTATCTTGCCGTCGCAGAGGATAAAACATCTTCAAGAGGCCTTGCAGAAAGGTCTGTGCAACACATTCCCTGGGAGGTTACAAATTCCTGTTCCTGGACAACGTGTTGCTGAGGCTTCAGTCAGTAAAAGGGGAGGAGGGGAGAAGGTGGCCATCTGGCCGTCAGACAATTTTTTAGTCCACAGCCCCAAGGTATGATCGGTTCCAGCAACCATCGCCAGCGTCTGTTTTACATGGTGCAGGAATACCTAGGGGCAAGATCAGACTTGGACACCTTTCCCACCAAAAATCCTCTGGGTTACTTCGTCTTGAGGATGGATCACTGGCCAGAGCTTGCACAGTATGCTACTGACCTGTCCTGCATCCAGCGTTCTTTCGGAACGCACATTCAGTGCTGCTGGAGGCTTTGTAACCGATCACAGGGTGCACCTGTCCACCGACTCGGTCGCTCGACTGACCTTCATAAAAATGAATCAGTCTTGGATCACCACCAGCTACCAAGCACCTGAAGCTGATGTAACTGAATATTTTTTTTGAAATGTCAGATCCCTTTAAGACTGCCTATGCTGATGCTGAGTGACTATCCTGTTATACTGATTGACTATCCTCTTCCTCCTCAATGATCATGCTGATAACTTGTAAGAACATTTTTGGTTCTGGGCGCCGCCAGCAGTGGCTAAAGCCCAATTTTTCAGCCCCTGTTTAACAGGGGCATGTAATTACAATTTTTGATGCAATGATTTGCAGCAGGGCTCATTCCTGCACACCAACTAGAGTATCTGTGAGGGGTTGCAGTGTTGTGGGATCAGCACCAGTGCCTAAGGCCCAATTTTTCAGCCCCTGTTTAACAGGGGCATGTAATTACAATTTTTGATGCAATACTTTGCAGCAGGGCTCATTCCTGTGCTCCAACTAGAGTATCTGTGA
This sequence comes from Lithobates clamitans, assembly GCA_037952925.1. NCBI lineage: Eukaryota > Metazoa > Chordata > Amphibia > Anura > Ranidae > Lithobates > Lithobates clamitans. Next base: position 4,361,035 of record JBBGZY010000253.1, on the reverse strand, counting down.
GGGGTTGCAGTGTTGTGGCACCAGTGCCTAAGGCCCAATTTTTCAGCCCCTGTTTAACAGGGGCCCGTAATTACAATTTTTGATGCAATACTTTGCAGCAGGGCTCATTCCTGTGCTCCAACTAGAGTATCTGTGAGGGGTTGCAGTGTTGTGGCACCAGTGCCTAAGGCCCAATTTTTCTGCCCCTGTTCAAGGGGGACATTGTAATTACAATTCTTGATCTAATATTTCACAGCAGGGCCCATTCCTACGCCCACTAAGAGTAACTGTGAGGGCTTACAGTGTTGTCGCAACACCACCACCAAAGGCCCAATTTTTCTGCCCCTGTTCAACAGGTGCGTGTAATTACAATTCTTGATATAATATTTCACAGCAGGGCCCATTCCAGCGCCCACCAAGAGTAACTGTGAGGACTTAGTGTTGTGGCACCAGCACCACCACCACCAAAGGCCCAATTTTTATACCACTGTTCAACAATGGCATGTAAATACAATTCTTGATCTAATATTTCACAGCACAGCCCGTTCCTGCGCCCAGCAAGAGTAACTGTGAGGGCTTACAGTGTTGTGGCAACACCGACACCTAAGGCCCCAATTTCTGCAGAGTATATAGGGCAGGACCTACTTTCAACCGTCCAACTTACAAAACGACTCCTACTTGCAAACGGAAGGAGACAACAGGAAGTGAGATGAAATCTACCCCTAGGAAGGGAAATTCTCTCCCGTAAGAGTTTATACAGGAAAAGCGTGTCTCCTCTCCACTGATGCTTTATCACCAATCCTTGTTTCACTAAAAAACCCACATTTTCAAAAAACATTTGTCATTGGGACAGAAAGTGAGGTGAAATCTTCTGAAGAGGTGCACAGACAGCAAAACAAATGTTACAGGGGTGATAAACCCTTCCCTATGTTTTCCAAAAAGCTTAAAAATAGATTTTATGGATGGAGCTACACTTTAAAAATGTACCAGTTTAAAATTACAAACAGATTCTAAGATTCTACTTAACAACAAACCTACAGTCCCTGTCTTGTTTGC